>CATIWC010001729.1:0-441158 GCA_948472305.1 Vicia faba
ATTAATTCCTGAAACAGGACGAGGCAACTATTTATATGACCAGGTGGTATGAATTCCCCAAACAGGGCGGGTTTACTAACAAAAAAACAAGTCGCGGATTAATTCCCAAACAAGATGGGGTAACTATCTACATGACCAGGCGATATGAATTCCTGAAACAGGACGAGTTTACCAACAAAAAAATAGGTCAAAGATTAATTCCCGAAACAGGACAGGGCAACTATCTATATGACCAGGCGGTATGAATTCCAGAAACAGGACAGGGAAACTATCTATATGACCAAGTGGTGTGAATCCCAAAATAGGACGGGTTTACCAACAAAAAATAGGTAAGAGATTAATTCCTGAAACAGGACGAGGAAACTATCTATACGACCAGACGGTATGAATTCCCAAAATAGGATGAGTTTACCAAACAAAAAATAGGTCGTATATTAATTCCTGAAATAGGACGGGGCAACTATCTATATGACCAGGCGGTATGAATTCCCGAAGTAGGACGGGTTTACCATTGAAAAACAGGTCATAGATTAATTCCCGAAAAAGGACAGGGCAACTATTTATATGACCAGGCGGTATGAATTCCCGAAACAGGACGGGTTTACCAACAAAAAATAAGTCGCAGATTAATTCCTGGAATTGGACAAGGCAACTATCTATATGACCAGGCGGTATGAATTCCTGAAACAAGACGGGTTTACCAATAAAGACAGGTCACAGATTAATTCTCGAAACAGGACGGGGCAACTATCTATATGACCAGGCGGTATGAACTCCCGAAATAGGACGAGTTTACCAACAAGAAAGCAGGTCAGAGATTAAATCTCGAAACAGGACAGGGTAACTATCTATATGACCAGGTGGTATGAATTCCCAAAATAGGACGGGTTTACCTACAAAAAACAGATTATAGATCAATTCCTAAAACATGACAGGGCGACTATCTGCATGACCAAATGATTTCCTTGAGAGTCTAAATTTTGACAAGCATTCCCCCTCATAGACCGAACTCTGATGAGCATTTTCCTTCAGGGCCTCCATTCTAAAAAAGCATTCCCCCAGTTACTGAACTCTGGTGAGCATTCTCCTGCAGAAAAGCATTCTTAAGATACAGTCAGGCGTAGACTCATTTTGATACTCCTATCAACAATTACATTGCATGACATCTGTAAGCCCATCTCTAGAAACAATATATCACATCTCTGAATGGAATCTTTAAGCCCATCCAAGCAATACTATCAACCAACAACATTACTCCATGCACCGACGAGTGCAAATTTCTGGGCACTTAAGTATTCAATCCTCTTCCACCTTCAGATCACGAATGACGAACATGCCAATCTAACTCTTCAGGTTTAAGAAGATTGAATAGGGGAAGTTGTTGTACCCCAAAATTTTCCTCCCATTTTTTAATACAATTGATTCAATATATCTCCTCATGCTCCTAGGGTTCTCAATTACTCAAGACTACTCAAGGAATTGATCAGACAAACCCTCCTCCTAAGTAGTTGGCCTACAACTAGGGTTTGGCTTTCTTCAAAGAAAATTGAGCTCCTAATACCTCAAGTGAGTTTAATGGGTACTTATATGCTTCAAATAATCCTCATTATAAGTTTCAAGCCCTACATCACAAGTTTTCTTAGTCAATTACTCAGATGATTGAAAATCAACTGTATTGAACAAAAAGTCAATTGTGGTCAACATACAGTCAAACTTCAAGATTTTTGGTCAAAATCAACATTTTGAAGTCATATTCATCATTTTATCAAGAGTTGATCATGATTCATCAAGAAAACTCTCAATTCTTCAAAAGTCAAAAGTTACCAAATTAGGGTTTTCTTAAGGAGAAGTCAACTGAACTTTGACCAAGCATAACTTTCATATGCTTCATCAGTTTTTTCTCAACCAAATCCCATTTTTAAGGAAATTCAATTCTCTACAACTATGACTCTCTAAGCTCAAGTCCAAAAATGCTTCATTTGAGAGATATGGGACAAAATATTATAGGTCATTTATAAAGTCAACAAAAATACACTTTTTTTCAAGGCAACTTACAACAAAATAAAGTCTTCAACTGAAAAAGTGACCAACATGAGAGTTGTATGGGACATCTTGAGATTTCCAAAAAGTCTAAGATCACCTTCATATGACAAAAATTGAATGAGATATGATTGGTTCATGACCTTATAGAGGACTCCTAAACTCATTCATACCTTACCATGATTTATTTATTTATTTATATTTATTTTAATTTTTATTCAATTAAATACAAAATAAATTAAATAAAATAACAAATGATGGACCAAGGCATGTGGGCTTGGTTTTGGATCAAATTTGAGGCCCAAGAACACATATCCAACTTGCCAAAACCGTGAGAGGCAAGATTGAGACATAATCTTCTCAAAATGGAATGTTTGAAAACATGTTTTTTGTGTGTTTTGGCAAGGAATTGAATACTTGATCTTTTCCTCTTTTGTCTTGATCTATTTTCTTCCTCTATAAATACACATAACATCAGTGAACACCACCATGAGTTGCTACCTCAAGAGGAAGCTCCAAGAATCACAAAAAAATCTCAAGAACTAAGGCAAGCGTGAAACCTTATTTGCAGCCTCTCCTAAGCAATTCTAAGCATTCCATTACACTCATAAAGATTCTAGGAGTCGTTTCCAGTCTTTCAACAAGCTCGAGACATCCCAGAATATGCTCTCTCAAGAACACCAATTGGGTAACTTTTCCAAAATCCCAAACTTCTATTTTTTGCATTGTTAACTAATCTTGTGTGTTCATGTATGTTTATGATGATGTTTAGAACAGGTCGCGACCATTACATAGAGTTTATAACATCCAAATCCTGGTTGGCCATTGAAAAACCGATGCACATCCCCTGCATTTTTATTTTCATCTTTTTCAATCCTTTTTTGTTTTAATTAATTTTCAATTTAACTATTTTAATTAATTATTTTCTTAAACTAAAATCAAATAAAAATTAGAAAACTTATAAAAAAAATAGGTTTAGTCTTTTTTTAGTTATTTTAATTAATTTAGAATTAGTTTTTTTGGTCATTAAATTAATTAGTTTGTAATTAAAATTAAACATTAGTTTTTTTATTTTATTATGCAAATCAAATCAAAAATGCACAAAAAAATTAATGTCTAATCTTTTAAATATTAGGACATTAAAAATAATTTACTAATATTTTTTTTTATTTTGCTATTTATTTTATTAGGCAAATTGTATAGGATGTACAAATTTTGTAATAACCTAGTTTAAATTCTCTCACAATTTCATTATCATGTAACTGCCCCTAAGGTCTTGTAATAGCGTAGGACTTTACTTTTCCGCACTTTATATATATATATATATATATATATATATATATATATATATATATATATATATATATATATATATATATATATATATATATATATATATATATATATATATATATATATATATATATATATATATATATATATATATATATATATATATATATATGTAGTAATAGGTTTGTATGGCAAGATAAAATTAATCGGTAGATAACCTTAAACAATTCCAAGATAAAATAATTGTAATTGAATCACTTTGCACACATACACCTCTAGGGTAATTCCCTCTATTTCCTTCAAAAAAACATTGGTCATGTCCCTCGAAAATAGGAATACTTTAGGAAAAACCCTCGGTTAAACAATATAATCATGGTCCCTTTTGAATAAATATCATAATCCCTCGATGACCCTTCGAGTTTCCTACAAAATGATCTAGTCCCTTCGATGACCCTATGAGAAAAATGATTATAGTCTCTTCGAATCGCTAAAAGTATCCTTACATGTTGCCTTCTATGACCATATGATGACCCTACTCCTCTCCCTTCATATCCAATAGATAAGGCTACCTACCAACTAATAGTATGGATAATATTATCTCTAACGAAGAAGGAAATTAACAAGAAAGACCTTTAGTGGGTAAGACTCAACAAGTTACTTGCTCATAACAGTTTCAAACAAACAAATTCATTTTTACACCTCACGTTTCAAAACAAATATTAAAAAAAAAAACACTATATAAACATTCTTGAGGACTGATACAAGAATTATTACAAAGTCTGCCTTACAATTGGCATTCAAAATATTTTCAAATCACACACACACAAAGCAAGTTTAAAGTGAGCTGAGCAATTAAGATCCTGTAGATAATTACGGATGAAAAGGGTGCTAACACCTTCCATTTTCATAACTTACCCCCCAAACACAAAATCTATCAAAGGTCTTTCATGTTCTTTTCACCTTTCCTCATTGGATAAAAGAAAGTCGGTGGCGACTCCTACTATCTGCAACATTTGCGATAAAATGCTAAAAAGTCAGTTCTCCCACCGTATTACAGGGTGAATGTCCATAACAAAGAAGGTTATATCAAACACCTGAGGGCCAATCTTAATAGGCAGCACAATCTCTCCAAACACAACTTTTTGCTCTATCAAAAGAACAAACAATCATATTAATGGTTGTTAACTCCACACCTTCAACATTAAGTTTTTTCAAAACATATTTGGGTAAGACATTCAAAGAAGATCATGTGTCTACCAATACACGAGCGAGAGTCATACCAGCATATTCCAGATAAATATGTAGTTCTTTATTGTGATTCTTTCCTTCCGAAGGTAGATCCTAATATGTAAACCCTAACCCATTTCCTACAATTATGCTAGCAACAATCCTTCTAGTTAATTCACAGAAATCTCCTCAGGAACATATGCGATGCTCAAGAACTTCTATAATGCGCTGCGGTGGATATCAGAGTAGAGTAGTAATGATAAGATGGATATCTTGGACGACGTCTGATTAAGCCGATCAACTATCTTGTAATCACTATTCTTTATAAACTTCATTAATTTCTCTATCTCTCTACCTTCTAGGGTAGAAGACGACCCTGGGTATTGCCTCTGATTATCTGTATTTACTTTTTTTCTTGGTATTGGTATCACTGGGATTGATGAGAGGAGCAAAAACTCTACCACTGCGAGTAATCCCACCAGTCCCCACAATATTATATATTAAAGGCTCTTGTTTTTCTCCATGATAATACACATCTCCCCCATAGTGCCAAGGTATTGCCTTGGTGCTTTCGAATGGCATATGTGATACGGTGGGAGAATTGACTTGAGGGTTTTGCATTTTATCGTAAATGTTGTGGTTAGCAAGAGTCGCCACCGACTTTCCTTTTATCCAAAAGGAAAGGTGAAAAAGCACAGGAAAGACCTTTGAGATTATTTCTTGAGTTCGGGGGGTAGATTATGAAAAGGGAAGGTATTAACACCCTTTTCATCCATGGTTTTCCATGGGCTCTTAGTTACTTGCTAGATCACTTACTTTTGTTTGAAATTGTGCTTTGTGTGGTTTTTGAAAGTGTTTTGTAAAGAGGTCATTGTTTAGGCAATCTTTATAATGATTCTCGTTCGTAAGAATGTATACAAAGATGTTGATCTTTTGAAAATATTTTCAAGTTTGTAAGATGTTTGAAAGTGTAGGTGTTTGTTTTTGAAAATAACAAGGATATTTGTTTTGAAATAGAGAAAGTAATTAAGAGCAATCTACCTACTCAAATGTATTTCTTGTTCATTTTATTTTCCTTTGATATTATTGTCTTACCATTGATTTGGTAAGCAACCCTATCTTTGGATGTAAACGGGACGGACGTGGATCATCGTATAACCATGATTAGAAATGTTGCAAGGTATCTTAGCATTCTTTTTGAGGGACTAAGATCATTTGTAAGGCAACTTAGATAGCGTCATCGAGGACTATGATCTTGTATTTGCTTGTTTTTGCTAAGATACCTTACATGCGTAATATGACCATTTTGTATAAGGCAACCAAGTGGAATAACCCTATGGGTGCTTGTGTGCAAGTGTATCATTTTCATGCTTGATTTGTCTTTGATTAGGGTTTTCTATTGGTTGGTTTTAGTCTTTCCATACAAAACCCTAATTACTAGCATTTTGTATATAAAGCGATAAATTGCATAAATTAAAATTACTACGCTATTACAATACTTAAGGGAGGGGGTGTACAAATTACAAATGGGGAATATTGCAAGAAAATTAAAACTAATTAATTATTACAACCATATTTAAATTGAATAAATGTACAAAATAAAGATAAAAATGCAAGAATATAAATGTAAAGAAATATGATTTTTGTTTGTTTTTTATGAAAAGGGTTTTTTAACCTAATTAAAATAAAATAAAATAATCAACTAAAAAAAAGGAAAATTAATATTAAGATAGCAAACTAAATTAATTTAAAGAAAACAAGTTTTTTAAGGTTTTTATTTATGAAAAGTTTTTTAAATTAGTAAAAAAATAATATGGATATTAATTAAAAGAAATATAAGTTCTAAGTTGATTTTAAAAGAAAATAATATAATAAATAAACCTAAGTCTAAATATTTATTAATTAAAAAAAGAAATTAATTTATTTAAGAAAATATTTTTAGTCTTTTTGTTTTTATAAGAAAATAAAATAAATAAGTGTAAATAATAAATAAAGTATTTTGGGATTTTTCATTAATAAAAATAAAAAAAAATAATAATAATAGCAGTAATAAAAATATTAAAGAAAAAAGAAATAAAACAAAAAATAAGAAAAAGAAAATAATAATTAAAATGGGCCAGGGTTGCACAAGTAAGTAAGGGTAAGTAAAAGAAGAAAAAAACAATAGGCCTGATTTGGAGGCCCCGCCTGTTCAAACAAACACAAGGAAAACATAAAATTTGTAAATAAAAAAAAGGTAAAAACGGACGTTGGGGCTCGAACCCAGGTCCAAGGGGTGACAGGCGCGCGCTTTAACCACTGGGATGGTGATACATATGTTAACTTGTATGAAATTATAAATACATAACATGAAACCTGCCCTGACTGTACTTCATCTTCAACATCCAGCCAAAGGATCTGTAACTTGCTCATTTCTCAACCATTTGCAAAAATGTAAACATGAAAATTGCTCTATTTTTTCACACGAATTCAACCATATAAATATCATAAGCTATAAATCAAAGATGAATGAGAATTTCTAAAAGTACCAAATTCTGACCTAACTATTTCAGAAAGTTCAAACTCAAAATTCTCCTAGCTCAATCAAAATAAATGAAATCTATGGACATGTATAGTTTCAAGGCAATGATGTCTACATTTTATCTTCATAAACGCAAGCTTAACAATGCCTAAATATGAAGATAGAAGTTCAAGAAAAATACCTCAAAACTGGAAATCGTGAAATGGATTTGAGCTTGTTTCAGGCAGTGTTGATGATCAGGTTAGCTTCCTAGGACCTCTAGGAAGCTAATGCAATGGCTGGCTTGAGCTAAGGGTGGCTGAAATGGTCTGGAGAAGTCCAACTGTAATGCTCTATTTTTGAACTTGGAAACAGATGAAGATGGTGTTATAGTCGTATAACAGGGATAGGGATGGCTTATGTATGATATTTGGAAGCTTTTGGAGGCAAAAGGCCAAGAAACGCACGAGTGAAATGGAAGTTTGAAGTTCTTGGTCAGAATATGCAACAATGGTGGTTTGTGATGCATTTCTGAGTTTTAGAAGTTTTCAGGGCTTGTTTATTCGTGTGTTATCTTGCAAATAGTGTATGTATTTATAGGTAAGAGGTCTTATGTCTTATAACAAGTCAGAATTTGAAAATCAAATGTTGTAGTATCTTTCTTATTTTTGAAGCAAAGTTGAAACATCTTGTTTCAAGGCAAAGTACAGGGCTGCATAGAGTGGTTAGTACTTTGGACATGCTTGATTTTGGTTTATAGGCTTTGTGTGTGCAGAAAGAACAAGTTCAATGCTCACGGAGAGTGGACTTTGTGATTAAAGCTACTTTTCAAGAATAGCAATGGTGCCTTTCTTCCAAAAATGGAAATGCAACTTGGATAATGGTTCAAATGCTTGGACAATGGCTCCATATGTTGTGTAAACATTTAATTATGGAGTGAAAAAAAAGTTTGGGGCCTGCAAAGCAAATATTATGCAGCCTAGCATGGATTTGGTTCAAGTGTTCATAAAAAATGAATTGTAATTCAAGTGACAAAACCCTAACTTCATCTCTTCGATTCTCCCTACTCAAGAATGATATCAATGAGTTATTGGATATTTTGGAAAGCTTGCAATGTTCTATGCAACCCATCTTTGAATTGATTTTGAAGATTCCCCTTTGAACTATATGAAAAAGTGCCGTGAAGTTAGGTCAAAATCCTGACCAAATTAGGGCAAAATTCCACTAAGTATTTAGTTTCATGACCACATATTCATAAAATTATAACTTGAGATCCAAGAATTTTAGGAAGGAGTTGTGTAAAGAAAAGTTGTAGATTTCATGTAGATATACAACTTTCATGTTGTAAGTTTCTCTTGAATCATCTTGCATCATGGTGAAAATTTGGCTCAAAGTTATGAAAAATATGAAATTTCCAACACTTAGAAAAATTTCTAAGTTTAGAAATTTTGACTTTTCAAAATGAAATCTTGACTTTTTGATTTCTTGATGAATAAGTTTCATATTTTGACATGCTTTGATGAATTGTGATCCTTGGCACTTGAATTTGACCAAAAAGTCAAAGTTTGACTTTTCAGTATATAGTTGACTTTTGATCAGTTGACTGAAAAATTCATCTGTCAATCCAATAGACTTGCAAATGTTTTGAACCATGCCATTAGGTTAAAATTATACAATTTGACTCTTGAGATCATGCCTTAAACCAATTGACCATTTGCTAGGTCAAAAAATCAGAAATTGCCCTTTCCCAGTCAAAAACCCTAATTTTGACCATTTTGCCCTTTTGGAGATTTGATCAAATTTCTTGAGGAGTTGTGGTCCAAACTTGATAAAATGATACATATAAGTTTAAAATGTTGGTATGGATCAAAAATTATGAAGTTTGACTATAAATTGGCCATGGTTGACTTTTCCCCCAATATAGTTGATTTTTAGGTCAATTGCTCAATTGACTGAGCAAAAATGTGATCCAAGGCTTGAAACTTGACATGAGCAACCTTGGGGGTCCATAATGATCCATAAAAGTCAAATGGGGCATTGGAAGTTCAAATGTCCTTTTACAAACTCAAACCCTATTTTGGTAATCAGTGCTTGAGGAGGTGTCTTGAGTTGATCAAACCCTAGTGCAGTCTTGGGTCAAGGGAGATCTTGTGAGCAAATTCTTGATAAGTGAGAGGGAAAATTTTGGGGTACAACGGCATAGGACCTGGCATTGTGACTCTTAAAGAAGGCCTGTTTGCTGCCACCGATATTGGAATGGGATCATATGGTACGGAAATAACTGCCACATTACTATTTGGTGTTTCTTCGTGAGCCCGAATAGTACTTTGATCTAAAAGACACTGAAGGTGTTGAAGGCATCTCTTCACAATAGACCACCCTTGGTAATATTTACAACAAGTTTGGCAGGAATCGTAGTCATTTTGTCCTGTCTAGAAAAAATCATCATGTGTTTGTACTCGGTCTCCTCCTATTAAATTCACATTATAAACTTGGTCGGGAGAAACATCATGATTGTCATCATCCAATCATAATTTCATGAATTTGGTATGAACTTTCAGAGGAATCACCATGTTGATATCTAAGAAGAGATCATTTGGATAACTCTCTATCATGCTCACGCCATTTTCATTCCTATCTTTAAGGATGTGGATAGTGTCATTATCCATCAAAACTTGAAGGTTTCTTCTTACTGTGGAACAACCTCATGAGTCTCTATAACAAACTTGACAAGATCCATAGTTATGCCATGCAAAGTTGCCTCCTCTATACAGAGTAGCATGCATTTGCATAAAATCCGCTCTTACCAAGTTTATGTCAAAGACTTCGTATTGACCTGGGCATCCATACACCATGTTCACAGTCTACTGATTGCCATATGGTATAATTGCAACACCATTGTCAAGAAGAAAATTGTCTAAGGGTCTGTCAAACTGGATGAAATTTTGATCGATCATTTATTGAATTCTTGTCTTTAAATCATCATATCCCTTGGGCTGGTCCCCATACTTCTGGCAATTTATAACACAACCAGGAAAATGTCACGCTCGAGTAGCCTCTTCTTGACAAAGGATAAAGGAATTCTCAATTGATTCACATGTTTCAGCAGGTTCAAACCTCTGTGTCTATCAATGGCATTTATGGCTGGACCGTGGTGAGTCGGCATCAGATTCTATGTTACATTTGGCTGGCCGTTTAGAGTAAATTCAATGGCCTTTGCGTCAAGAGAATCTTGTACCTTATGTTTCAAGGCTCTGCGGTTTTAAGTATCATGATCAGACGCTCCATAGTGGAAGTCACATCTTGTGTTAGTATCATAATTGGCAGGTAATTTTGGCGGATGATTCAAAGTGTGAAGTTCCACCAACTATAATTTGATCAGACGTTGTAGTAGTTATGTGTAGGACATTGGTACTGGGTTAAAGTTTCTCTCATGATACTTTGGTTTTTGTTGATATTGTATGGGGCATAATTCTGCTGTGGTTGTTAAGCAACACTCTGTTGAGAATTTGATGGAATTATTGCAGCAGCTTGCTGATAGGATGCTTGGTATGCCTCCCCTTTCCCTTTGGAGGAAAACACAACATTGGTATCTCCTTCTTTCTTGTTAGTGTATCCCCCAAAAGGCTTTTTCGTTCCATTTGAAGAACTTGCTTTAGCAACTTGAATCTTCCCCTATCTTAATGCCAACTTCGACACATTCACCAGCCATAACCAGCTCTGAAAATCTAGTAGAGGTACTTCCAATCATCATTGAATAATAAGGACCTTGCAGCGTCCCCATGAACATGTCCACCAATTCTCTCTCCATCAAAGGGGGTTGTACTCTAGCAGCAAGCTCTCTCCACCTTGGGAGTTTTCTTTGAAAGACTCATTTTCCCTTTGAGCAAGATTCTGAAGTTGAGTGCGATTATGAGCCATATTTGTGTTATATTTGTAGTGTTTGATGAAGGCTTCATATAAATCTCTCTAGCTACGAATGTGAGTTCGTTCTAGTTGCATATACCATTCCAAGGATACCCCAGATACACTATCTTGGAAAAAATGCATCAACATTCTTTCATCTTCAGAGTAAGCCAACACCTTTCTGTAAAAAGCCAGGATATGAGCTTTAGGATAAGTCGTGCCTTTGTACTTATGAAATTTGGCGCTTTGAATTTTGTAGGGATTCTGATACTAGGAACCAGACCCAAATTGGTCATATCTATTCCAAGGGTACCATTTCCTTCCATGGCTTTCAATCTTTCTTTAAGAAGTTGAAACTTTCTCTCAGTTTTGGCAGGTAAAGCAGCATCTTATAGCGAAAACATGTCTTCTTGATCATCCACCAGATGTAGAGTAGGTATCACAACATTTCTCCTAGCATGGGGCATCTGCATTCCCTCAGGGGTGGATTGATGAGGTTGGTGAGTGTGATGCGGTGGGAGAACTGACTAGATGTTTTGCGTTTGTGTTCGCAAATGTTTCGGTTTAGCAAGAGTCGCCACCGACTTTTTATTTTATCCAAAGGAAAGGTCAAAAAGCACAGGAAAGACCTTTCGAGAATTTTCTAGGGTTCGGGGGGTAGATTATGAAAAGGGAAGGTATTATCACCCTTTTCATCCATGGTTTTCCATGGGCTCTTAGTTACTCGTTTGGATCACTTGCTTTCATTTGATTTGTGTACTTGTGGTGTGGGTTTTGAAAGTATTTTGGAAAATTTCTTTGTAATGGTCCTCGTCTCTATAAGAACGTATACGAAGTTTTGTTTCGAAAAATGGTTCAAAGATGTGTTTGTGAATCGTGTTTTGAAAAGTGTTTTGAAAAGAGGTTTTGCAATGGTTCTCGTCTCTATAAGAACGTATACAAATTTTTTTGTCTTTTGAAAGTGTTTTGAAATGGAGGTGTAGGTGTGAAAGTTTTTGTCGTGAGCAAGCAAATAACTAAGAGCGAATCTATCTACTCGAAAGGTCTTAATTTGTTTCTTTTCTTCCTCTTTTTAATGGTGCTATCTTACCATTGATTTGGTAAGAAGCCCCACCATTGGATGTGAAGGGACAGGCGCGGGTCAATTTTACAATCATTGAAGGCAACTTGTGAGGCATTTTAGCAATTTTTTGTAAGGGATGAGATCGTTTTAATTGAAGGCCACGTCGAGGGTCATTGATGGACTACGATCTTTGTTTATCGAAGGGTCATTGCTAAAATGTCTCATATTCGAGGGACATGATTGTATTTCTGAGGCAACGAGCGAGGTTACCCTAGAGGTGCGTGTGTGAGAAAGTGTGTTGGTTTCAAGTTATTTATTCTTTGATTAGGTCATCTAGCGATTGATTTTTGAGTCTTGTCATACATTCCTAATTACTATACAGTATATGAAAAGCAGTAAATTGCGGGAATTGAAATTCTAAGCTATTACAGAATGTATTCAGGAATGGGGGTACAACTATTACAAATGGGGATGAATCAAATGAAATAGTGATGTCCAAATATCAAGCAATACAACCAAATTGAATTCTTATGCGATTTAATATAAAGTTATGACAATGTATGAAATAAAGTCAACAAAGTATGAAATGTATGTATTTACTTGAAAAGAAAAATAAAACCTATTCTAAAAAAGAAATTGATTTGAATTAAAAATCTTTATTAATATTTTTTGTGTATTTTATTAATTATGTAAACTAACTTTAAAGAAAGAAAATAAGCTAAGTTAATTCTTTTTTTTGGTGTTTTGTTAAATGTAAGAAAATTAATAAAAACAAGTTATATAAAAAAAGAAAATAGTAAAAATTGATTTTCAAGATTTAACTCAAAAAATGTGTTCTATATTTTAGTTAGTAATAAAACAAAAGAAAGAAACAAATTAAAAAGTATAAATGGGCTTGAGAGGTTCTAGGAATTTTAGCCCAAAGAAAAGAGGTGTTTGCTGTTAACAAAAACAAGTCAGATGGGGGTGGGTTACTAGCAAAACGCGTGGGCTTTAGGGGGTTTGTAACTAAACAGGCCCAATTTTCCTAAATGGTAAAAATTGTTTGATTAGGGAAACAAAAACCAATTAGGGTTTTTACCCCTTTGGTACAGCGGCGCCGTCTCCTCACCTCTTTCGCTCATCTCTTCCATCTTCTCATCTCTTATTCATCTCTAAACCTCTCACTAATTATCTCTATCTCGATTTCGCGACCAAAATCGCTCATGTCGTCTCTATCTCACCATGGCTCGTGCTTTTTCTGAAAACCCTAAGTTTTTATGTCTAAGGGGTTTGAAATTTGTGCTTATCTGATCCTCCCTCTACCTTCCGTTGTCGGAGCGCCTCTCAACCTCACCTCCTAACCAAGTGCTAACGATTTCATTCTTGATAGGTATGGTTCAGTTTTGTTTAAGGCTTAACAGTTTCATCATTTTTTTGTCTTGTTCATGCTCTTTTGTTAATCTACTTACTTTTCATTTGAGATGCAGTAAATAGTTTGTAAGGAGGGTGAAGAAGCCATACCTGTTTAGGGATTTTCTGTGAAATGGAAGGGAATGGTGAGACGGAGGGAGGCGCTCCCTGGTGGTGGATTTCGCGAGGGAGGAGATTAAGATTGAAAGTGCTAGGGTTTCTGGTAACCTTTTTCTATCCTCTTTGCTTTGAATGATGATGATGTTTGCTGGATTTGGTTTGAACTGTTGTTGGTTGTGACAATTTGGTTTGAGGTTTTTCTAAAAATTGTTGTTATAGTTTGGTTTGAATGTTTTTTATGGTTGTTGCTGTTACAGTTTGGTTTGAAAGTTTTTGATAGAAGATGCTTTGTTGATGTTCTTAGGCCATTTGGTTTTTGAACTGTTTTACAGTTTTGGGGATTTTGTTGACAGTTACAGGTTTGTTACTTATTTTTGAGAATGGTTGGTGATTGCTGGTTTTGATAGTCTGGAGGTTTGATGTTGTTGGAATGCTTTTTTTCTGTTTCTTTTGTTGATGTACAGGTTTGAAGATTGTGGATTTTTGGTTTGAAATGGTTTTACAGTTTACAGGTTTTGTGAGTTTTATGATTTGAGGATGGTTTAGGATTTGTTTTGTTGAAGGATTGCAGGTGCAGTTGAGTATGTTGAAATGGTTTTACTATTTGGGTTTGACAGTTTTGAGGTTTGATTTTCTGGTTTTTGTTTGATTTGTTGGTTTAACAAATTTTACGAGTTTGAGATGGTTGGTATTTTGTTGACAGTGGAGACTTTGGTTTTGAAGTTTGAGGATGGACTGTTTTACAGTTTTGGGTTTTTGAATGTTTTTGTTGTTTTGGATTTTGAATGTTTTTGTTGTTTTGGATTTTGAATGTTTTTGTAGGTTTCAGGAGTTTGTTCAGATTTGGTTATGGTATTGAAATGGTTTATCAGTTTTGGAAGGTTGGTTGTTGAGGTTTGAAAACTGGTTTGACAATTTGGAGGTTTTCTGAGTTGTGTTTGATAATTTTTGTTCTCTCTTTTTTTAGCCTTGTCCACTGTTATATTAGTTGCTTTGGTTTGACAGCTTATTCAAAAAAAGGGGGGAAAACAAAGAAATTGAATATTTGCTATGTTGTTCCTTTGCTCTCTTTGTTGCAGTTTTTGTTTGTTAGCATACTCTATGCAACTTGTGACAGGTTGTGGGCAGGGCAGCAAGGCTATACCTTTTGTGCAATTCCAATAACCTAGGTGATTTCTTTCCTCTCTCCTCTCTCAATGATAAAAAGCAAATTTCTTTTTGCCCCTTTTTCTGAAAAGTTTTCAAAAAAATGGGAAATGATGTAAAGGCTATTGTACAAGCCTCTTGCTTGTTGACTTAGTTTATTGTACTTTCTTTGTGTTGCCTGCTGTCTACTGCTATGCTGCTTGTTGCTTGTACTGCTATGCTGCTTTCTTGTACTGCTATGTTGCTTGCTTGTACTGCTATGCAGCTTGCTTATGTTATTTATTTGTTTATGCTGTTTGGACAACTTTGTTGTTTGTTTGGACAGCCTGCTGCATCCAGTTTGTATTATTCTGTTTGCTTTTGCTGTTTGTTGCAAATTGGACAGCCTTGCTGCATTTCTCTTGTGATTTGCAAATAAAAATGTGATGAATTAAAAATAGCCCTATGATTCCAAATTGCAAACTTTAATGATGAACATTTTTTTTCTTTTGAAAATTCTTTACTCATGTCCAATTAATTGTACTAACTATTTTTCTGTCTTTTGTTTTCATGTGAGCACAACTGGATGGTGGCAAAGCAGGGGAAGCAAGAGACTCTGTGGCAAGCATGGAAGCAATGGAAGCTCAGTCAACCTTAGGCCTAGATTCACTTTCTTTGTAATTTAGAGAGAAACATTCAATTAATTGTACTAATTTATTTTTCAAATACGATAAGTTGTAAAACCTAAAGTATGTAAATAATAAATTGTGTTGTAACAACTTTTGAGATAAATGGAGAAAGTCTTATGAGATATTCTGATGTCCATTAAAATCCTTTACTGTCAATAACTCACAATTTTCTCTTTGCATCCTCACTGATTCTTAAAGATTCCCGATCAAGATAATTGAAACTGCATTCCAATAATTCCAATCAAGATAACATAATTCCAAGTAATCCAATAACTCGGTAATCTTGCAACTGCATTCCAATCAAAACACACACTGTCTATTCCAATTCTAAAACAAGCAAAGGTTTTAAAAGATGCAAATCATCTGGTTAACCTTGAGAACAAACACTGTCTTTTCAATAATCTTGAGAAAGCATGAAAACATATGAAAGCCAATTGGATCTTTGAGAATTCATTTCTTTTGAGAATTGCAAGAAAAAACCTAATTGCTGGTTTACTGCCACAGGAGAAAATCTTTCTGATCGATTCCTGATCCAACTTGAACTTCTGAGAAACCTTAGGGTTATGTTCTTTATGAAAAATGAGAGGGAAAATTTTGGGGTACAATAGCTGCCCCTGTTCAATCTTCTTGAACCTGAAGAGTTAGATCGGCGAGTTTTGTCGTTCGTGACTCGAAGGTAAAAGATGATTGGACACTAGAGTGCCCATAAATTTGCGCTCGACAAAAGTGTAATTGAGGGAATGGGCTTAAAGATGCCATCCAAGAATGTTTGGTTGTAAATCGACAGAATAAGTATCATAATGGTGTCCATATTTGGAACGTATCTGAACTGTATTTATCTTTGAATCTGAATAAGTGAAAGAAAGACTTCCGTGTCTGGAGTGTATTTGTACTGTATCTGTAGTTAAGATTTGAATGAGTGACAAAATGACTTCCATGTCTGGAGCGTATCTAGACTGTATCGGTACTTGGAATCTGAATGAGTGACAGAATGACTTCCGTGTCTGGAGTGTATCTGGACTGTATTTTGAAATTAAGTTTGAATGAGCGATATAATGGCTTCCGTGTCTGGAGCGTATCTGGACTGTATCGGGACTTGGAATCTAAATGAGTGACAGAATGACTTTCGTGTTTGGAGTGTATCTGGACTGTATCAGTAATCATTCGATATTTGTTAAAGATAGCTGTTAATCTTATCCTGAAAAGGGTAAAATGTTAGCTGAAACACAAAGTTATGTTGCGTGAAATGTATGATGCAATAAATGTGTTTTATTCATGTTTATAATATATGAATGTAATGTATGCGCATGTAAGTTGATTTGCTATATTACTGAGGAAAATAAATCTTTGACTGCTGTCGGGGAAAATAAATCCTTGACTGCTGAGGATTCTGTCGTGAGAGTAATGCCATATACTTGTTGAGGAATCTGCTTGGGGAATCCAGAGAATTTTAATGACTTCTACTGGGGATTATTGACGGGAGTCTTTGTTCTGTCGAGAAGCAATAAAAATTCTGTGGGGGAAAAGTTTAATTCCGCTGGGGAGTTTAGGAGTTTGGGTTGTATGCCAATCTACTGGGGAGTTACCCTAGGTTGGGGAGAAATAGAAGTTAACTGTTATCTGGTTGATTTTCAGTCTTCAAGACAACTTGTTGGGGAAACCTGGAGAAATTGGATGAGTTCCGCTGTGGGTTGAAAGTTTCAGCTCCGCTGGGGATTGGTAGTTGGTAGTCTCATCTCTGCTGGGGATCTTAGTAACGTGCTGTAGAGATTGCCCATGGAAATGGGCTTAAAGATGCCATCTAAAGGTGATTGTTGACGGAAAGTTTGAACTGAATCTGAACAGAGAATGAATCAGAATAAACCATTGGGAGATTTATCTGAAAAAGCAAAAGTCCAGAAAATGAATCAGAATAAATCGTTGAGAGATTTATTTGAAAAAGTAAAAAGCTGGAAATGAATCAGAATAAATCATTGAGAGATTTATCTGAAACAATAAAAATCTGGAATATCTTCAACTGGAATAAGAATCAGGGAGATCTTAGTGTCGATCTGACTGAACCAGAGAAGGTCTTGAATTAACTTTGATCAGAAAAATCTTAGAATCGATTTAACTGAACCAAACGAAAGTCTTGGAAAATCTTCAACTGGAATAAGAATCAGGGAGATCTTAGTGTCGATCTGACTGAACCAGAGAAGGTCTTGAATTAACTTTTACTGGATAAGAATCAGAAAAATCTTAGAATCGATTTAATTGAACCAGACGAAAGTCTTGGAATATCTTCAACAGATGATAGGGAAAATAAATCCTGGACCGCTGTTGAAGAGTATGTGTGTCTTCAAACTTTGCTTAGAATGTTTCCACTGGGGATTCCTGCTTCGTTGTTTGAGGAGGACTCCGCTGGGAAATGTTGATCTTTGTCTTGAGAGAAATAGAATTTTAGGAGCTTCAGTCGTCTGTTATTCTACTGGGGTACCATCTCTGTTGAATTTTGGGAACTTTGATCGTCCGTTATTCTACTGAGGAATCATCTTCGTTGAATTTTGGGAATTTTGATTGTCCGTTATTCTACTGAGGAATCCTCTTTGTTGAATTTTGGGAACTTTGATCGTCCGTTATTCTACTGAGGAATCATCTTTGTTGAATTTTGGGAACTTTGATCATCTGTTATTCTACTGAGGAATCCTCTTTGTTGAATTTTGGGAACTTTGATCGTCCGTTATTCTACTGAGGAATCATCTTTGTTGAATTTTTGGAACTTTGATCGTCCATTATTCTACCGAGGAATCCTCTTTGTTGAATTTTGGGAACTTTGATCGTCCGTTATTCTACTGAGGAATCCTCTTTGTTGAATTTTGGGAACTTTGATCGTCCGTTATTCTACTGAGGAATCATCTTTGTTGAATTTTGGGAACTTTGATTGTCCGCTATTCTACTGAAGAATCCTCTTTGTTGAATTTTGGGAACTTTGATCGTCCGTTATTCTACTGAGGATTCCTCCTTGTTGAATTTTGGGAACTTTGATCGTCTGTTATTCTACTGAGGAATCCTCTTTATTGAAGAGGAAAGTTGGATGAACTACTATCTGGTCGTGGTCCAGGCTTCATAGCTTGAATTTTGTGAGAATTTGTTTGCATCTTTCCTGAAAGGTAAAGGTTAGTTACATGACATATATCAAACAATGATGTTCTCAAAATAAATGAGATTGCATTGTATGATGTCCTGATATATGGATACGTAATGTTTTCAAGATGATCTCTCGCTGGGGAAAATAAATCTCGAATTGGTGCTGGAGAAAAGAGTTGAATTCTGGCGACTTCAATGGGAAAAATCCTCAGGGATTCTTGAGTTCGACTTAGCTGGGAAGAGGTTATCAAAGATTGAAACTCTGGATGGGAGTCCTCTTATGAGAAGGATTTTGGGGAGATTTGTCATTGCCCCTAGTAGCGAGTGTTCATGACTTTGCCAGGAAATTTTTGATTGTATGCAACCCTTTGTTGGGATTGACGTTCAATGCCCCAAGTGACGGGGACGAAGACTTGCCCCTGGTTACTCTGCACTTTGAGAGATTTCTTGAAATCTTGACTGGACTGCCCCAGGTGTACTGGACAATGACATGTCATGTCCCCTTGTTGATAGGAGATTTTTGCAACGGAAGTGTCCTCCCACTTTAAGTGATTTTGTTCACTGAGAGAGCTTTCGTTCATCGGATATTCACTGTGTGAATTTCTTCGCTGTCAAACAAATAGCCATATGCAAACAGTGATATTCAAATAATGTAAAGTTTATGTTTGTCTTGAAATTTTGAAAATGCGTTTTTTAACAGAAAGTTTTTTGTAAGAAAAATTCCACTCAGGATTTAGAGCAAAGCCTTACAGGAGTCAGGATACCTTTTGTAACAGTATGCTTTCGAACTAACCCATGCTTCAATTAGGACTTTTGAAAGGTTGTAACGTGGCTTGGTTCACGGTTTAAGAAACAAAGGATAAAGGCTCAAAGTATATTTGTACCCACCCGCTCTTCGTGATGTTCTTTAGTCCTAAACTCAGTTAATTGTGCGTTTGAACTCCAATTGAGTTTGGAATGACATTTTGGTGATGGTTCAAACAAGTTAAGTTTGTTGGAAGGCAGTCATTTTCGCAACATTTTTTCATGTTGTTGAGGATTTGTAGTAACCTTTTTCTTTATCCCTAATTTTGCCTGACTGTTCCTGTTTTTGAGATTACAGTCAGCGGGATGCCCCAGTTTTCTTAAGCCTCCTTTGTAGGTTTTGACTCAGTGGGCTTTTCTCTTGAGAGCTAATGACTGCCTATGCGATTGGGAACCATCATTGTCTTTTGATTACAGAGGAATTTTTTCGATGTTATTCGTTGTATTACGAGATGAGAGTTTGCGACTAAACGCGCATTTGAATTAACTGAGAGACTACCCTGCCCCGAGTTTTGATTAAAGGTTTCAATTTGTGTTAAAATGGAAAACTTCTACTTCTTTGGCTCGAAGGGGTTTGACTAGGGATTATCTTCCTTATAACTCCAGTGTTTAGGATTTGAAAGAAACGCCTGTACATCGTCAGCAAGGTCTGTCCAAAAGCATATTGTATGAGATTAAGGCATTGTTTTCGTCATCCTCCCTCTAAAGGTTTGTGTCATAAGAAGAATAAAAATCATAGTTTTAAATATAGTGAAAACGAAAAGATGAATTCAAGACGAACATATGCAATGCATTAATGAAACAGAGTTTGACATCAAAGATAATTGTTTGAATAACAAAAGAAATTACAATTGGAAATTCAAAATGAACAGAAGCCTCTTCGTTCGAACTTGTCATTTTAGGTGGAGAGCCCTCAGCGGAAGATTTTTATGTGGCCATCTTGTGTGAACTCCAGCGTTGTTTCTTTAATCAGATCTTGAATTTTGTTTCTCAATGCCCAACAGCTATCGGTGTCATGTCCAGGACTGTTGGAGTGATACGCACATCTTGCATTTGGATTGTATCCAAGAGAGGCTGTGTTGGGATTCCGAGGGGGGGTCCCTTAATACAATCAGCTTGACTTCCAACAAACGTTGCAGCACTTGAGATAATGACATGTTAATCCCAGCGAAGCGTTTTTCAGATGTATTTTGCCTGCGCCAGTTACCCTATTGACGTTGGCGAGGTTGTTGTTGGGCTTGTGATTCTGAAGCCAACTGGGGAGGTTTTCTCTCGGCTTCTTGTCTCAAGGGAGGCTGAACGATGACTTGATCCTCAACCCTAGTTGTTTGCCCCATTTGGTCACATTCGTCTTGATGAGGCTTGTTGATGAGGACTCTCAGCTCCTCTTGCCCTTGTGCCAAGTTTTGGATGAGAGCCATCTGGCCCACCAGTTGTCCCATCATCTGGATTTTCATTATGGCTATCTCAGTTCGTAGCAGCTCCAACTGATCATCTTTATTTCCCTCAGGATTCCCCATGATCATGCCCCTAGTGAGGAGAGATTTCACTTCTTCCTGCCCCTTGGATAGGTTCAAGAACATCTCTTGAAGTTGAGCATTTTGAGCCTGGATGTCTTTGATAGTCTTCTCTAGAGCCATCTCTACTGAAATAAACAGTAGGAAGATAAAGAGACCTGAAGGGGAGAAACATGTCATGATAATGATGCATAATATGTGGATGCATGTGTTCAAGGATCTCGTGGGGTAAACACAAGAAAATGTTAGAAGTTGAATTTCGATCAACATCTTTGATTGGAGAGCTTTGTATCGGTGGATGTCTTTCCACGAGAATCAAGCTCACCATGTCAAGTGGGTCATATCCCTTGACTCAAGTTGTTGTACTTGATCTTTGACGGTGTTTGTTTAGAGGAAAATGAATCCTCTTGCCCTTTGGTAGATGTCTGGTTCAACGTGACCCTGCATCAAAGACCCTCGAGATCCTTGAAATGGTTATTGAAAATGCTATGGTATGATGTTATGATGTTATGTACAGATATGCAAGGTAAGCAAGTGTATATACAAATAATCATATTCACACAAAGCAGACAAGTCCTTAGGTATAGTCTTGCATGGAGTTTGTAGGTAAGTACCCTCTTGAAGTTTAGTTGGCTCAACCTGTCTTAGAAATAGTAACCGGGTTCTAAGGAGCTCAATATCACTGGATTGTTTCCTTGTTCATTGTTTCACTTCAGCCTCTTACTGGCGACCGAAATATTCCAAGGAACCAACCCTCAATGAGTGCAGTATCGAGTATCTACCAACTTCGGACTGTACCAAAGTCGGTCATCTCACTACATCCTAAAAGGCCAAGTTGGTCAAGTAAGGTTCTAAGGTCAGTTGATGCTTCACGACACCACGCGGCGGCCCCGTACTCTCCTTGATTCGACTCAAGGGTTACAAGTACCAACCAAAGTGCCACATCAACGTAGCTACTGCTTCAACCATGTCGGTATACCCAGCACAGTTCCCTCACAGTCTATTGCTACTTACCTAAAAGGTGTCCCCAAATTCGGGTGTAGGATTTAAAACAAACCCAAACAAGTAACCAAAATGTAAATCAAACAATGAAAGCGAGTAAAGGTGATCTAATCCTAAGGTAACCCCACTCTTGAGTTTTCAATACGTCCCCAGCAGAGTCGCCAGTTTTGTGATGCGCTGGGAGAACTGACTAGATGTTTTGCATTTGTGTTTGCAAATGTTTCGGTTTAGCAAGAGTCGCTACCGACTTTTTATTTTATCCAAAGGAAAGGTCAAAAAGCACAGGAAAGACCTTTCGAGAATTTTCTCGGGTTCAGGGGGTAGATTATGAAAAGGGAAGGTATTAGCACCCTTTTCATCCATGGTTTTCCATGGGCTCTTAGTTACTCGTTTAGATCACTTGCTTTCATTTGATTTTTGTGCTTGTGGTGTGGGTTTTGAAAGTATTTTGGAAAATTTCTTTGTAATGGTCCTCGTCTCTATAAGAACATATACAAAGTTTTGTTTCGAAAAATGGTTCAAAGATGTGTTTGTGAATCGTGTTTTGAAAAGTGTTTTGAAAAGAGGTTTTGCAATGGTTCTCGTCTCTATAAGAACGTATACAAAACGTTTCGTCTTTTGAAAGTGTTTTGAAATGGAGGTGTAGGTGTGAAAGTTTTTGTCGTGAGCAAGCGAGTAACTAAGAGCGAATCTATCTACTCGAAAGGTCTTAAGTTGTTTCTTTTCTTCCTCTTTTTAATGGTGCTATCTTACCATTGATTTGGTAAGAAGCCCCACCATTGGATGTGAAGGGACAGGCGCGGGTCAATTTTACAATCATTGAAGGCAACTTGTGAGGCATTTTAGCAATTTTTTGTAAGGGACGAGATCGTTTTAATCGAAGGCAACATCGAGGGTCATCGAGGGACTACGATCTTTGTTTATCGAAGGGTCATTGCTAAAATGTCTCATATTCAAGGGACATGATTGTATTTCCGAGGCAACGAGCGAGGTTACCCTAGAGGTGCGTGTGTGAGAAAGTGTGTTGGTTTCAAGTTATTTATTCTTTGATTAGGTCATCTAGCGATTGATTTTTGAGTCTTGTCATACATGCCTAATTACTATACAGTATATGAAAAGCAGTAAATTGCGGGAATTGAAAATCTAAGCTATTACATAATGTATTCGGGAATGGGGGTACAACTATTACAAATGGGGATGAATCAAATGAAATAGCGATGTCCAAATATCAAGTAATACAACCAAATCGAATTCTTGTGCGATTTAATATAAAGCTACGACAATTTATGAAATAAAGTCAACAAAGTATGAAATGTATGTATTTACTTGAAAATAAAAATAAAACCTATTCTAAAAAAGAAATTGATTTGAATTAAAAATCTTTATTAATATTTTTTGTGTATTTTATTAGTTATGCAAACTAACTTTAAAGAAAGAAAATAAGCTAAGTTAATTCTTTTTTTGGTGTTTTGTTAAATGTAAGAAAATTAATAAAGATAAGTTATATAAAAAAAGAAAATAGTGAAAATTGATTTTCAAGATTTAACTCAAAAAAATGTGTTCTATATTTTAGTTAGTAATAAAACAAAATAAAGAAACAAATTAAAAAATATAAATGGCCTTGAGAGGTTCTAGGAATGTTAGGCCCAAAGAAAAGAGGTGTTTGCTGTTAACAAAAACAAGTCAGATGGGGGTGGGTTACTAGCAAAACGCGCGGGCTTTAGGGGGTTTGTAACTAAACAGGCCCAATGTTCCTAAATGGTAAAAATTGTTTGATTAGGGAAACAAAAACCAATTAGGGTTTTTACCTCTTTGGTACAGCGGCGTCGTCTCCTCACCTCTTCCGCTCATCTCTTCCATCTTCTCATCTCTTATTCATCTCTAAACCTCTCACTAATTATCTTTATCTCGATTTCACGACCAAAATCGCTCATGCCGTCTCTATCTCACCATGGCTCGTGCTTTTTCTAAAAACCCTAAGTTTTTATGTCTAAGGGGTTTGAAATTTGTGCTTATCTGATCCTCCCTCTACCTTTCGTTGTCGGAGCACCTCTCAACCTCACCTCCTAACCAAGTGCTAACGGTTTCGTTCTTGAAAGGTATGGTTCGGTTTTGTTTAAGGCTTAACAGTTTCATCATTTCTTTTTTTCTTGTTCATGCTCTTCTGTTAATCTACTTGCTTTTCATTTGAGATGCAGTAAATAGTTTGTAAGGAGGGTGAAGAAGCCATACCTGTTTAGGGCTTTTCTGTGAAATGGAAGGGAATGGTGAGACGGAGGGAGGCGCTCCCTGGTGGCGGATTTCGCGAGGGAGGAGATGAAGATTGAAAGTTCTAGGGTTTCTGGTAACCTTTTTTTATCCTCTTTGCTTTGAATGATGATGATGTTTGCTGGATTTGGTATGAACTGTTGTTGGTTGTGACAATTTGGTTTGAGGTTTTTTCTGAAAATTGTTGTTATAGTTTGGTTTGAATGTTTTTTATGGTTGTTGCTGTTACAGTTTGGTTTGAATGTTTTTTATGGAAGATGCTTTATTGATGTTCTTAGGCCATTTGGTTTTTGAATTATTTTACAGTTTTGGGGATTTTGTTGACAGTTACAGGTTTGTTACTTGTTTTTGAGAATGGTTGGTGATTGCTGGTTTTGACAGTCTGGAGGTTTGATGTTGTTGGAATGCTTTTTTTCTGTTTCTTTTGTTGATGTACAGGTTTGAAGATTGTGGATTTTTGGTTTGAAATGGTTTTAAAATTTACAGGTTTTGTGAGTTTTGTGATTTGAGGATGGTTTGGGATTTGTTTTGTTGAAGGATTGCAGGTGCAGTTGAGTATGTTGAAATGGTTTTAATGTTTGGGTTTGACAATTTTGAGGTTTGATTTTCTGGTTTTTGTTTGATTTGTTGGTTTAACAAATTTTATGAGTTTGAGATGGTTGGTATTTTGTTGACAGTGGAGACTTTGGTTTTGAAGTTTGAGGGTGGACTGTTTTACAGTTTTGGGTTTTTTGAATGTTTTTGTTGTTTTGGATTTTGAATGTTTTTGTTGTTTTGGATTTTGAATGTTTTTGTAGGTTTGAGGAGTTTGTTCAGATTTAGTTATGGTATTGAAATTGTTTATCAGTTTTGGAAGGTTAGTTGTTGAGGTTTGAAAACTGGTTTGACAGTTAGGAGGTTTTCTGAGTTGTGTTTGATAATTTCTGTTCTCTCTTTTTTTTAGCCTTGTCCACTGTTATATTAGTTGCTTTGGTTTGACAGCTTATTCAAAAAAAGAGGGAAAAACAAAGAAATTGAATATTTGCTATGTTGTTCCTTTGCTCTCTTTGTTGCAGTTTTTGTTTGTTAGTATACTCTATGCAACTTGTGACAGGTTGTGGGCAGGGCATCAAGGCAGTATCTTTTGTGCAATTCCAATAGCCTAGGTGATTTCTTTCCTCTCTCCTCTCTCAATGATAAAAAGCAAATTGCTTTTTGCCCCTTTTTCTGAAAAGTTTGCAAAAAAATGGGAAATGATGAAAAGGATATTGTACAAGCCTCTTGCTTGTTGACTTAGTTTATTATACTTTCTTTGTGTTGCCTGCTGTCTACTGCTATGCTGTTTGTTGCTTGTACTGCTATGATGCTTGCTTGTACTGCTATGCTGCTTGCTTATGCTGTTTGTTTGTTTATGCTGTTTGGACAGCTTTGTTGTTTGTTTGGACAGCCTGCTGCATCCAGTTTGAATTATTCTGTTTGCTTTTGCTGTTTGTTGCAAATTGGACAGCCTTGTTGCATTTCTCTTGTTTGGATAATGTTGTACCCCAAAATTTGCCCTCCCATATTTCTCAAAACATTTCAAGGAAAATTCACAAGTCCAACCCGGCGCGTCATATTCAGGTGTTCCTTCACCAAGATATCTCTGATAACATATTCTCAAATTCAGATTCGGCTCAAGAGTCAATTCTTTAAAGAAGGTATCTGAATGTGTGAGTTTTCTTGAAGAAATATGGTGAAAAAGTGTGCTGAAAATGCAGTTTTTACGCGCTAAAAAATTCATAACTTGAATATCGTGACTCGTTTTGAACCCGTTCCGGTGGCCAAAATTCCGTCTTGACATTATCTACGTTTTCATCTCTCACGGCTGGAAGCCAATTTCGATCAGAAGGTCTTCAAAAATGTGGATTTATCAAGTATTTCCGTACAGAAAATTTGTGACAGAAGTTTATTTGCGTCATGTTCAGAAAATCATAACTTGGTCGATTTTCATCGTATCGAGCTGGTTCCGGCGCCAAAATTTCACAAATTGAGTTGGCTACATTTTCACAGAAGGTATTAAGTTCAAACGGTATTCAAAAGGCCTTCGTTTTTTGCTCAGAGTACACGACACGCTGAAAATCCTGAATGCTGAATATTATTTCATCTGGACCGAAACTTTGAAAATTCATAACTCGGTCAATTTTTATCGGATTGGGCTCATATTTTTACACAAGGTCAATGACTCATAGATCTACAACTTTTCTTCAAAAGTCGAGAACGGATTATGCACCGATCAATATCATTTTTTTATTGAAGAACGTGTCAGAGTCGACACTGGAGCCCAAAATAAGTTTGTCTGAGCTGAAACTTCAAAAATTCATAACTAATTCACCATTTATCCGATTGAGCCGATTTTCAGACAGGAGTTAGTTATCGATGTCGGCTACATTTTGTTTTCATATTTCAACTACAAAAATTGCACTTAAGTCCCTGCGATTTAGCCTAGAAAGTGACGAACTCAAGTGAACATTGGAGGCCCAATTGCACATTCAAAGCCCATTTTCTTTACCCTAATTTTCATTATATAATCACATTCTTTTCACACAAACAAGGAAGAGAAAAAAACCTTGCCACAACACTGTCAAAATATCAAATTCTTTCAAGAACCCTAAAACCTTGAAATCCTTATTACAAATCCCCCTCTCACTACAAATAAGCCATCCCGGTTACAAACCAACATCTCACTACAAACAAGCCATCTCAGTTACAAACCAACATCTTACTACTTCTTCAGTAAGGGTAAGGGTGGCTTGATCTCCATGATCAAAAGGCATAAAAGCATTCATGTCACTACTTTTCCAGTAAGGGTAAGGTTGATTTGATCTCCATGATCAAAAGGGTATAATCATTCATACATGCCATATTGACCTAAACATTAAATTTCTTCATATATGGGCTTTATTTGTATTTTATGATATATAGTAATTTATTTAATGTGTTCATGAGATTCAACACTGCAGATTTAGACAGAATCCCATGCAGGTTCATTAAGGAACGTTGAGGCTAAAACACAAATGGCCAAAAGCCAAAAGCCAAATGGCCAAAACGGAACAGCTTACACATGACACCAATACATGGCGAGACAGACCTCCTCAGAAGGTTAAGGAACATTGAGGTCAGAACACAAATGTCCAAAAGCCAGAACACAAATGGCCAAAAGCCAAAACACAAATGGCCAAAACAAAACAGTTTACACATGACGCCAATAGCTGTTTTACCCCTCCAATCAGGCTCGTATACTCCTAAACTTTCTCTCTATTTGTATTATGTTCCTTTAATTAATTAATCGTTATTCTTTGTATTAATCACTAACCAATTAACATTTTTCCTAATAAAATCAAAAACACAAAAAAATATTTTATTTATTAAAATTAACTTCATCACTTTTATTTTTGTAAATAAATTAATTTAATCAATTTAGCTTTAATTAGATTTAACTTTTAATATTTTTTTGCAATATTTAAAATCAATTTAGAATATTAGGTTTTTATTAGCATTAATTCAATTTATTTTATTAAAAACTCAAAAATCCAAAAATATTTTCATTATTTAATTTAATTTAATTGTTCATTTAATTTAATTCCATTTAATTCAAAAATAACCAAAAAAAATCACTTTCTTTCAAAAAAGGGTCAAAACCCAAAAAAAACTCGCATCCGATTTAATTTCCCGAACGCGATCCATTTTATCATATTATTGTATCTGTTTCCCGATTTGTAATAGATAATTAGGACTTCAATTATTTATCGCTTTATTTTACTTTCCGCAATTTAAATTAAAGGGTTTGTTTTTGGCGATGTAAATACCAGACGCTTTGTAATAGCGTTGATTCACTTTCCGCAATTTATTTCCCGCAAATTATTTAACTGTTAATTATGCATGCAAGACTTGTATGAAAAATAAAATCAATCCGTAGCTCACAATGATGCATGTGCAAAGATAATTTAAACTGAAACAATACACATGCACATGCCACTCCTAGGGTACGCCTCACTTGGTTGCCTCGACGTGGTCATCAAGTATAGGGTGTTTTAGAGGTCGCCCTCCTGTCTAAAGATCATGTTGCCTCAAAACGGTTGCCTCGGATAAAAAGGATCTAGGACATTAGGGTTACCACTAAGGCGTCCTATTATTGCTTTGGTGACCACACATGTCCCTATAATCGAATTGACCCGAATAACTCCAACGACGGTGCTACCTACTTCTCAATAGTGGGATAGTACTGTCTAAAGGACTCTTACACAGCTTAATTCCTTAGAGTAGGTAGATTTCTCTTGGGTACTTGCTCTTTCAAAAACAAAAAAACAACTTTTCGCACATACACTTTCAAAAAGTTTTCAAACAAATACTTCATACACTCTTGAGGACTGATACAAGAGTTACCTAGAAGTTTTCAAAATGAAACTTTTTCAAAACCCACATACACAAGAAAAGCAAACATTTTTGAAAACATAGTGAGCAAGTACCTAAGATCCCATGGATAACCATGGATAGAAAGGATGCTAACACCTTCCCTTTCTATAAATCTACCTCCCGAACCGAGAGACATCTCGAAAAGGAATTTTGTTGTGCTTTTGTCCTTTCCTTGTTGGAGAATATAAAAGACGGTGGCGACTCTTGCTTACCGCGACATTTCACGAACCAGCATTTCAAAACAGTCAGTTCTATTTCCACCGATCACCGAACTGGCGACTCTGCTGGGGAGATTTATAAAGTGAGGTGTACCTTAGGATTAGACCACTCTTATGTTTTCAATTGCTTGCTTTGTTTGCTTTAATATTGTGGGTTTGCCTTGGAGTTTCATAGATCCTAACCCGGATCTAGGGGATACCTTTTAGAAGTAGCAACAAACTGTGAGGGAACTGTGCGGGGTATACCGACACGGTTGAAGCAGTTGCTACGTTGATGTGGCACTTTGGTGAGTATCGGTAACCCTTGAGTCAAGTCAAGGAGAGTACGGGGCCGCCGCATGGTGTCGTGAAGCATCAACTGACCTTAGGAACCTTACTTGACCATCCTGGCCTCTTTAGGGGTAGTGAGATGACCGACTTTGGTACAGTCCGAAGTTGGTAGATACTCGATACTACACTCATTGAGGGTTGTTTTCTTGGAATATTTTGATCGCCGGTTCAATGGATAAATCAAAACAATGAACATAGAAAACAAACCAATTATATTGAGCTCCTTAGAACCCGGTTACTTTTGATAGGACAGGTTTTGAGCCCACCAACTTCAAGAGGGTAGTACCCTAAACTTCATGCCGGCCTGAAATCTAAGGGCTCTTTTGTGTGACTTGTGTGCCTTCAAACTTAACTACTTGCATACTTGTTATCAGACACACGAATTTCTTACAGGTTTTGTTTACAGTCCTTAATCTGGGCTCATAACAGGGTTTACTTACATCACTCCACGCATAGCATAACATCTTACCATCATACCATTGCATGCATCCTACATAAGGACTAACCCATTTCAAGGATCTCAAGGGCCTGTGGTGCAGGTCCTGATGAACCAATTGTCTAGCAAGGGGCAAAGGGGATTTATTTTCCTCTAGCCAAGGTTGATAACTTGAGTCAGGGGCTATGACCCACTCGATATGGTGAGCTTTGACTCTTGAAGAAGGACTCTCAACAACATGAAGTTCCTTCAATCAAGCTACCGGATTATAATTCTAATAATTTTCTTGTTTACCCCGCGAGATCCTTGAAAATATTGCATGCATACATACACATCATTGCATAACAGGTACCCTTGTTACAGGTCACTTACCTTCTTCGTTGTTTATTTCAGCAATGGCTTCCCAATAAGACAACCAGGATCTTCATGCTCAAGAGACTCGGTTCGGGGAGATCCTCCTAAATCTATCCAAGGGGCAGGAAGAGCTGAGAACACTCCTCATGGGGACTTTGGTCAGGAACAGCTCTGAGGACGATAAGGATGAACGGCTGAAACATCTACAAGCTGAGGTAGAAGCAATGAGGACCCCGATGCTGGGGCAGACAACCCTTATCCAAGGCTTAGCTCGGGAGCAAGAAGAGTTGAAAGCCATGATCAACCAGCTTCAGCAAGACAGTATGAAGCAAGTAGTCAGGGTTGGGGACAAAACTGGTAATCAGCCCCCAAGAAGTCAAAGGTTTGGTTTGATGAATAGACCTCTCCAGAGTGCTACTACTTCACAGGTCCAACAAAGACCTCACCAAGAACAATGGGTTGATCAGAGCAAGCCAGACAAGCCCAGGAGGCAATTCACCCAGCTCAACATGTTGTTGTTTTAAGCTTTACAACGCCTGTTGAGATTGAATCTGATCACATTAAGGGATCCTCCCCGGAATCCCAACACCTCAGCTCCTACCTATCATCCCAATAAAAGGTGTGCCTACCACTCTGCCAGTCCAGGACATGACACAAACGATTGTTGGACTCTGAAGAACAAGATCCAGGACCTGATTGATGAAGGAGCATTGGAATTCACACCAGATGGTCAGGCTGAGTTTTTCTACCATCCCTCCAAGGTTCACCATTTGAAGTGACAAGTCCTGAGACTAGAAGACTTTTGTTCATTCGAATGTTCAAGTTGTGTTTTTATTTGATTGTTCAAACAATTATTGTCATAGCAAACTTTATTACTTTATCAATGCATCGCATATGTCTGTTTTGAATCAATATATTCGCATTTGCTATATTCAAACTGCTTTCATTTTTGTGATGTGCAAACTCTCAATTAATAATCCTAAGCCTCTTGAGGGAGGATGACGAAAACGATACCACAATTTTTACAGTATGCTTTTGAACAGACCCCGCTGATGAGGTACAGGCATTGTTTCAATTCCTAAACACTGGAGTTATAAGGAAGATAATCCCTCGTCAACCCCTTTGAGCCAAAGAAGTCGGAGTTTTTCTTTTCGAAAATTAAAACCCTTAATCATAACCTGGGGCAGGGTAGTTCTCTCAGCTGATCCAAGTGCGCAACGAATGGCACCAAAGAAGACCTTACAAAATAAAAGACAGTGATGGTTCCGAATAATCATAAAGACAAGCAGTCATTATCTCAAAATAAAAGCCCAATAAGTCAAAACCTACGAAGGAGACTTACAAAACTGGGGCATCCCGTTGACTGTAATCACAAAAGAAACAGCTCAGGCAAAAAAACAGGGATAACGAAATCAAAAAAAAAAAAGGTCCTACAAGCCCTCAACACAAAAGGAAATGACTGCCTATTCAAAATAAACGGTCAACATCCGAACCATCACTGGAATATCCGAGCAAAGACTCAAACAAGGTCTAACGCACGATCAGCTGAGTTTAGGTTTGAAGAACATCACGAAGAGCGGGTGGGTACAAATAGTTTGAGCCTTTATCCTTTGTTTCTTAAACCATGAACCAGGCCACGTTATAACCCTTGAAAGTCCTAGCTGAAGCATGGGTCAGTTCGAAAGCGTACTGTTACGAAAGGTATCCTGACTCCTTAAGGCTTGCAGTAAAATAACGAGTTGACATCACATTTTACAAAACTTGCTTGTTTTACTGAAAAATGCATTTCCAAAAAACTTCAAGATAGACATAAGCCTTGCATTTTTAATATAATACTGTTTGCATATGACCTTTTGTTCGAACAGTAGGGAAATTCGCACGAAGAATATCTAAGGAACAAAAGCACTCCCAACCAAGAGGCCGGCATGGTCATTGTCCATCATCTGGGGTAATCCAGTCAAGATTCGGAGAATCTCTCAAATGCCCAATAGCCTGGGGCAACTCTCCGCCTGAGTCACTTGGGGCATTGGACATGAATCCCAGCAACGAATCTTGCATGATCAGACATCTTCTGGTAGTATGGCGACACAACACTACTGACAGTGACACCTCTATACATCCTGAGGGAATGGACATAGTCGAAAAAATACTACGCACAATCAAAGACCCGCTAGGTCGACTGGCCTAGGCAAAAATAAGGGCTTCCCGGCGAACCAAAAGGGTTCGGGCAAAAATAGGGATGAAATGAAAAAAAATCTGTACACCCGGCAAGTCGAAAACCTGAAAAGGCGGCTTGGGCAAAAAAGGGTATCCTGATGGACTGAAAACCCAAAAGGGAGGTCCAGGCAAAAGTTAGGGATCAAAGCATACGACTATGTTCAGACATCTCGTCACTTGCCTACCAGAAGAAGATTTGTCAATCGGCAGTCATCAAGCACCTCCACAGGTACCTTCTCCCGCAGAAACTAGGGCAATAAGAATTGTCTAAGCGATCTGACTGCTCTGTCCACCAGGTACCAAGGTAAGTTCAGCTGAAGAACATGACCAAGTTACCTCCACTCCCCGCAGAGTAAGACAAGATTCAGCGATACTCTCCCCAAGCAGAGGTGGTCTCCAATCAGCCCAAAAAGGCACAATATCTCCAGCAAGTCAGCAACACTCTCCCCAAGTAGAGTTAGCCTACTGTCATCCATAAGGAAGTTGGGTATCCCCAAAAGATCTTATCATTCCCCAGCGGAGTATAGATATTCCTCAGTAAGCATCCCCAGCGTTCTTAATATTCCTCAGCAGAAATATAAGATTGTTCCCCGGCGGAATACAAGATACCCCAGTGGAACCATTCCCCAGTACAGTCCAAAAGATTCCCCAGGAGAGTGGAATCCATATCCCCAGTAGATTTTGGAGGCTTATCCCCAGTAGATTCTGGAAGCTTATCCCCTGCGGAGTACGAACGCATCTCCCCGGCTTTGTTCAAAGGTTATTCCCCACCAGAGCCTATAAATGGGTTATCCTCAGCTAATTGCAACAGAAAGATCGTCCTCGACGAAGTTTCTTCCTATCCCCAGCGGAGTTCATCAAATCCTCCAACAGAACTTATCAACGGTATCCCCAGCGGAGTTATCATCAAACCTCAGCGAAGTATCTCTTCCCACAGAGTAATTCCCCGCAGAGTAAGCCCTTCGCCAAGTTTATTCCCCAACGGAGTCATCTTCTCCTACCGGTTTATTCTTGCAATTATCATCCCCGGCGGAAACGAAGAACGCTACTCTTCAACATCAGCCCAGGATTTAACTTCCCGGCATTCTTCAAGGATTTATTTTCCCAGACGAAAATACATTCATAAACGTCACATTGTCATACATCATGACACATGCATATATGCATCATATCACCCAATCTCATTTATTTTTGGGAACATCATGCATCATGACATTGCATGCGACTAATGCTTTACCTTTCAGGAAAGATGCAGTTAAGTCTCAAATCCAATTCAGTTAAAGAAGACAAATCCTGTCATTATAGACAACCCATCATTATAGACACCTGTCATTATAGACACCCGTCATTATAGACACCCGTCGTTATAGACACCCGTCGTTATAGACACCCGTCGTTATAGACACCCGTCGTCATAAACACCCGTCGTTATAGACACCCGTCGTTATAGACACCCGTCATTTTAGACACCCGTCATTATAGACACCCGTCGTCATAGACACCTGTCGTTATAGACACCCGTCGTCATAGACACCCGTCGTTATAGACACCTGTCGTCATAGACACCCGTCGTTATAGACACCCGTCGTTATAGACACCCGTCGTTATAGACACCTGTCGTTATAGACACCCGTCGTCATAGACACCCGTCGTTATAGACACCCGTCGTCATAGACACCCGTCGTTATAGACACCCGTCGTCATAGACACCCGTCGTTATAGACACCCGTCGTTATAGACACCCGTCGTTATAGACACCCGTTGTTATAGACACTCGTCGTTATAGACACCCGCCATCAAAGACAACCTGCCAATAAAGACAACCCGTCTATGAGGACAACCCGTTAAGAGAGACAACTCGTCAAAGAGGACAAAACCTCCCCCGGTTCAGTTAAATCGATCCCTAAAGATTTTTCTGAGATAATCTGTCAGTAGAGACAACCCATCAACCTTTCGAAGTTCCAGATTCGATACATGTATCTAGCCAGGGCATATCTGTAGACGACCAGTTCCAGATTCGATACCTGTATCTAGCCATGGCATATCTGTGAGCGATTGATTGTGGATTCGATACTGTATCTAGCCAGGGCATATCTGCATGAAGAGTTTGAAGATCAACCCCTGTAACAGGCCAGGAAATTATCTTTCTTTCTCAAGTACGCAAGTTCTCGCTAAGGAATCTCTTACGTGATCGACACCCCCGGATGGCATCTTTAAGCCCATCTCCACAACTATCCATTACACTTCCAAATGGCATCTGTAAACCCATTCCCGACAAGATTCCATTACATCTCCAGATGGCATCTATAAGCCCATCCTCCTATCCACCATATCTCCAAATGGCATCTGTAAGCCCATTCCCGACATCACATTGCTGATATTCTACTATGCGAGTGCAAATTTCTGGGCACTTTAGTGTTCAATCATCTTCCACCTTCGGATCACGAAAGGCTCGAAAGCCAATATATATCCTCAGGTTTAAGAAAATTGAACAGGGGCAACTGTTGTACCCCAAAATTTGCCCTCCCATGTTTCTCAAAACATTTCAAGGAAAATTCACAAGTCCAACCCGGCGCGTCATATTCAGGTGTTCCTTCGCCAAGATATCTCTGATAACGTATTCTCAAATTCAGGTTCGGCTCAAGAGTCAATTCTTTAAAGAAGGTATCTGAATGTGTGAGTTTTCTTGAAGAAATATGGTGAAAAAGTGTGCTGAAAGTGCAGTTTTTACGCACTAAAAAATTCATAACTTGAAGATCGTGACTCGTTTTGAACCCGTTCCGGTGGCCAAAATTCCGTCTTGACATTATCTACGTTTTCATCTCTCACGGCTGGAAGCCAATTTCGATCAGAAGGTCTTCAAAAATGTGGATTTATCAAGTATTTCCGTACAGAAAATTTATGACAGAAGTTTATTTGCGTCATGTTCAGAAAATCATAACTTGGTCGATTTTCATCGTATCGAGCTGGTTCCGGCGCCAAAATTTCACAAATTGAGTTGGCTACATTTTCACAGAAGGTATTGAGTTCAAAAGGTATTCAAAAGGCCTTCTTTTTTTGCTCAGAGTACACGACGCGCTGAAAATCCTGAATGCTGAATATTATTTCATCTGGGCCGAAACTTCGAAAATTCATAACTCGGTCAATTTTTATCGGATTGGGCTCATATTTTTACACAAGGTCACTGACTCATAGATCTACAACTTTGCTTCAAAAGTCGAGACCGGATTATGCTCCGATCAATACCATTTTTTTATTGAAGAACGTGTCAGAGTCGACACTGGAGCCCAAAATAAGTTTGTCTGAGCTGAAACTTCAAAAATTCATAACTAATTCACCATTTATCCGATTGAGCCGATTTTCAGATAGGAGTTAGTTATCGATGTCGGCTACATTTTGTTTTCATATTTCAACTTCAAAAATTGCACTTAAGTCCCTGCGATTTAGCCTGGAAAGTGACGAACTCAAGTGAACATTGGAGGCCCAATTGCACATTCAAAGCCCATTTTCTTTACCCTAATTTCCATTATATAATCACATTCTTTTCACACAAACAAGGAAGAGAAAAAAACCTTTCCACAACACTGTCAGAATATTAAATTCTTTCAAGAACCCTAAAACCTTGAAATCCTTATTACAAATCCCTCTCTCACTACAAATAAGTCATCCCGGTTACAAACCAACATCTCACTACAAACAAGTCATCTCAGTTACAAACCAACATCTTACTACTTCTTCAGTAAGGGTAAGGCTGGCTTGATCTCCATGATCAAAAGGCATAAAAGCATTCATGTCACTACTTTTCCAGTAAGGGTAAGGTTGATTTGATCTCCATGATCAAAAGGGTATAATCATTCATACATGCCATATTGACCTAAACATTAAATTTCTTCATATATGGGCTTTATTTGTATTTTATGATATATAATAATTTATTTAATGTGTTCATGAGATTCAACACTACAGATTTAGACAAGATCCCATGCAGGTTCATTAAGGAACGTTGAGGCCAAAACACAAATGGCCAAAAGCCAAAAGCCAAATGGCCAAAACGGAACAGCTTACACATGACACCAATACCTGGCGAGACAGACATCCTGAGAAGGTTAAGGAACGTTGAGGCCAGAACACAAATGTCCAAAAGCCAGAACACAAATGGCCAAAAGCCAAAACACAAATGGCCAAAACAAAACAGTTTACACATGACGCCAATAGCTGTTTCACCCCTCCAATCAGGCTCGTATACTCCTAAACTTTCTCTCTATTTGTATTATGTTCCTTTAATTAATTAATCGTTATTCTTTGTATTAATCACTAACCAATTAACATTTTTCCTAATAAAATCAAAAACACAAAAAAATATTTTATTTATTAAAATTAACTTCATCACTTTTATTTTTGTAAATAAATTAATTTAATCAATTTAGCTTTAATTAGATTTAACTTTTAATATTTTTTTGCAATATTTAAAATCAATTTAGAATATTAGGTTTTTATTAGCATTAATTCAATTTATTTTATTAAAAACTCAAAAATTCAAAAATATTTTTATTATTTAATTTAATTTAATTGTTCATTTAATTTAATTCCATTTAATTCAAAAATAATTAAAAAAATCACTTTCTTTCAAAAAAGGGTCAAAACCCAAAAAAAACTCGCATCCGATTTAATTTCCCGCACGCGATCCATTTTATCATATTATTGTATCTGTTTCCTGGTTTGTAATAGATAATTAGGACTTTAATTATTTATCGCTTTATTTTACTTTCCGCAATTTAAATTAAAGGGTTTGTTTTGGCGATATAAATATCAGATGCCTTGTAATAGCGTAGATTCACTTTCCGCAATTTATTTCCCGCAAATTATTTAACTGTTAATTATGCATGCAAGACTTGTATGAAAAATAAAATCAATCCGTAGCTCACAATGATGCATGTGCAAAGATATTTTAAACTGAAACAACACACATGCACATGCCACTCCTAGGGTACACCTCACTTGGTTGCCTTGACGTGGTCATCAAGTATAGGGTGTTTTAGAGGTCGCCCTCCTGTCTAAAGATTTTGTTGCCTCGAAACGGTTGCCTCGGATAAAAAGGATCTAGGACATTAGGGTTATCACTAAGGCGTCCTATTATTGCTTTGGTGACCACACATGTCCCTATAATCAAATTGACCCGAATAACTCCAACGACGGTGCTACCTACTTCTCAATAGTGGAATAGTACTGTCTAAAGGACTCTTACACAGCTTAATTCCTTAGAGTAGGTAGATTTCTCCTGGGTACTTGCTCTTTCAAAAACAAAAAAACAACTTTTCGCACCTACACTTTCAAAAAGTTTTCAAACAAATAATTCATACACTCTTGAGGACTGATACAAGAGTTACCTAGAAGTTTTCAAAATGAAGCTTTTTCAAAACCCACATACACGAGAAAAGCAAACGTTTTTGAAAACATAGTGAGCAAGTACCTAAGAGCCCATGGATAACCATGGATAGAAAGGGTGCTAACACCTTCTCTTTCTATAAATCTACCTACCGAACCGAGAGACATCTCGAAAACGAATTTTGTTGTGCTTTTGACCTTTCCTTGTTGGAGAATATAAAAGACGGTGGCGACTCTTGCTTACCGCGACATTTCACGAACCAGCATTTCAAAACAGTCAGTTCTATTTCCACCGATCACAGATAGCTTGCTTACATTTCTCTTGTTTGTGAACCAAGAGGAATAATTCTCTTGTGATTTGAAAATAAAAATGTGATGAATTAAAAATAGCCATCTGATTCCAAATTGCAAACTTTAATGATGAACACTTTTTTTCTTTTGAAAATTCTTTGCTCATGTCCAATTAACTGTACTAACTATTTTTCTGTCTTTTGTTTTTATGTGAGCACAACTGGATGGTGGTAAAGCAGGGGAAGCAAGAGACTTTGTGGCAAGCATGGAAGCTCAGTCAACCTTAGGCCTAGATTCACTTTATTTGTATTTTAGAGAGAAACATTCAATTAATTGTACTAATTTATTTTTCAAATACGATAAGTTGTAAAACCTAAAGTATTTAAATAATAAATTGTTTTGTAACAACTTTTGAGATAAATGGAGAAAGTCTTATGAGATATTCTGATGTCCATTAAAATCCTTTACTGTCAATAACTCACAATTTTCTCTTTGCATCTTCAATGATTCTTAAAGATTCCCGATCAAGATAATTGAAACTACATTCCAATAATTCCAATCAAGATAACTTAAATTCCAAGTAATCCAATAACTCCGTAATCTTGCAACTGCATTCCAATCAAAACACACACTGTCTATTCCAATTCTTAAACAAGCAAAGGTTTTAAAATACGCAAATCATCTGGTTAACCTTGAGAACAAACACTGTCTTTTTAATAATCTTGAGAAAGCATGAAAACATGTGAAAGCCAATTGGATCTTTGAGAATTCATTTCTTTTGAGAATTGTAAGAAAAAACCTAATTGTTGGTTTACTGCCACAGGAGAAAATCTGTCTGATCAATTCCTGAGCCAACTTGAACATCTGAGAAACCCTAGGGTTGTGTTCTTTATGAAAAATGAGAGGGAAAATTTTGGGGTACAACAGTGAGTATAACCATTTGATTGGAAGCCACCAAGAGGAATAAAGGTAAAGTCGACGGGAGGAACAAAACCTGTTATGGGTGGAGGTACAAAACCAATGCTAGGAGTTGGCATAAAACCAATATGAGGTGGTACAAAACTAGCATTAGGTGGAGAAAAACCAACAGGAGTTGGGTTTCCACCATTTAGAGGTGGCAATCCGCCAGAACTCTGAGTAGGGATTTATATAGTGGGAGGCCTCTGAATAGCTTCCCTTAACTCTTCTTGACCTTGATCTATAGTACTCATGTATTCCATGAATTGTTCCATCTATTCTCTAACTTGGGTTCTCATCTCATTCAGATCATCACAAAGTTCTTCCATTGTGAGTCTTGGTCTGTTGCCTCAAGTGTTGTAGTTGTGGATCATTAGTTTGCCACACTGAAGAAAGAATTTGAAATTAGGAAGAGGTTTGACCTATTATGAATGAATGTATGTAATGAATATTTTTTTGCTGTTTTTTATTTTATTTCCAGGTATTTTTAGCTATTGCATTAAGAGTGATCAAAACATGGATGAAAAATAAAATAAGCTACTTTTCATTCATCATTCATTATTTTTGGAAAAAACATACAACTAGCACATAATGGAAAGTACCAACTAGACTAAAGATCCCTCCAACAGGCCTGAAGGTGATCACTACAGTTATGAAAAGAAAACTCTAGGATGTTTCTCCAAACTCTATGTTGACAAGTATGTCCCACCCTAAATACTCCTCACTCTAAACTTGAGCTTCTTCAAAAAGTTTCTTAGTTCTTGGTTGCCTAGGATTCTTGAGTAACTCTTGAATAAGTATATCCCTTTGGCCGAGAGCGCCTTCCAAATGATCAATTTCCTTATGAAGTTGTATCTTGTCTAGGTCTTCCGACTGATCTTCGCATCCTTGAGCCTTGAGTTCTTCAATTGTCTCCAGAGCTTCCTTCAGTTTTTGTTGGCATCCCGTGAGTTGGTGAATGGTCTTCATCCCTTTGGTATGTTCCCTTGTAAGTATTTCTCCTCTTGCTTTGAGTTATTCCTTTAAGTCTTCTATCTGGCTTTCATACTGATTTTCCATATCTTTCTTTGACTTCGCGAGTGTATCCCACTGCTTCTTCAATCTGGTATTATCCCTTAGTATTATATCCACTTCATCCTTGTTATTGTTGATGGTGGAGTGATATTATCTTAGATCCTTTCCAATCCTAAATATCTTATTCATTTCTTTGTCAATTAGCCTATTCTTTTCTGCAAGCAAATCATCTTTTATCTTGACTTGATAAGCTAGATCATTCTTTATGATGCATGTGTTGGTAGCTCGCATCCTTAACCCCTCATTTTCTGCACTTAGCTCTTGGTTAAGAATCTGGACCTCCATGAAAGCGACAACATATGGTGAAAGAGGTGGTGGATACACAAGATCCTCAAACTGAAATGGTAGTAAAGAAGTTTCAACTCTTTTATTCACCCATTCAGTGTAGGGTGTTTTTGTTGACCAATCCTTCCTTCCCAAACTTTGTCTTCCCAAGCGATGAATCTTCTTCCATGCTTCCCTTACCTTTGCTAACAAATCAAAATCTTCTCCTTTATTGTAGAACACAGTTTCCTTCACATCCTTTTCTTTTGGTGGAACGGGTAGAGAGTAACCTAGTTGACATTGAGACATCACGGGGTTGTAGTTGGTCCCTCCCTTGGTACCCATGAGTGGCACATTCAGGAACTCGCCACAACTGAAAATAATTTCAATACCAATGTAATCATTGTTGAACCATCTGAAATCATGAGAAGTGAGCGCCATAATTATTTTAAGCACTTAAGGGTTTGTTCATTATCCATAAAGGGTCATTTTAAAGGCAAGTGAGCCATGTATCACTTATACAAGAGATGCATGCAACATATGAGAGTTCCTCCTTTCTCGAACCTTGAATGAATGGAATGTTATGTGTCATCAAGAAGTGTAGGTACAGGAATTCCGATCACAAAAATGGTGACTATTTTTGCAGCAATGAAATCTTCTTGGCTGGAGAACAAGACGACCCCATAAATCATAAGAGTTAGCAAGGCGTTGAAGGCATCCCAACTCTCATTTTTGGCAAAGATTATGGCTTTATCCATCAATAACTTTAAATTGAAACCCAAAGTACCATCCTTCTTGGGATGCCAATTATCTTTTACTTCTTTTAAGGTCAAATACAAATCCTTGGCAATAAAGTGTAGCTTCCGGGTTCCTTGTGAAGTTACAAAAGGCATGTGATTCTTGACTTTTACTCCAAGAATGTTAGCATATTATTCCAATGTTGGAGCCATCTGATAGTCTTGAAATGTAAAACACCTTAGAGGATGGTCATATAACTGGATGAGAGTTTGCACAACCATGGTATCAACCTTGGTGTTCAAAATAGGAATAAGGTTATCATAAGTCTCCTTGAAGTCATCTTGATTTTTGGAAACTACAATCAAACTCAACCTTCTTAAGCTATTAAGAGCAAGTGTAGGAAACTTATAGACCTTGGTGTGTCTTCTGCCTGCATCCATCTTTTGATACCCTCAACTAATACAAAAGCTTACAAATCCCTAGAAATGAAAAGTATATGCGGGTTAAATGTTTATGATGCAAATGATTTATGAAAGAGCAAGGGATCACACTTTAGATATATCCGATAGGTTGGTATACTGAATCCTTGAAAAGGGTAAGTACAAACTCTTATAAGATAACCAAGGTATGATGGAGGTCAATGTTTCCTGTCAAACAACCCAAACCTTCTCACATGTGAGTTCTAATTTGGATAAATATTCCTTGAGGTATCCCCAGAGTCATGGGTCCCTTTGGAAATTATAGTGTCATAACGTATCTACGTCATAACAAATTGTATCCCAAAGTAAACATAGTCTAGATGCGGGTTTCATGACAACACTAATAAGGCATCCACATCTTAGCTGCCATGACTATCCACTTTCTTAAAACTTATAGGAAAAACTCAAGCCTTTGTATTGGGCTTATCTCTCAAGTAACTCCCACCCAACAAAGAAATAGATACCAATATCCAAAATATCCAAAGTGACAAATAAATTAAATGTAATAAATCAAACAAAAGCATAAAGATAAACACCCAAAGAAAACAAACAAAATCTAGGACTGGCTTGCTTAGATATTTTCCCCAGTAGAGTCGCCAACTGAAGCTACTCGAATAAATAGAACAAAATAACTTCGGATGAAACATACATAGTCACCACCTAACTTTATTTATCCCAAGAAGAATATGAAAAGGAAAATATATAGAAAACCTTTGGTATCGGGAAAAGAATGTGATCTCACAACCAAATCTCAGGTAAGGGGGTCGATTAGGCAAGGGGGAGGTATTAGCACCCCTCGCGTCCATGGTACTCCACGGGATCCACTATTGTTATTCTATTCAATGGGTGTGTTTATCTTGCTAAATGGAAATATATATGCATAAATTCATTAAGAAAAAGAAAATGTTTTTATTAGTGTGTTCACATGTGCATTGAAATTCCATGCCTATGTATCCTCAAGGGAATCAGAACACTGTTGTTCTTCTTAAAAATGTTTTGTTTGTTGTGTGTTTTTTATGGATGATACTAAATTCACATTCTAACAGCTAACATTGCCACTCGACTGCTGGAGACTACGCATCATTGTTTTGTGTAGAATGTAGTTAACATATCCTTTTTGAAAATGGTTTTAAAGTGAAAAATCCCTAAGGCGAAAATGATTTGGATTTGGTTTGTGTTTTTGTTAGGAATAAAGTGGAAAGTGGACCCTCATCCAAGGAGACACCCATCACCTTCATTCCTTTAAGTTTTGAAAGGGTTTTGATTGTTGTTAAATATTTTGAGATTTGATTGAGAAAATGTTTTAGTATTAATGATGCAATGCAAAAAAGAAAAGAAAAGTCTAATGGGGAGAGTTACTGATCCTAAAGTTGTCGTACAAATTTGATCATATAGTTGATATTACGGGGAATATAACCTATGTTATCATGCATTTATGGACATAGGGTTTGGATTAAGGGGAGATTTTATCCTAAAGTTGTCATGCTTGGGTTAAAATCCTAATGTCTATCTTGGTAAAAATTTCAATAAGAGTTTAAGATGAACCAAGTGATCTTAAGGGTACATGTTATTCAACAAGCAATGATTACACAAGTGGATGAGAATCCATGGGTTTATTTGGTAAAAGTTGTGACAAAATAGTGGAGGTTGAAAGCATGTTTTTTTAATGTTTTTATGGTTTATGCTTTAAAAGAGTTTATGAAGGAAATATGTTCAAAAATATACAATCTTATGAAAACATAGATGAATTGGATGTTTGAAACAAGTGTATGCATCACAATCACAATTGAAAGTCATGGAGCATAGCTTTTGATTTTAAACATGTTTCATGATTTTATATGAGTTTTGGATGAGAAAAGTTCTAAAAGGTTCAAGCTATAATGAAATGCTTACTCAAGTTTCAAGATATCTTGTGAGAATCAAGACCTATTGTAATACGATGGGAGAACTTAATTTTGGTTTTGCATTTTATCGCAAATGTTGCGGATAGCAAGAGTCGCCACCGACTTTTCTTTTATCCAATAAAGGAAGGGGTGAAATGAATAAGAAAGACCTTTGAGAATTTTTGAGTTTGGGGGGTATATTATGAAAATGGAAGGTGATGGCACCCTTTTCATCCATAGTTATCTACGGGCTCTTAATCGCTAGCTCACTTTGAAAATGCTTTGTGAATGTGTGTTTAAAAATATTTTGAAAATGCCTAAGTGCGGAAATTTTGTAATGATTCTCGTATCATTGAGAATGCATACAAAATGTTTATTTTGAAAATATTTGTTGAAAAAGTGTCATTATGTGAAAAATGTTTTTGAAATGTTCGCGAGCAAGCGAATAAGAACTATCTACCTACTCAAAAGTCTTTTGCGTTATTTTCCTCTTCCTTTAGATAGTGATGTCTTACCATTACTTAGTAGGAAGCCCTATCATTGGATGTTTGAGGGACAGGTGCGGGTCAGCGTACAGTCATAAAGGCAACATATAGAGTTACCTTTAGCAATTCTAAGGGACTATCATCATGTATTCATAGGCAACATTGAGGTATAAGATCATTTACTGAAGGTAGCATCGAAGGGTCATCGAGGGACTATAATCTTTATGGTGATTTTTAACTGAGGGTCTTTGCTAATGGTATCCCTATGTTCGAGGGACATGACTATTTTCTGAAGGCAACAAGTGGAGTCACCCTAGAGGTGCGTGTGTGAATAGTGTATTCCATTTAGATTATTTATCTTGCATATTAGGGTTATCTACCATTTTGTTTTAATTCTTGCCATACACGCTCTAATTATTATACAGTTATATATATATATACAGACATACATACATACATAGGTGCGGAAAGTAAAAGGGCGGGAAAATAAACCTCGACTATTACATCCCATAAGCACTTACATAATAAGGAAAAATATGGGAAAATAAACTAAGCTATTACAAAATCAGTCGTGCGACCTATACATTTGTTTTCTAGAATTTAAATAGAAAAGAGAAAATAAATTAGAAGAAAGTATTTAAAACCTAAAGAAAATTTCTAAATGTTAGGAAAATATTTTTTGATGTTTTTATTTATGAAAAATAATTAAAGTGATAATAAAAATACTTAAAATCTAATTATTTCTACTTTTTTCCTTTTTTAAATAAAAAAAACCCAATGTCTAATTATTTTTAAATAAAAATTAGTTTTTTTTTGTATTTTTAATTAAATAAAATAAATGGATAAAATTAAATACAAAGAATATAAAAAAAAAATCAATATTGGGCCTGGTATGAAGAAAAATGGAGGGTGCTAAAAGGAAAGAGGTCTAGGCCCAAGAAGCCAACATGGGATCCGGTGTGAGTGGCTCCAAGAGATTCACCGTGCGTTTGCAGATCTAGGGTCATTGGATCAGATCTATACAGATCTGATGGTGAGGCGTGGCAGGGTGTACTATGGGCTTATGGGAACGCACTGCATTTGATCTGAAGAAGTTAGAAAATATGAAAAAATCACAAAAGGCAGGGATCAAACCCCTACCCTTGTGCACTAAATTCTTAACGTGTGTTGTTAATGCCACTGGGGTAACTATAGATCTGTTCATATAAACAAAATAAAATAAATATATAATAAAGATAAATTATTGGGCCAGAGAAGCGTCGGAGCCCTAGCTCTGGTCGTCTTCTCCAGCGAGCATCTTCTTCATCCCTGGAAAATAGAAGATGTCAGTGGTTCCCAGGGATGCTACCCCCCTAAATCAATTCTTCTGAATCCAACGGTGGTGGTTGTTTGGCCTGAATGTTCCTGTATTCAAAGACACGAAACAAACAACTCCTTATGCCCTAGTAATGGTGTGGCCTTATTCCTGCGTAGAAACTCACATACTATGCATCAAAATCATTCTAAATATCAATATAAACATGTATGAGTGCACTAAATCAATTAATAACACATGAATCGTAAGTTTGAAATTTGAGAAAACTACCAACACCGTGATGCTTGGTGGCACAATTCTGAGATGTCTTTTGCTTGATGAACGTTTGGATACAGTCCCTGGGACCTTCAGGATGGTAATCGGACACTTGGTTTGGCTTGAGAGTGGCTGGATCATGTGATACAACTTTTCACTTTTATTTAGAATTTTGTGAATTTTAGAGGTGTGTTTGAGGCAATATTTTTGTGTCCTTGCATTTGGATTTAGTTGTGCTTATATAGAGGAGAGATTAGGGTAAACAAATATGGCATAAGACAATGCAATCATGGACAAATGAGACAAGAATAAAACATATTTACAAACTTCCATTTCTAGATATTCCTTTCCATTTTGAGCTCACACGGTTTTGCATGGTTTGCCATGTGTTCTTGGGCCTTCATTTGATTGAAATCAAAAGCATGTGCGCCTTGGCCCAATGATTTTATATTTTAATTGATTTACTTGCATTTAAATGAATAAAAATTCAAATAAAAGAAATAAAAATCATAAAAAATATATGAATGGATTTAGAGGTCCTCTAACACATTGTGAACATGTTTGAACATCAAAAGTTGGGCCCACTAGTTCAAAATTTCGAGTTTGCTCACTTTGTACTTCATGCATTTTCTCAAAATTTCCCAACTTACAATGGTCATAACTATCTCAATTTTCATCTTTTGAAGGTGATATTGAAGTTTTTGGAAATCTCAAGATGTCTTATTCAATTTCTATTTTTATGATTTTTGAATTTGGAGACTTGATCTTGATGTAAGTTGCCTTGACAAAAAGTGTCTTTTTGTTGACTTTTGAAATGGCCTATAATGTATGGGCTCATATCTCTCAAATGAAGCACTTTTTGGACTTGAGCGTAAAGATACATAGTTTTAGAGAATTGAATTTCCTTAAAATTGGGCTTTGGTTGGGGAAAAGTTGATGAAACATGTGAAAGTTATGCATGGTCAAAGTTTAGTTGACTTCTCCTAAGGAAACCCTAATTTGGAAAATTTTGACTTTTGATGATTTGAGGGCTTTCCTTGAGGAATCATGATGAACTCTTGATTAAATGATGAATATAACTTCAAAATGTTGATGTTGACCAAAAATATTGAAGTTTGACTATATGTTGACCATAGTTGACTTTTTACTCAATACGGTTGATTTTCAATCATCTGAGCTATTGATTGAGCAAACTTGTGATGCAAGACTTGAAACTTGACATGAACATTGTTGAAGACCTATAGAGAATCATGGGAACCACTTGAGACCTTTGAAACCCAATCTTCCTTGAGAAACTCAAAACCCTATTTGTAGACCCATTGCTTAAGAGGATGTTTGCCTGGTCAACCCTTGAGTAGCCTTGAGTACTTGAGACCTTTATGAGCATGAGAAGGTGTCTTTAATTAACTCTCTTCAAAAATTGGACGGAAAATTTTAGGGTACAACAGCTGCCCTTGTTCAATCTTCTTAAACCTGAAGAGTTATATTGTCATGTCTGATATTCGTGACTTGAAGGTAGAAGATGATTGAACACTTAAGTGCCCAGAAATTTGCACTCACCCGTGCAGAAGTAACGATGTTGATTGATTACATCGAGAATGGTCTTCAAGATGCCATTTGGAGAGGTGATGGAGAGTCTTCGAAGATGGTCTTATAGATTCCATCCAGGATAACTGTTGATAAGAAAATCATACTAAGTCTACGCCCAACTTTGTCTTAGAAGTTGTATTTGGAACGAGTCTACGCCCGACTTTGTCTAAAAGGATAATCAGACTAAATCTATGCTCGATTTTATCTGAACCAAAAGATGTATACGCCTTACTTCAACTAGGAGAGGTACTGGAAAGAGTCTACGCCTGAGTTTTCCAAAAAGAGCATTAGAAAGAAATCTACGCTTGATTTCATCCAAACTTGAAGATGTCTACGCCTAACTTCAACTAGAAGAGGTACCGGAAAGAATCTACGTCTGACTTTTTCTAAAAAGAGTATCAGAATGAAATCTACACCTAATTTCATCCGAACTAGAATATGTCTACGCCCGACTTCAACTAGAAAAGGTACTGGAAGATTTCTTGCTTAACTTTTCCAAAAAGAGTATCAGAAAGAAATCTACGCCTGATTTCATCTGAACTAGAAGATGTCTACGCCCGACTTCAACTAGGGGAGGTACCGGAAAGAGCCTACGTCTGAATTTTTCAAAAAAGAGCATCAGAAAGAAATCTACGCCTGATTCAATCCGAACTAGAAGATATCTACGCCTGACTTCAACTAGAAGAGGTACCGAAAAGAGTCTACATTTGACTTTTTCCAAACAGAGTATCAGAAAGAAATTTACGCATGATTTCATCCAAACTTAGAAGATGTCTACGCCCGACTTCAACTAGGGGAGGTACCGGAAAGAGCCTACGTCTGAATTTTTCCAAAAAGAGCATCAGAAAGAAATCTACGCCTGATTTCATCTGAACTAGAAGATGCCTACCCCCGACTTCAACTAGAAGAGGTATCAGAAAGAGTTTATGTCTAACTTTTTCCAAAAAGAGTATCAGAAAGAAATCTACACCTGATTTCATCCGAAATAGAAGATGTATACGCCTGACTTCAACTAGAAAAGGTACCGGAAAGAGTCTACGTCTGAATTTTTCCAAAAAGAGTATCAGAAAAAAAATCTACGCCTGATTTTATCCGAACTAGAAGATGTCTACACCATACTTCAAATAGAAAAGGTACCGGAAAGATTCTACGCCTGACTTTTCCAAGAGCATCAGAAAGAAATCTATGTCTGATTTCATCCGAACTAGAAGATGTCTACGCCCGACTTCAACTAGAAAAAGTACTCTTTTAGCGTGACTTTCCAGGGAGAGTGCTTAAGTAGCTATTTTTTCAGATGTAGCCTTTGAGGAATCTGTTTGTAGGTATTACCTGAAAAGATAAAGAGTTAATTGTATGCAATGTCATGATGTATGAAATGCATTGCGTAATGATATTCTCAAAATAAATGAGAGTGTGTTGTATGCATTTTGTATGTGTATGTCGTGATGCCTGTTAATGATGTATGAATGTGAAATGTCGTTGAAGTGTATCAGTAACTTCGCGCAACATCTTTGACTGGGAAAATAAACCCCTGACTGTTGTTGGAGATGAAGAATATGTGTATCTTCAATCTTGATAGGGATTTCTGCTTTTTGTTTGGGGAAACTCCACTGGGGAACATTGATTTCTGTTTGGGGAGAAGGGTTCAAGAATATTTGTCATTCATTGCTCTACTGGGTATTTTAATTCTTATATACCCTGGATGGGGATAAAAGAGATGGATAAACTCTCTAAGTGATGTCTGATCGAGTTTCTGACATGGATGTCGACTCATCTGAAGAGGATAAGGTTAAATGATACCCGGCCTTTTGTAGCAACTCTCTGGGGTTAGTGGTCTGGACTGCCCTTAACTAGAGAGAGAAATTTTTCCGGTGATCTGTAGTAGTTAGAGAAATAGACTCAAGCTGGGGAGACTGAACTCTGCCGGGGAAATAAACTCTGCTTGGGGAAATAAACCTTGTTGGGGAAATAAACCCTAAACTTTGACGAAGGAATACTTTGCTGAGGAAATACCCTTGTTGGGGAAATGAGCTCTGCTGAAGAATATGAGCCTTGCTAGAGAAAGGGAATTTTGCAGGGGATTTTATAGTGTTGGAGAAATAAACTCATCTAGGGAAGAGAATTTCCATAAACTGTATTGATACCATAGTCTCTGATGGAGGTTGGGACTTTATAGATTGGCAATATTGTCGGGGAAAAGATCATATTCCCTTATCTGCAGGGGGGTCTGTTGGTGAAATATATCTTTGTTGAAGATGAGCTTGTTAAGACTACTCTGTGGGGATAATCCCATGGAAGTAGTTCTGCAGGGATAATCTTGTGATTATTTGTGTGATGATACATGGACGACTTGAACATTACCCTAACTCCTAGTGTCTTGAGAAAATGCTTATTCCTGTTTTTATGCATATACTTGTCTATGGTAATCCTATTCATATGCATATATTCATTTAATTTATTCATTGGACATTTTTGCAAACAAAACAGAAAAAGGTAAATAAAAAGTTTGAATTTTGAAATTTGTATTTCTATTGATAGTTTGCCCATAAATAGGCGGTTTTGTACACAGAGACGGAAATCCTAGTAAGACGAAATCGTCATATATTGAAAAGAGAACAAAGTGAAAACAAAATATATAGATATGTGGAAATAATCCCGTCGGGTTTCAATTCTGCTATCGCCCCTTATGCCTTTGAGCATCTCATCCCTTACTGTCGGAAGAAGTTGACTAAAATGATCTGTACCGTTTGAACTTGACGTTGGTAATAAAGCTCGCCATAAGTAATCCAACGGGATATAGACGTACGCTCTAATCCTTAACTTTTTCCTAGACCTCCCTTTCGGGTTCTCAGTCCACCGGGATACCCTTTTTTGCCCAAGCCGCCTCTTCAAGTTTTCGACTTGTCGGGTGTATACGTTATATATATATATATATATATATATATATATATATATATATATATATATATATATATATATATATATATATATATATATATATATATATATATATATATCCCTAATTTTTGCCCAAACCCTTTTGGTTCGTCGAAATGCCCTTATTTTTGCCTAGGCCAGTCAACCTAATGAGTCATTTTTCATGCGTAATATTTTTTAACTATGTCCGCATTCACAGGGTGTGGGAAATCTTCACCGTCCATGGTGGTCAGTATCATGGCACCGCCTGAAAATATCTTCTTGACTACAAATGGTCCTTCGTAAGTGGGTGTCAATTTTCCTATGGGATCACCCTGCGGTAGGATGATGCATTTTATTACCAAGTCACCAGCTTGATATACCTGATGCTTGATCTTCTTGTTAAATGCCTTGATCATACACTTCTGATACATTTGATTGTGACAAACAACCACAAGCCTTTTCTCGTCAATCAAATTCAACTGATCCAACCTAGTATGAACCCACTCGTCTTCGTCTAAGTCTGCATCTTTCATAATCCTCAAAGAAGGAATTTGAACTTCGATAAGTAGGACAACTTCCATACCATACACCAGAGAGAATGGGGTTGCCCTAGTTGATGTTCTAGCCGAAGTGCGATATCCATAAAGAGAAAATGGTAACATCTCATACCAGTATTTGTAAGTCACAACCATCTTTTGTATAATCTTCTTAATATTATTGTTGGCGGCTTCCACTATTCCATTCATCTTTGGTCGACATGGAGAAGAGTTATGGTGCTTGATCTTGAACTGCATGCAGAGTTCGGTGATTATAGTGTTGTTGAGATTAGTACCATTGTCTATGATAATCCTCTCGGGGATTCCATATCGATAGATAAGGTTATGCCTAATGAACCGGGCCACGACGTTCTTGGTAATAAAGGCGAATAAGGCTGCTTCAACCCACTTATTGAAGTAATCAATGGCGACAAGGATAAAGTGATGTCCGTTAGAAACAATAGGCTTAATCTATCCAATCATATCAATACCCCACATCACAAATGGCCAAGGAGAAGTCAAGACATTCAGAGGTACTGGAGGCATGTGTACTTTATCAGTGTAGATTTGGCATTTGTGACAAGTTCTTGAGTGGTGGTGACAGTCGGTTTCCATAGTCGACCAATAGTAACATGCTCTCAGAATTTTCTTGGCCATAGTATGTCCACTGGAATAGGTGCCAAAGATACCTTTGTGCATATCTTCCATAATATTTTCTGCTTCTTTTTTTGTCCATACAACGAAGCAGAGTTGAATTATGATTATGTTTATATAAATTTCTTTTGCTCAAGAATTTAGCCGAGAACCTCCGTAGGAATTTCTTGTCATTGATCGATGCCCCTTCAGGGTACTCTTGAGCCTTAAGATACCTCTTCACTTCATAAAACCAAGGTTTTTCTTCTGCTCCGTCAGTGTCAATTCCATAGCAGTGTATCGGTTTGTCCAGTCTTTCAATGATGATCCTGGGTGCCTTGTTATCCCATATGACCTTGAACATAGATGACATTATAGCCAACGCGTCTGCCAACGGATTCTCTTCTAGTGGGATGTGCTCAAAGGTGATTTCCTCGAAATATGGGATCAATGTTAACACATGCTCTCGGTAAGGGATAAGATTTTGGTGCTTCGTATCTCATTCTACCTTAACCTGGATGATCACCAGGGATGAGTCCCCATATACATCCAAGAACTTGATTCTTAGGTCAATATCAACTTTGATACCCATTGTGATCGGTGGGAATAGAACTGACTGTTTTTGGAATGCTGGTTCGCGTTTGCGTTTTGCAAAATGTCGCGGTAAGCAAGAGTCGCCACCGTCTTTTATTTTCTCCAACAAGGAAAGGACAAAAGCACAACAAAATTCCTTTTCGAGATGTTTCTCGGTTCGGGAGGTAGATTTTAGAAAGGGAAGGTGTTAGCACCCTTTCTATCCGTGGTTATCCACGGGCTCTTAGGTACTTGCTCACTATGTTTTCAAAATGTTTTTGCTTTTCTTGTGTTTGTGGGTTTTGAAAAGAGTTTTGTTTGAAAACTTCGATTTAACTCTTGTGTCTGTCCTCAAGAGTGTATGAAGTGTTGTTTGAAAACTTTTGTCAGAAAAGTGTAGGTGCGAAAGTTGTTTTGTTTTGAAAGAGCGAGTATCTAAGAACCTCTACCTACTCAAAAGAAATTAAGCTGTGTAAATGTCCTTTAGACAGTACTATCCCACTATTGAGAAGTAGGTAGCACCGTCGTTGGAGTTTCGGGTCAATTCGATTAATGGGACATGTGGTCACCAAAGCAATAGTAGGATGCCTTAGCGGTAACCCTAATGTCCTAGATCATTTTTTATCGAGGCAATCGTTCCGAGGCAACTTTGATCTTTAGACAGGAGGGCGACCTCTAAAACACCCTATACTCAATGACCACGTCGAGGCAACCAAGTGAGGCGTACCCTAGGAGTGGCATGTGTGAGTGTGTCAAGCTTCAGTTAATGTTATCTTTGCACATGTTAAGGTGAGCTACGGGTTGATTTTAATTTCAAGAGAAGTCTTGTCATGCATAGCCTAGTTAGCATACATCTAGCAGTTAATTGTTGCGGAAAATAAAACTAAACTATTACAAGGCGTCGGGTATTTACATCGCCAAAAACAAACCCTTGAAAAGTAAATTGCGGGAAATTAAATGAAAGCGATAAATAGTCCTAATTAAAGCTATTACATCCTCAGAGCAATTACATAATAATGGATCAAAAATAATAGGAATCAAAAACCACACGCGCGAGAAAAAATTGAATCGGAATGTTTTAGGGTTTTGACCCTTTTTGAGAAAGAAAGAAGTTTTTGTTATTTTGTATTTAATTAAATTAAACCTAAAACTAATTAATTAATTAAAAGAAATGTTTTTGGTTTTTTAATGTTTTAAGGAAATAAAAACAAAAGGATTAAAATTGTCAAGAACCCTAATTCTATGTTGATTTTAAATTATTGCAAAAAAAGTTAGAATTATCCTAATTAAACTAAATTAGTTAATTATATTTATTTACAAAAATAATAAAAAGGGTGAAATTAATTTTAATAAATAATAATAAAAAAATATTATATTTTTAGTTTTCTGATTTTATTATGAAAAAATTAATTTGGTTAATTAACTAATAATAATAATAATTAATAATAATTAAGTGAAAAATATAAAAGAAGAAAATAAAAGAAAATAACCCAGGGGGTGTTGGCCCAATTAGGAGGTGCATTTGTCAATTTCCAGGCCCATTAGCATTTCAGCCACGTTGACCTTGGTGATCATCCACACGCCTGTTGACTAAGGACCATGGTGGTCTCCCACTCATAACCACTGGATCCAAGCTTGGAGACACATGGCACATTGATATTTGAGGTGCATGGTGAACTGCCTTTGGAAATCTGCATGTGAATATGTCAAGAAAAAAGAAATAAATGTTTTGGGGGGGACCTGGGATTCGAACCCAGGTCCCAATGCTTCCCGGCCAGCTGCTTGCCAATCCAACTAGCGCGTTTATTCATTATGAGAATAACAAACAAACATAATATATAAAAAATCAATTAATATGCTGAAATTATGAAAAAACGCGCCAAGATTTAAAACTGGCCAATCAGGTGACAACACGCCCTCGTCTTCAACCTTGGACCTGTATAAAATAGAATCAGATAGCGGGGGTTTTTAACCCCCACTATATACTGCAAGGAAAAATAGCGATTAACACCACAGTATATATAAATATTTCGCGAGGTATTGGGCTTGTTCGTCTCGGTCTCTTGATCTCAACCATGTGTCTCACTAGTCCTAATTTTCCCTGGTTCAGAAAGCCCTAATTCAAAGCTTAAGAACCCTAGAAATTTGATCATGGCATCTTTTGATTCAGGGCGTTATAGCTCAATTAAATTATGCCATTAGCTTCGTATGGTTCCTAGCAATGCAAAACAACCAAAGAAACGTGTTAAATGCGCATGAATCAAGCAATACGATTTTGAATAAGAAAGGCAAACCGTGGTTCTGTATTCTTTGATTCTTTGAGTTTTAGTGCTTGAATTAGATTGCAAAACGTTCCTGGAACCTCCTGCAATGTATTGGAATCAATAAAAACCCTTGAATCGCCCTAGAATGCAAGAACCGAATTTCAGTTTTCTTGGAATTTCTTGAAATTGGACAGGGTGTTTTCTGCAGCTTTTTCACGTCCTTTAGGTCAGGGTTTGCTTGCTTGTATATAAGGCAACTGAATTAGGTCAAAAACTTGGGCAAAAATCCATTGCATTGATGTTTGAATCCTTGATTGAAAATCAAATCTTTTTTATTTTTCATGATGGAACAAAGTTGCCAATTTTGGATTTTTTGATATCTTTGACTTGTGCACGAATTTTCCAGCATGATTAGGTCCTATTTGCTTCACAAAAAGATTGAAAAAAATCAAATCTTCTATTTTCCTACAATTTAAATTAATTAAATGAATTAATGTTAATTAAAAATCTAATTAATCAATAAAAATAAGAAAATAAATTCCATTAAGCTTGATGGGTCTTGCATAGGTCATGGATGATGTTTCAAGAAGAGATTTGAGGCCCATTAGCAAAAATGAGGTGTTTTGAGCAAAGTTGAGTTTTGCAAATTCATGAAAATTTCCCAACTTCTCCAATGCACATCTTGCTCAATTTTGATCACATAACCATGTTCTTGGACATTTTGGAAAGCTCTTGAAGTCCTCTAACCAATGCCTTTGGTCCCATGTCATTTGGATTTACCAATCTCAAGTTATGGCCTTTGACTCAAAGTGCACTTTTGTTGACTTTTGAAATTGACCTATAATGTAACAATTGATAACTTCTTGTGAGAGAATTTCTTGAACTTGGAGTGTGAAGATGGATTGTAGGAAATGGCATCCTCTTCAAAATGAGCATTTGATGGGATTTTTCTGACAAACCATGAAAAAGTTATGCCCTGGTCAAGATACAGTTGACTTTTCTGTTGTCCAAAAATAGTAACTTTTGCATCTTGATGATTTTTGAGCTATGCTTGTGGAATCATGATCAAGACTTGATCAAATGATGATTGTGGACTCAAAATAAGATGTTGGCCAAACATTCTGACTTTTGAATGCAAAATGACCATTTTACCCTTGTAGTTGATTGTGGATCAAATGAGGCTTTTGACTGTGCAAATTGGCACTGTGAGTCTTGAAACTTGGCATGTAGGTGCTTGAGGATGTATATAGGCCTATGAGACTTGATTGAACCATTGAAAACCTCAAATTCCTTGAAAGAACCAAAACCCTAATTTCAGCTGTCTTAGGAAGTGTTTGGACTGCACAACCCTTGAGCCATCTTGAGCAATTTGAAAATCAATCTTGACAAATCTTGAGGAATATGGGAGGGCAAATTTTGGGGTACAACAGTTGCCCCTGTTCAATCTTCTTAGACCTGAGGATGTAGATTGGCTTGCGTGCCTTTCGTGATCCGAAGCTGGAAGATGATTGAACACTAAAGTGCCCAGAAATTTGCACTCGCATAGTGTAGTATCAGCAATGTGATGTCGGGAATGGGCTTACAGATGCCATTTGGAGAGATGATGGATATGAGGATGGGCTTATAGATTCCATCTGGAGATTGTTGGTAGAAGGATGGGCTTATAGATGCCATCTGGAGATTGTTGGATTGTAACTTTGTAAGTTGGAAGAAGGAACCTGTGTAGGGTTGCCTGACGATGAGTCCATGTAAAACTGCATCTGAATGAAAGAAGGAACCGGTGTAGGGTTGCCTGATGACGAGTCCGTGTGAAACTGCATCTTGGAAGGAAGGAAACCTGTGTAGGGTTGACTGATGATGAGTCCGTGTAAAACTTCATCTGAAGAAGAAGTAACCTGTGTAGGGTTGACTGATGATGAGTCCGTGTAAGACTTCATCTAAAGGAGAAGTAACCTGTGTAGGGTTGACTGATGATGAGTCAGTGTAAGACTTCATTTGAAGGAGAAGTAACCTGTGTAGGGTTGCTTTGCAAGGAGTTTGGATAAAACTACGTCGGGAAATTGTAAGGAGGAACCGAGGTAAGGTTACTTTGTGATAAGTCCGTGTAAAACTTCTGGAGGAACCTGAGTAAGGTTACTTTGTGATAAGTCCGTGTAAAACTTCTTGAGGAACCGGAGTAAGATTATCTTGGAATAAGTCCGTGTAAGACTTCTTCTGAAGGAGAAGGAACCTGTGTAGGGTTACTTCGGGATAAGTTTGTGTGAAACTTCTGGAGGAACCGGGGTAAGGTTACTGTAATGATGAGTTCGTGTGGAACTTCAGGATGAACCGGGGTAAGGTTACTTTGTGATAAGTTCGTGTAAAACTTCTGGAGGAACCTGGGTAAGGTTACTGCGGGATAAGTTCGTGTAAAACTTCTGGATGAACTGGGGTAAGGTTACTGTGACAATGAGTTCGTGTGAAACTGCATCTTAGAACAAGAAGGAACCGGTGTAGGGTCACCTGATGATGAGTCCGTGTAAAACTTCATCTTGGAACTGAGGAGGAACCGGTGTAGGGTTGCCTGAGGATGAGTCCGTGTAAAACTTCATCTGAAATTGAGAAGGAACCGGCGTAGGGTTTCCTGATGATGAGTCCGTGTGTAAAACTTCATCTTGGAAATGAGAAGGGACCGGTGTAGGGTCGCCTTATGATGAGTCCGTGTAAAACTTCATCTAAAATTGAGAAGGAACCGGTGTAGGGTTTCCTGATGATGAGTCTGTGTAAAACTTCATCTGAAATTGAGAAGGAACCGGTGTAGGGTTACTTCGGGATAAGTTTGTGTGAAACTTCATCTGAATTTGAGAAGGAACCGGTGTAGGGTTCTTCATGATGAGTCCGTGTAAAACTTCATCTGAATTTGAGAAGGAACCGATGTAGGGTTCTTCATGATGGTCAAGTAGATAATTGTCCTGTCTGGTTTCAGGTATTAACCTACGATCAGTCGTCCACAGAATTTTCCTGGCTTGTTACAGGTATTAATCTGGAATTAGTCGTCCACATATGCTTTTCCTGGCTTGTTACAAGTATTAATCTGGGACTTGGAAAGGTTGATGGTATCCATCTTTTGATTGACCTTTTCCTGAAAAGGCAAAACATTAGTTGTATGCAATGTCATGATGCATGAACTGCATGATGTCAAAATGTTCTCAAGAATAAATGAGATTTATGTTGTATGATGTGTATGCATGTCATGATGTATGAAGATGTGATGTTTTTAGTTGGGGAAAATAAATCCCGGAGCTGCTGGAGAATAGTGTTGAGTTCTTCATTTCTGCTGGGGATGATGAACGGAGATGATTGTGAGAATAAACCTGCAGGAGGAAAAGATCTCCGTTGGGGAATAAACTCGATGAATAGATTACTCTGCGGGGAATTACTCTGTGGGAAGAGATGCTTTGCTGAGATTTTAATGATAACTCCACTGGGGATTTCGTTGATAAGCTCTGTTGGAGATTTTGAAGATGAACTCCGTTGGGGATAGAAAGAATTTTGTCGAGGATAGAAAGAACTTCGCTGAGGATGATCTTTCGGTTGCAACTTGTTGAGGATAACCCAATTAGACTCTTGTGGGAATAACCTTCTAAACATGGTTGGGGAGATACATTTGTACTCTGCAGGGGACAAGCTTCCAGAACCTACTGGGTAAGATGATTCAATTCTGGCGGGGAAGCTTTTTTAAACTGCGCTGGGAAATGGCTCCACTGGGGGTATTTGGTATTTCGCCGGGGAACATTCTTATATTTCGTTGAGGAATATTAAGAACGCCGGGGATGCTTGTTGGGGAATATTTTTATACTCCGCTGGAGAATATTAAGATCTACTGGGGATACCCAACTTCTTTAGGGTTGATGGTAGACCAACTCCGCTCGGGGGAGAGTATTGCTGATTCCTTTGTAGTTGCAGGTCTTAGTGGGGGATAGCTATCACTACTGTTTTACTCTGCGGGGAGTGAAGGTATCTTGGTCATATTCTTCAGCTGAATCTACCTTTGTACCTGGTGAGCAGAGCAACTGTGCAGTTCGGACAATTCTTATTGCCCCTGTTTCTGTGGAAGAAGGTACCTGTGGAGGTTCTTGATAACTGCCGATTGACAAATCTTCTTCTGGTAGGCAAGTGACGAGATGACGGGACATAGTCGTACGCTTTTGATCCCTAACTTTTTCCTGGACCGCCCTTTCGGGTTTTCAGTCCATCGGGATACCCCTTTTTGCCCAAGCCGCCTTTTCAGGTTTTCGACTTGCCGGGTGTACAGATTTTTTCATTTTCATCCCTTATTTTTGCCCGAACCCTTTTGGTTCGCCGGGAAGCCCTTATTTTTTCCTAGGCCAGTCGACCTAGCGGGTCTTTGATTATGCATGGTATTTTTTTACTATGTCCACGTTCTCAGAGTGCAGGGAGTTGTCACTGTCGGTAGTATTGTGTTGCCATACAACCAGAAGATGCTTGATCACGCAAGATTTGTCGCTGGAATTCATGTCCAATGCCCCAAGTGACTCAGGCGGAGATTTGCCCCTGGCTATTTGGCATCTTGAGAGATTCTTTGAATCTTGACTTGACTGCCCCAGATGATGGACAATGCTCATGTCGTGCCCCTGGATTGGAAGTGTTTTTCCACTTGATGTGATCCTTTTTGTTGAGAAGGTTTTTGTTCACTAGATATTCTTCGTGCGAATTTCTCTGTTGTTGAACAAATGGTCATATGCAAACAATGTTATTTTAAGAATGCAAAGTTTATGTCTGTTTTGAAGTTTTTGAAAATGCATTTTCAGTAAAACAAGCGAATTTTTGTAAAATGTGATGTCAACTCAGGATTTTATAGCAAGCCCTATAGGAGTCAGGATACCTTTGTAGCAGTATGCTTTCGAACTAACCCACGCTTCAGCTAGGACTTTTTAAGGGTTATAACATGGCCTGGTTCACGGTTTAAGAAACAAAGGATAAAGGCTCAAATTTTATTTGTACCCACCCGTTCTTCGTGATGTTCTTCGATCCTAAACTCAGCTAATCGTGCATTAGATCTTGTTTGAATCTTTGCTCTGATATTTCGGTGATGGTTCAGATATTGACAATTTATTTTGAATAGGCACTCATTTTTATAACATTATTCATGTTGTTGAGGATTTATAGCGACCTCTTTCTTTTTGATTTTATTATCCCTGTCTTTTTGCCTGAACTGTTTCTTTTATGATTACAGTCAGCGGGATGCCCCAGTTTTGTAAGTCTCCTTCATAGGTTTTAACTTATTGGGCTTTTATTTTGAGAGATAATGACTGCATGTCCTTACGATTATTCGGGACCATCACTGTCTTTTGTTTCGGAAGAACTTCTTTGATGCCATTCATTGTGCACCTGGATCAACTGAGAAAACTACCCTGCCCCGGGTTATAATTAAAGGTTTTAATTTGTGAGAAAAAAACTCCAACTTCTTTGGTTCGAAGGGGTTGACGAGGGATTATCTTCCTTATAACTCCACTGTTTAGGATTTGAAACAATGCCTGTACTTCATCAGCGGGGTCTGTTCAAAAGTATACTGTAAAGATCGTGGTATTGTTTTCGTCATCCTCCCTCAAAAGGTTTAGAATTTTTAATCGGGAGTTTGAACATCACAAAAAGGAAATATGAAGCAATTTTAAGCATAGTGAAAACAATTAATTCAAAACAGACACGTGTAATGCATTAATGAAATAAAAGAGTTTGACATGATAATTGTTTGAATAAGCCAAGAAAAATACAACTTCAGAATTCAAATGAACAAAAGTCTCTCAATCCTAGCCATGTTTTGGCAAGGGAGCAGTGACCACATTGGGAGTCTCAGGAGGCTCGAATTTGATCTCCTTAGCGTCAATCATATTTTGAATCTTGTATTTCAGCGCCCAGCAATCGTTAGTATCGTGCCCCAGACTACTGGAATGATAAGCGCACCTTGCATCTGGGTTGTAGTTAGGAGAAGAAGTCTTAGGGTTCGGAGGAGGGTTTATCACCGTAATCAGATTCATCTTCAACATGTGCTGCAATGCTTGTGACAATGGCATGTTGATGTTGGTGAACTGTCTTTTAGGCTCGTCCGACCTTTGTTGATTTCCCTTTTGTTGTTGTCGGTGTGACGCAGAACCAGAGATCAAGACTGCCCCTACGTGTTGGTCACGACAACTCTTTTGACTGTACACAGCATTGGACTCTTTCTTCCCACTGTAAGGCTTTTTCTGAGCATCAGAAGGTGTAGCTTCTTGAATTTTCCCAGCCTTGATACCAGCTTCAATCCTCTCACCAGTCAAGATAAGGTCTGTAAACCCGGCTGAAGAGTTTCCAATCAAATGGTTAAAGAATGGACCAGACAGGGTCCCCAAAAACATATCAACCAGTTCACGATCAGTCAAAGGTGGTTGCACCCTTCCGGAAAGGTCTCTCCATTTTTTAGCATACTCTTTAAATCCTTCACCCGTCCCTATTGACATACTCTGGAGTTGGGTGCGCGTAGGAGCGAGGTCGGAGTTATACTGGTACTGCCTATAGAACGCAGTAGCCAAATCTTCCCAGTTACGGGTACTGGCTCCATCCAGCTGATAGAACCACTCAAGCTGAGTCCCTGAAAGACTGTCTTGAAATAAATGGATCCACAAGTTCTTGTCAGCAGTGTAAGGTTGGATCCTCCTCACATATGACCGGAGGTGCAGCTTTGGACAGGAAGCTCCATCATACTTGGCAAAGGCAGGTGCCTTAAACTTATGGGGAATCACCACCCCAGATGAGAGACCCAGATCTCCGAAGTCCAGACTGGGCACGTTATGTATATCCATAGCGCTCAAGCGGTCTTCCAGCTGTTTGTACTTATCCTCAGCAGGAGGATACTGTTCTTCATCATAGTCCGTCTCGTTGTCGGAGACTATAGGGCTAGGAACCCTCCTTTCTTGTGGGCTGTCTTTCCCTCCAGATGAGGTGGTTAGATCAACTTCATTTTGCAGCCCATTTCCAAACCTGCGTCCGGTGTTGAACAGGACAATCCTCTTCTTCTTCTTCTTCCTCTCTTTCAGAATCAGGGTCTTCAGGTCCTGCTGACCCTTAGCTAGGCTCATGACCAACTCTTGAAACTGGGCATTCTGGTCCTGGAGGCCCTTGATAGCTTGCTCAGTGGAAGGTTTGGTAGACATGATGATTGCTGAAACAAACAGCGAAGAAGATAAGAGACTTGTAATGGTACCTGTAATGCAATGATATGTATGATATATGTATGCAATGTTTTCAAGGATCTCGTGGGGAAAACAAAGAAACTTGTTAGAATTTGAATTTTGCAGCTTGATTGAAGGAACTCCATGTTGCTGAGAGTCCTTCTTCAAGATTCAGGCTCACCATATTGAGTGGGTCATAGCCCCTGACTCAAGTTATCATGTTTTGATCTCCAAACAACCTTGGCTAGAGGAAAATAAATCCCCTTTGCCCCTTACTAGACATTTGGTTCATCATGACCTGCATCACAAACCTTTGAGATCCTTGAAATGGTTAAGTAAATGTTAAGGTATGATGTTATGATGTATATGCTATGCGTTTAAGCAACGGTGTGAAGCGATGTAAGTAAACCCTGCAATGAGTCCAAATTATTGGATAAGGACTGTAAACAGAAACCTGCAAGGAACTCATGTTGTCAGATAATAAGAATTTGCAGGTAGTTCAGATTTGAAGGCACACAAGTCACACAAAAGAGCCCTTAGATTTCAGGTTGGCATGAAGCTTAGGTACTACCCTCTTTCAGTTTCAGTTGGTTAAGACCTGTCCTAAAAAATAGTAACCAGGTTCTAAAGGATCTCAATATCATTGACTACCCTCGATCGGTCATAATTCCAGTTTGGCAACCTTTTCTTGCAGCCGGAACCATCGCGAGAGTTTAGTCTCAATGAGTGTAGCATACTGCTACTGTTCTATGGCCAAGTTGGTCAATTTAAGGTTCTAAGGTCAGTTGGTGCTTAATGACTCCTCAGAAGACCCATATTCTCCTCGTTCCAACACAAGGGATATCGGTACAGACCAAGGTGTCACACCAACGTAGCTACTGCTTCACCCGTGTCGGTCTACGGCGGACAGGTCCCTCACAGTTTATTGCTACTTACCTAAAGGGTATTCCCCAGATCCGGGTTAGGATCTATGAAACTCCGATACAAGCCCACAAAGATAAATCATACAGAGCATGCAATTGAAAACACATTGATCTATTCCTAAGGTACACCTCACTTATTAAAGTCCCCAGTAGAGTCGCCAGTTCTGTGATCGGTGGGAATAGAACTGACTATTTTTGGAATGCCGGTTCGCGTTTGCGTTTTGCAAAATGTCGCGGTAAGCAAGAGTCGCCACCGTCTTTTATTTTCTCCAACAAGGAAAGGACAAAAGCACAACAAAATTCCTTTTCGAGATGTTTCTCGGTTCGGGAGGTAGATTATAGAAAGGGAAGGTGTTAGCACCCTTTCTATCCGTGGTTATCCACGTGCTCTTAGGTACTTGCTCACTATGTTTTCAAAATGTTTTTGCTTTTCTTGTGTTTGTGGGTTTTGAAAAGAGTTTTGTTTGAAAACTTCGATTTAACTCTTGTGTCTGTCCTCAAGAGTGTATGAAGTGTTGTTTGAAAACTTTTGTCAGAAAAGTGTAGGTGCGAAAAGTTGTTTTGTTTTGAAAGAGCAAGTATCTAAGAACCTCTACCTACTCAAAAGAAATTAAGCTGTGTAAATGTCCTTTAGACAGTACTATCCCACTATTGAGAAGTAGGTAGCACCGTCGTTGGAGTTTAGGGTCAATTCGATTAATGGGACATGTGGTCACCAAAGCAATAGTAGGACGCCTTAGCGGTAACCCTAATGTCCTAGATCATTTTTTATCGAGGCAACCGTTCTGAGGCAACTTTGATCTTTAGACAGGAGGGCGACCTCTAAAACACCCTATACTCAATGACCACGTCGAGGCAACCAAGTGAGGCGTACCCTAGGAGTGGCATGTGCGAGTGTGTCAAGCTTCAGTTAATGTTATCTTTGCACATGTTATGGTGAGCTACGGGTTGATTTTAATTTCAAGAGAAGTCTTGTCATGCATAGCCTAGTTAGCATACATCTAGCAGTTAATTGTTGCGAAAAATAAAACTAAACTATTACAAGGCGTCGGGTATTTACATCGCCAAAAACAAACCCTTGAAAAGTAAATTGCGGGAAATTAAATGAAAGCGATAAATAGTCCTAATTAAAGCTATTACATCCTCAGAGAAATTACATAATAATGGATCAAAAATAATAGGAATCAAAAACCACACGCGCGAGAAAAAATTGAATCGGAATGTTTTAGGGTTTTGACCCTTTTTGAGAAAGAAAGAAGTTTTTGTTATTTTGCATTTAATTAAATTAAACCTAAAACTAATTAATTAATTAAAAGAAATGTTTTTGGTTTTTTAATGTTTTAAGGAAATAAAAACAAAAGGATTAAAATTGTCAAGAACCCTAATTCTATGTTGATTTTAAATTATTGCAAAAAAAGTTAGAATTATCCTAATTAAACTAAATTAGTTAATTATATTTATTTACAAAAATAATAAAAAGGGTGAAATTAATTTTAATAAATAATAATAATAAAAAATATTATATTTTTAGTTTTCTGATTTTATTATGAAAAAATTAATTAGGTTAATTAACTAATAATAATAATAATTAATAATAATTAAGTGAAAAATATAAAAGAAGAAAATAAAAGAAAATAACCCAGGGGGTGTTGGCCCAATTAGGAGGTGCATTTGTCAATTTTCAGGCCCATTAGCATTTCAGCCACGTTGACCTTGGTGATCATCCACACGCCTGTTAACTAAGGACCATGGTGGTCTCCCACTCATAACCACTGGATCCAAGCTTGGAGACACATGGCGCATTGATATTTGAGGTGCATGGTGAACTGCCTTTGGAAATCTGCATGTGAATATGTCAAGAAAAAAGAAATAAATGTTTTGGGGGGGACCTGGGATTCGAACCCAGGTCCCAATGCTTCCCGGCCAGCTGCTTGCCAATCCAACTAGCGCGTTTATTCATTATGAGAATAACAAACAAACATAATATATAAAAAATCAATTAATATGCTGAAATTATGAAAAAACGCGCCAAGATTTAAAACTGGCCAATCAGGTGACAACACGCCCTCGTCTTCAACCTTGGACCTGTATAAAATAGAATCAGATAGCGGGGGTTTTTAACCCCCACTATATACTGCAAGGAAAAATAGCGATTAGCACCACAGTATATATAAATATTTCGCGAGGTATTGGGCTTGTTCGTCTCGGTCTCGTGATCTCAACCATGTGTCTCACTAGTCCTAATTTTCCCTGGTTCAGAAATCCCTAATTCAAAGCTTAAGAACCCTAGAAATTTGATCATGGCATCTTTTGATTCAGGGCGTTATAGCTCAATTAAATTATGCCATTAGCTTCGTATGGTTCCTAGCAATGCAAAACAACCAAAGAAACGTGTTAAATGCGCATGAATCAAGCAATACGATTTTGAATAAGAAAGGCAAACCGTGGTTCTGTATTCTTTGATTCTTTGAGTTTTAGTGCTTGAATTGGATTGCAAAATGTTCCTGGAACCTCCTGCAATGTATTGGAATCAATAAAAACCCTTGAATCGCCCTAGAATGCAAGAACTGATTTTCAGTTTTCTTGGAATTTCTTGAAATTGGACAGGGTGTTTTCTGCAGCTTTTTCACGTCCTTTAGGTCAGGGTTTGCTTGCTTGTATATAAGGCAACTGAATTAGGTCAAAAACTTGGGCAAAAATCCATTGCATTGATGTTTGAATCCTTGATTGAAAATCAAATCTTTTTGATTTTTCATGATTGAACAAAGTTGCCAATTTTGGATTTTTTGATATCTTTGACTTGTGCACGAATTTGCCAGCATGATTAGGTCCTATTTGCTTCACAAAAAGATTGAAAAAAATCAAATCTTCTATTTTCCTACAATTTAAATTAATTAAATGAATTAATATTAATTAAAAATCCAATTAATAAATAAAAATAAGAAAATAAATTCCATTAAGCTTGATGGGTCGTGCATAGGTCATGGATGAAGTTTCAAGAAGAGATTTGAGGCCCATTAGCAAAAATGAGGTGTTTTGAGCAAAGTTGACTTTTGCAAATTCATGAAAATTTCCCAACTTCTCCAATGCACATCTTGCTCAATTTTGATCACATGGCCATGTTCTTGGACATTTTGGAAATCTCTTGAAGTCCTTTAACCAATGCCTTTGGTCCCATGTCATTTGGATTTACCAATCTCAAGTTATGGCCTTTGACTCAAAGTGCACTTTTGTTGACTTTTGAAATTGACCTATAATGTAACAATTGATAACTTCTTGTGAGAGAATTTCTTGAACTTGGAGTGTGAAGATGGATTGTAGGAAATGGCATCCTATTCAAAATGAGCATTGGATGGAATTTTTATGACAAAACATGAAGAAGTTATGCCCTGGTCAAGATACAGTTGACTTTTCTACTGTCCAAAAATAGTAACTTTTGCATCTTGATGATTTTTGAGCTATGATTGTGGAATCATGATCAAGACTTGATCAAATGATGATTGTGGACTCAAAATAAGATGTTGGCCAAAAATTCTGACTTTTGACTGCAAAATGACCATTTTACCCTTGCAGTTGATTGTGGATCAAATGAGGCTTTTGACTGTGCAAATTGGCACTGTGAGTCTTGAAACTTGGCATGTAGGTGCTTGAGGATGTATATAGGCCTATGAGACTTGATTGAACCATTGAAAACCTCAAATTCCTTGAAAGAACCAAAACCCTAATTTCAGCTGTCTTAGGAAGTGTTTGGACTGCACAACCCTTGAGCCATCTTGAGCAATTTGAAAATCAATCTTGACAAATCTTGAGGAATATGGGAGGTCAAATTTTGGGGTACAACACCCATGATGCATGCTTTGTATTCAGTCATGTTGTTGGTATAGTCAAAGCATAATCTGGCAGTGAAAGGTGTGTGACAACCCTGAGGGAGATGATTACAACACCAATTATGTTTCCAAGTGCATTGGAAGCTCCATCAAAAACCATAGTCCATTGGGATCCTAGTTCGGGTCCTTCATACGGTCTAGGTTCTTCATAATATGTGACTAGCATAATTTTCTCGCCCGGGAATTTGAAATTCATAGACTGATAGTCGTCTACAGCTTGATGTGCCAAATGATCTGCCAATACACTTCCTTTGATTGCCTTTTGAGTGGTGTACTGAATGTCGTATTTTGCCAAGACCATTTTCCGTCAAGCTATTCTTCTGGAAAGAGATGGCTTATCGAATATGTACTTGATGGGACCCATTTTAGAAATTAATAGAGTAGTATGAGTCAATATATATTGTCTTAGTCGGCGAGTAGCCCATGCCAAAGAGCAACAAGTTTTCTCGAGCAGTGAATATCTCGTTTCATAGTCGGTAAACTTTTTGCTAAGGTGGTATATTGCATGCTCTTTTCAACCAGACTCGACATGCTGCCCTAGTACACACCCCATTGAGTTCTCTAACAATGTTAGGTACATGATTAGAGGTCTTCCTTCAATTGGTGGCATCAGGATCAGGGGTTCTTGTAAGTACTCCTTAATTTTATCAAAGGCTATTTGGAAATCATTGTTCCACCTTACTACTTGATCTTTCTTCAGCAGCTTGAATATTGGCTCACAAGTAGTAGTCAGATGAGAAATGAATCGGGCAATGTAATTCAGTCGTCCTAAGAAACCTCTGACTTCCTTCTTAGTACAAGGAGCCGAAATTTCTTGAATGGCTTTGACCTTGGCGGGATAAACTTCAATACCTTTACCACTAACGATGAAACCCAGGAGTTTACCGGATCTCACCCCAAAGGTGCACTTGCTCGGATTTAACCATAGCTTATACTTCCTTAGTCTTTCAAACAGTTTACGTAGATGATCATGATGCTCTTCTTTAGTCTATGATCTTGATATCATGTCGTCAACGTAGACCTATACCTCGTGATGAATCATGTCATGAAATAAAGCTACCATGGCACGCTGATAAGTTGCGCTGGTATTCTTCAACCCAAAAGGCATAACCTTGTAGCAGAAAGTGCCCCACTATGTGAAGAAGGTAGTTTTCTCCATATCTTCAGGCGCCATCTTGATCTGATTATAACTCGAGAAACCATCCATGAAAGAGAACACCTTATGTTGAGCGGTGTTGTCGACCATAACATCAATGTGCGGAAGTGGGAAATCATCTTTAGGGCTTGCCTTATTCAGATCCCTATATTCTACACACATACGTACTTTGCCGTCTTTCTTTGGTACCAGAACAATATTAATAACCCGTTGAGGATATGATGTCACTGCTAAAAATCCTGCGTTGAATTGCTTCATAACCTCATCTTTAGTCTTCTCTGACATCTCGGGACGCATGCGACGAACCTTCTGCTTAATCGAAGAATAACCCTCTTCCATTGGCAAATGATGGACCACAATACCAGCATCGATCCCTGGCATGTCTTCGTATGACCAAGCAAGTATCTCAACATAGTCATGCAATATTTGAATTAAACTATTCTTGAAACTGCTCTCTAAGTTGGCACCTATCTTGACTTCTTTCTGGTATGTATTGGTACATAATTTTAAAACTTTGATTGGTTCTTCATGTGGTTGGATAGCCTTTTCTTCTTGTATTAAGAGTATGGAAAGTTCTCCAGGTATTTCACAATCTTCCTCACCTTCGTCCTCGGCTTGGTAGATCGGATTTTCAAAGTCTTGAGTGGTAGTAGTAGAATCAATATCGACGATATCCAGAGTGGATGTGGATATGCAATGTAGTGTGTGGGTGTGTGTAAGAAACACATAGCTATATTTGAAAGTAATAAAGTAATGAAAAGACAAAGAGTGCAAAATTTGAATGCAAAAGCGTCCAATGTTTTATTATATGAGCATATGTGGATGAAAGATAACAACCCTAATAAGTGGACCGTTGTGCCCAGGGTAAGGCACAAGGCTTAAGGTCATTGTTTTAAAATTACATATCTTAAAAACTTGAAAGAATTAAAACAGGAAATAGCAATTACTCCTGACTAAAGAAAATTGGTATAAAGTCTTTAGCCTTCCAGTTGTTGAGTCCACTGCCAATAGTAGGGAATATCCAGTTGTCCAAAGCATAGTCACTATCAGTGTCTTCTATAGCATTGACTTCATTATTGCTGATGCAGAAAGGTGGTCTCCCAGCACGAGCACGACGAACCGCAAGAATGTCAGGAAGCTGACCCCAAATAGCGCGACCACCTTCTTCTACCACAGCCCTAACATCTTTCAGAGAAGCCATTCTTGGTGGATCCTTGGTAATCTTAGAAGTAGCAGGAGTAGCTTTAGAAACGACAATCGTTAGAGGGATTACTTCAAAGGTCTGACAGGGAGTTTCAATTGATTCACCATCCATCTCAACATATTTTAAATAATTCAAATGGCTTACCATATCTAACACGGTAGGAGAACTGACTTGGGTGTTTTGCGTTTGATCGCAATTGTTGCGGATAGCAAGAGTCGCCACCGACTTTTCTTTTATCCAACAAAGGAAAGGTTGAAAAGAAATGGAAAGACCTTTCGAGATTATTTCTTGAGTTCGGGGGGTAGGTTATGAAAAGGGAAGGTATTAGAACCCTTTTCATCTATAGTTATCTACAGGATCTTAGTTGCTTGCTAGATCACTTGCTTTTGTTTGAAAATATGATTTGTGAAGTGGGTTTGAAAGTATTTTGAAAATGTCTTTGTAATGATTCTCGTTTCCATAAGAATGCGTACAAAGTGTTGGTTTTGAAAATAGTTCAAAGAGGTGTTTGTGGAATGTGTTTTCGAAAGTGATTTTGAAAAGTGTCTTTGTAATTATTCTCATCTCTATAAGAATGCGTACAAAGAGCTTTGTCTTTTGAAAATGTTTCAATTGAAAGTGTTGGTGTGGAAAAATATTTTTGTTGTGAGAAAGCGAGCAACTATGAGCATCCTACCTACTCAAAATGTCTAATGTTACTTTCCTACTCCTTTAGATGTTGCTATCTTACCATTGATTTGGTAAGAATCCCCATCGTTAGATGTGAAGGGACAGGCTTGGGATGTTTGTATAGTCATATAAGGCAACCTATGATACGTTTTAGCAATTTTCGTTTAGGGACTAGATCGTTTACCGAAGGCAACATCGAGAGTCATCGAAGGACTACGATCTTTTATCGAGGGTCTTTGCTAAAACGCCCATATTTGAGGGACATGACTATTTTTCTGAGGCAACAAGTGGGATTACCCTAGAGGTGCATGTGTGAATAGTGTGTTTGATTGCGTGCATTTTGTCTTTGATTTTTTGGGTTGTCTACTTGTTGGTTTTATCTTGCCATACATCCTAATTACTAACATTTGTACAAAAGCAACAAAAATGCAGAAAATAAATATCCTACACCATTACAACCATATTGAATATCAAGAAAATCTAAAGACAAAACAAAATAAAAGAATGGAAGACAAGCTTTTCGATCCAGGTAGCAACATCCTTCAATTATGCTCTTCTGGCTCCTTTCGATTTGGCCTGGAAATCAGTATGTGGATGCAGCTTTCGATTCTGCCTTTCTGCTTCCTTCAATTGCAGGAATGTTAGGGTAAGCAAGTAACCTTCGACCATGCCCTTTGTTCTTCTTTCGATTAAGGCCTGGGAGTTAATATGGACAACCTTCTGGCTGCTTCTTTCGATTGGGCCTAGCAGTCAGTGTGGACAACTTTTGTTTCTCCCTTCTTGCTCCTTCATTTGGACTGTGAAGCATCCAGGGGTGAAGCCTAAGGCTTCGTTTCACACAATACTTTTTCTTTCATTTCGGGTATGTACAGGTTAGCTTTAACGTATACTTGGACAAGAAAATGCATGCAATCGAAAGTATAGAAATAAAAAGTGAAAAATGTTATTTACATGTTACGTTTGAATCGACATATATATATATATATATATATATATATATATATATATATATATATATATATATATATATATATATATATATATATATATATATATATATATATATATATATATATATATATATATATATATATATATATATATATATATATATATATATATATACATATATACTTTTATTTTATTAAATACTTAGAATAAAAATACAAAAATATTACATTTTTACTTTTATTATTATTCATACTAAAAAATACCTTTTTTAAGTATATTATATTTATTTTCTTAAAAAAATTAGGGTTTACCCTTAAAACAAATAAAATTAATCTTTTTTTAATTTATTTCTTTATACTTTTTTACATTAAAAATACTTTTACATACATAGGTAAACAAAAACCTTTTTGCATAATATATATTAATTGATATTTATTTATTTTGTTTATTTAAATATTATTCATTTATTATTCATGCAATTAAATTCAATTTGGATGTAATAGTAAACTAGGGTTTATATTTCTTGTCAAATACCCTCATTCAAAATTGTACCCCCATCCCTATAATCATGTTGTAATAGCTTAGAATTTAAATTCTCGCACTTTACGCTTTCAATTATGCCATGATTAGAGAATTATGGTTTGTATGCAAAAATCCAAATTAACAAATAGTTTGACCTAATCAAAGACAAAAATGCATGAAAATCAAACACAATGCACACTTGCACCCCTAGGGTTATAATCCACTTGTTGCCTTCAAAAATGGGCCATGGTATGCATGTTGGGTATTTTGGCAAAACAAAATATCATAGTCCCTCGATGACGCTATCTTGGTTGCCTAAATAAAAATGATCAAGTCCCTCAAGAAAATTGCCAAAGATACTTGACACAATTGCTACCATGGTCTATACGATGACCCGCGCCTGTCTCGTTTAAACATCCTAACACAAGGTTGTTCACCAAATACAATGGTGAAACAACACTGTCAAAAGGGTTAAAAAACATTAGGAAGGAACTTTGAGTAAAATAGGGTAGATAGCTCTTAGTTACTTGATCAAAAAGCTTGCAAAAACATCCTTGCTATTTTCAAACACACCTCACAACACAATTTCAAAACATTTCCCAAAACAAACTTTCAAACATTGAAATCTTTTCAAAAGACAAAAACACCTTTGTATACATTCAAACAAGAATCATTACAAAGGTTGCCACAACGATGGCCTCTTTTCAAAACTCTTTTCAAAACCACACACAAAGCACCATTTCAAACAATTGGAAAAGTAAAGCAAGTGATCTAAACAAGTAACTAAGAGCCCATGGAAAACCATGGATGAAAAGGGTGCTTGCACCTTCCCTTTTCATAATCTACTCCCCGAACCCAAGAAAACATCTCAAAGGTCTTTCCTGTGCTTTTTGACCTTTCCTTAGGATAAAATAAAAAGTCGGTGGCGATTCTTGCTAAACCGAAACATTTGCGAACACAAACGCAAAACCTCAAGTCAGTTCTCCCACCGTATCACAGGATTGACGACTCTGCTGGGGAAAACTTTAAAAGTGGAGTAACCTTAGGGTTTAGATCACCTTTTCATGCTTATCTTGATTGCCTTGATTTCTTTACATTTGGTTCTCTTGTTTGGGTTTTGAATCCTCCACCCGGATTTTTTGGGAAACATTCATAGGTAAATAGCAATACGTTGAGGAAACTGTGTGGGGTATACCAACATGGTTGAAGCAATAGCTATATTAGTGTGACATATTTATGAGTACCGGTAGCCTTTGAGTCAATCAAAGAGAATACGGGGCCTCTGAGTGATGTCATGAAGCACTAATGAACTCTTAGAACCTTACTTGACCATCTTGGCCTTTTTTAGGAGTAGTGAGATGACCGGCTTTGGTACAGACCGAAGTTGGTAGATACTCGATACTGCACTCATTGAGGGTTGTTTTCTTGGAATATTTTGGTCGCCAGTTAAGTGGATAAACCAAAACAATGAACACATAAAATAACCCAGTGATATTGAGCTCCTTAGAACCCGGTTACTATTTATAGGACAGGTTGAGCCAACTAACTTCAAGAGGGTACTTACCTATGAAACCTCATGCAAGCCTGAAACTAGGATCTTGTGTGATTTGCTTGTACATATGTTTGTGCATACATCATAAAACATCATATGCATCCACTAACCATTTCAAGGGTTTGGATCTTCATCTTTGTTCTTGTTTTGTAGGTCATGGAATCTCTTCGCAAGAAAACAATACAAGTTAACCTTGTGATAATCCCTCCTCAACTCAAAGAGCTTACTTCCAAGATTCTAGAGAATTCTCCCTTCAGTGAAAGACATGGTAGACTTCTCAACTTGGTCAACTCCAACATTGAAGAAGATATGGTGAAAGTTCTCTTCCAGTTCTTTGACACCCTACACCACTGTTTCACATTCCCTGATTATCAACTAGTACCTACTTTGGAGGAATTTTCTCAACTCCTGAGGATTCCTATTCTTCATCAACTACCCTACAACGGTACGGAAAGAGAACCAAAGCCTGAAGATGTTGCTCAAGCCTTACACTTGCAACCATCTGATATCAAAGGACATTGGGAAACCAGAAGTGGTGTCAAGGGTTTCCTGGCAAAGTTTCTGTTTGAGAAGGCACAAGACTGCTAGAATTCTCTATATCTACAAGCTTTTGAGGAGATTGTAGCACTTCTCATCTATGGGTTGGTCTTGTTCCCAAACCCTGATCAGCTTATAGATGTGAATGCTGTCAAGATTTTCATATCTCGGAATCATGTGCCTACATTGCTTGGGAACATCCTACACTCATTTCACACACGAACAATGAGGAAAAGAGGTGTTCTCATGTGTTGTACTCCTCTTCTAGCAAGGTGGTTTATTTCTCACCTTCCCCAATCAGTTTTGAAGAATGAGCAGGATTTGAGGTGGTCACAACGATTGATAACCCTCACACATTCTGATGTTCATTGGTGTTCTTGGTCTAGAGAAAATGTCATCATCATTGATCGTTGTGGGGAACTCCCTAATGTCCCACTACTTGGCATTAGAGGAGTCATTACCTACAACCCCTGTTTAGCCCTAAGACAGTTTGGATATGCTCGAAGGGATGGTCCTCACAACATGCTGATTCCTGACCTGGTTTTTGACTTCGACAACAACGCTCAAGGACTTCGACAAAGGTTTATCCGAGCTTGGAGGATGCCCAACAAAGTGGATAGTAAGACACTGGGGCACAAGAATTCCATCCCCCTTGAGCCTTATCTCAAGTGGGTACGAACCCGCGCCTAGAGTCTTATGATGCCATACCCTCACATTCTCCCTGTGATCAAAGAGCTTGTTATGGAAGGAGAGGTTCCATACACCCTCCTACATCCAGGCATGCCAACATCATTGGAAGAATTGCAAAAGAGTTGGATACAACTCAAAGAAGAACGGAATACTTTTGAAGCCAGCTTCTACGCCAGTGAGAAGAAGGTTTTGGAACTTACCCGTCGACTTCATGAAGAAGAAACTCTTAACACCTACATCGCACCAAAGAGGATGCGCAGTGTCTTTTTACATTAAGAATTTTGTAATATTTTGCCCATGGGGCATTTATGTACTAACAAATTTCTTCTTAATATGACGTGTGTTTTTTTTTTTGTTTGCAACAAATTTGAATTTTCTGAATCCTTGAATGCATTACATGAATAACACATCATTCATCATATGCATAAACAGGTCTTCACACCAGGTTTCCTTATCTTTCTGTTGTTTATTTCAGCAAAGATGGATTTGGAGCAGACGGTTAAAGATCTGCAAGCGCAGAATTCTCAATTTCAACAACTCCTCATGACCTTAGCAAAGGGTCAAGAGGATCTTAAAGCACTGTTGGAGAAAGATAAAGAGAAAAAGAAGAAAAGGACTGGTATGGCCATTATGGGAAGAAGGTTTGAAAGCCAGGCCAGAAAAGTTCTCGAGTTCCCTTCGACGTCTGATGAAGGGGTTGGTAAAGGAAAAGGAGCTGCGATGCCTTCCGAATCTGAAGTTGAAGAAGAAGAAGAGGAAGAGGATGAAGATTACTCCGAACAGCAATATCCCCCGGCGGATGATAAGTATAAAAATCTTGAGGATCGGTTGGCAGCCATAGAGTTGCAAAGGGTACCTGGTTTAGATTTCGAAGAACTAGGTTTGGTTGCTGGGATCGTCATTCCTCCCAAGTTCAAAGTACCCACATTTGCTAAGTATGACGGTTTGTCTTGTCCAAAGATGCATCTGAGGTCCTAAGTTAGAAAGATCCAACCCCACTCCTCTGATGAGGATCTTTGGGTCTATTTTTTCTAAGATAGTTTGTCAGGCACGTAAGTGGACTGGTTCTATCAACTTGAGAGATCTAATGTTCATAACTGGGAAGATTTGGCTGATGCGTTCTACTGACAATACCAATACAATGCAGATTTAGCACCTACTCGTACTCAACTACAGAGTACGGGTATGGCTTCTAATGAAGGATTTAAGGAATATGCCCAGAAGTGGCGTGATCTGGATGGAAGGGTGCAGCCACTGTTGTCGGATAGAGAGCTAGTTGACATGTTTTTAGGGACTCTGTCTGGAACATTCTTCAATCATTTAATCGGGAGTTCATCTGCAGGATTCACCGAATTAATTCTGACCGGTGAAAGGGTCAAGGCTGGCATCAAAAGTGGTAAAACTCAGAAGGATGCTTTCGCTTCCACTGCTGTTAAGAAGACCTTCCCAGCCAAGAAAGAAGATGATGCTGTTTATTCCCAGAAAAATCAAGGAAGAACAAAGCGCTGACCAATGGTGGGGGATGTGATGATTCAAAACTCCTCAGCTGATCAATCTCGAAGCAGTCAACCTAGAGCTAACCAGCAAAGGGTAGAAAGGCCACAATGGCAGTTCACCCGAATCAATATGACACCGGCTCAAGTCCTCCCTCATTTGTTAAAGATGAATCTTACCAACTTGAAAGAAGCGCCGAAAAACCCCAATACCTCTTCTCCTTATTATCATTCCAATGCAAAATGTGCATACCACTCGGACAGTATAGGGCATGATACCAATAACTGTTGGGCTCTTAAAAACAAGATCCAAGATCTGATAGACGCCAAGGAGGTATACTTTGATGCTCCTGAAAAACCCAACGTTATATCCGCTCCAATACCCAAACATGGTCATAATGTCCATGCAATTGTGGAAGATCTTCATGTTACCACTGTTGATGACCTTTTGACTCCGTTACCAGTGATTAAAGTGAATTTGATGAAATCCGGGATATTCCCAGGCTGTCGAAAAGACTGCTACTTTCATTCAAACATGCAAACTGACTACCCACTATTGAAACCAGGCATCCAACGCCTGATGGATACCCAAGAGATCCTCTTTCAAGAGACTCCTGTTGATACTATCACTCATGTTACTCCTGCTACCTTTGTTACTTCAACCAATGACATTGCTATAATAACCATCTCCGACAATCTTCCCAAGACCTGCAAAAGGCCTGTCAAGATTATGCTTGATCCTAAGTTTGTGCCGCTGAAAATTACCATGTCGGGGCCTGTCCCGTATAAATCTAACAAGATGATACCATGGAATTACGGAGGAGAAATCTTCTACCATGGTGTCAAATAGATAGAATCAGTCCAAGAGAATTCCGATGATGAAACCTCTGATATAGGGAATATTGCGGGAACGAGCAAGATAACTCACAGCGGAAGGATCTTCCCTCCGGAGATTGCTCCTCCGCGGGCAGTCTTCGGACCCTCGAGAGTTTCTGTACCTGTCAAACCATCTGTGCAAATCCCGGTAATTGAAGAATTGGATGCTCCCGAAGCTAGACCCGCTATTGATACTACCGATAAGGGTAAGGGGATACTAGAAGCGCCTGTCAGGACGATGGCTCAGACTATGGTAATCCCCGAGACCACCCAGAAGGAGATGGAAGAAATCTTAAAGATAATCAAGAAGAGCGACTACGATGTCGTGGAGCAGCTAGGGCAAACCCCTTCCAAAATCTCCATGTTGGCTCCCTTACTCTACTCCGAGGCTCATGCTAAGGCCTTGATCAAATTTTTAAAGACAGCACACGTGCCTCAAGAAACTTATATAGACCAGTTTCAAGAGTGCATGGCTAGCCTTACAACTGATAATGGCCTTGGTTATTCTGATGCTGATTTTACCCCTAAAGGAAGGAAGCACAATGATACGTTGCACGTCTCGGTAGAGTGCAGAGGGACTACACTTGCCCAAGTCCTGGTTGATACCGGTTCATCTTTGAATGTTCTACCAAAAAAGGCGTTGGACAGGCTAGACTGCGAAGGTTTAACTTTAAAACCCAGTAACATCATTGTTAGAGCCTTCGACAGTTCTAAGCGGATGGTTCATGGAGAGGTGGACATCCCAATCAAAGTGGGTACTGAGACCTTCAACTCTACTTTTTACGTGATGGACATCCATCCTTCATATTCATGTTTGTTGGGAAGGCCATGGATCCACTATGCTGGGGCAGTTACCTCTTCTCTACACCAAATGCTAAAGTACCCAGTCCAGGGTAAGATCATCACGGTCCATGGGGAGGAAGAGTATATGATAAGTCACCTTAACTCCTTCCGTTGTGTGGAGTTGGATGGCGAGTTCATAGAAACGCCTTTCCAACATTTTGAAGAAGTTTCTCCTGAAGTCGCAGTTGCAAAGACCGTGACTGATGTGCCTATCATTACCAAGTCGGTGTCCCGGATGTCATCCCTCAAGGATGCGGATGCTGTAATCAAAGAAGGAAGGAGTACGGTGTTGGGGCAACTGCTTGGTTTTTCTCACAAGACGGACAAGTTCGGACTAGGTTTCACTGCTGCTGGCCAGAAAGCTGTGCGTCGCTCCCGGGCTGGAGGACCACCCGTAAAAATCACTCACCATGGAATTAATGCCTTAGAAGATGATGATGATGAAGAAGAAAACTTTGAAGATTGGATCTTTCCAATCGTCGAAGGAGGATTAAGAAACTGGGAAGCGAAAGACTTTGTTCCCATCACTTTCATCAATCAGTAATTTATCTTTGAATAATTTCCTATTTTGGTCTGTAATAATTAAACAATTCGTACACTCTATTTTTTGCCTTATGCCTTTCCCGGGGCATATAGGTCCATTTGTAAGGGCTTGATTTCTTCATTATCATATGCCATTTTTAATGAATCATTGGACGTTTTCATCTATAAACTGTTGTGTTCATTTTCTTTCCTTTTGCATTTTGTTTTGTTTAAGGATGGATATCCCTTACACACACCCACACTCATAAATGCAGGTACCCATCCACTCCGGATTCCATGGGTGACTATTCTGCCTTGGCCTTCAATGACTCTGAGGATCTGGTCAATCATGCCGAGTACGAAGGAGATGAAGACTGTGAAGTGCCTGGAGAGTTAGCTAGACTATTGCAACAAAAGGAAAGGGACATTCTGCCCCATGAAGAGTTGCTAGAGACCATCAATTTGGGAACAGAGGAAGACAAGAAAGAGGTAAAAGTGGGTGCCAATCTGGAACCAAGTGTCAAAGAGCGCTTAGTGCAGTTGTTGAATGAATATGTTGAAATCTTCACCTGGTCCTATGAGGACATGTCGGGACTAGATACAGACATTGTGGTTCACCGTCTCCCTACAAGAGAAGACTGTCCACCAATCAAACAAAAAGTCCGCCGAATGAGGCCCGACATTTCTGAAAAGATCAAAGCTGAGGTGATGAAGCAGTTCAATGCTGGCTTTCTGGCTGTTACTTCCTATCCATAATGGGTTGCTAACATCGTGCCCGTGTCTAAGAAGGACGGCAAGGTCAGAATGTATGTGGACTATCGGGACTTAAACAGGGCTAGCCCTAAAGACGATTTTCCACTACCACATATTGACATCTTGGTTGACAACACAGCTCAACACAAGGTATTTTCCTTCATGGATGGATTCTCGGGATACAATCAGATCAAAATGGCCCCCAAAGACATGGAGAAGACTACTTTTGTTACGCAGTGGGGTACCTTCTGCTATAAAGTGATGCCACTAGGACTGAAGAATGTCGGGGCAACCTATCAACGCACCATGGCAGCTTTGTTTCATGACATGATACATCATGAGATTGAAGTCTACGTAGACGACATGATAGCCCGTTCACAGACAGAAGAAGAGCACCTCGACCACCTGCAGAAGCTGTTTGTCAGGTTAAAGGAATATAAGCTCAGACTGAACCCTAGCAAGTGCACTTTCGGAGTCAGGTCCGGTAAACTTTTGGGATTTATTGTCAGCAACAAATTCATTGAGGTTGATCCTGCTAAAGTCAAAGCTATACAAGAAATGCCTGCCTCCCGCACTGAAAAGGAGGTTAGAGGTTTCTTGGGACGCTTAAACTATATTGCGAGGTTCATATCTCACCTAACATCTACCTGTGAGCCAATCTTCAAGTTGTTGAAGAAAGATCAGGTAGTTGAATGGAACAATGATTGTCAAGTTGCTTTTGATAAGATTAAGGAGTATTTGTTGGAACCTCCTATCTTGATGCCACCCGTTGAAGGAAGGCCGTTAATCATGTATCTGACTATTTTGGATAGTTCAATGGGGTGCGTACTGGGCCAACATGACGAGTCTGGCCGAAAAGAGCATGTTATTTATTACCTTAGCAAAAAGTTTACCAACTGTGAGACTCGCTACTCACTGCTCGAGAAAACTTGTTGCGCTTTGGTATGGGCTGCTCGCTGGCTAAGGCAGTATATGTTGACACATACCACTTTGCTGATTTCTAAAATGGATCCTATTAAGTATATCTTCGAGAAGCCTGCTTTATCTAGAAGAATCGCTAGATGGCAAATGATCCTGACAGAGTATGATATCCAGTATACTACCCAAAAAGCTATAAAGAGGGGTGTACTAGCTGACCATCTAGCTCATCAAACCGTCGAAGATTACCAATCTATGAGATTTGACTTCCCTAACGAGGACATCATGACATTGGACAACATTGAAGATAACGGACCGTATGACGGACCTGAACAAGGATCCCGATGGACCCTGTACTTTGATGGTGCTTCAAACGCACTTGGAAACGGTATCGGCGTAGTACTTATCTCTCCGGAAGGTTGCCATACACCTTTCACTGCTAGACTCTGCTTCAGCTGCACCAACAACATGGCCGAATATGAAGCTTGTATCTTTGGTCTCAAGGCTGCTATTGACTTGGGAATCAAATCTTTGGTCGTATTTGGGGACTCAGCTTTGGTTATCAGTCAAATCAAAGGAGAGTGGGATACTAAACATCTTAATCTTATCCCATACAAGGAACATGTCCTGACATTGTTACCTCATTTCGAGCAGATTACCTTTGAGCACTTTCCGCGAGAGGAAAATCAGCTAGCGGATGCTCTAGCTACAATGACTTCCATGTTTAAACTCACCTGGGACAATGAGGCTCCCCAAATCAATATCGAGCAAATGGACGAACCTGCGCACTGTCATGAGATTAATACCGAAGAAGTAGTGGAACAACCCTGGTTCTATGAAATCAAAAGGTATCTCCAGACTCGAGAATACCCTGAAGGAGCCCCAGTCAATGACAAAAAGTTCTTAAGGAGATTTGCTGCCAAGTTCTTCCTGAGCAATGGTATCCTATATAAGTGCAACCATGATTGTGTTCTACTTCGTTGTGTGGACAAAGTTGAAGCTGAGTTGATCATGACTGAAATACATAGTGGCACCTTCGGCACCCACTTGAGCGGACATACGATGGCTAAGAAGATTCTAAGGGCAGGCTACTACTGGTCTACCATGGAAACTGACTGTCATCAGTACGCTCGTACTTGTCACAAATGCCAAGTCTACGCTGACAAGGTACATATTCCTCCAGTTCCTCTCAACGTTCTAACAGCTCCTTGGCCATTCGCGATGTGGGGAATTGACATGATTGGAGAGATCAAGCCTACGACATCCAATGGACATCGCTTCATCCTGGTGGCTATTGATTACTTCACTAAGTGGGTCGAAGCAGCTTCCTTCGCCTCAGTTACAAAGAATGTGGTTGCTCGCTTCATTAAGCAGAACCTCATATACCGGTACGGCATCCCCGACAGGATCATCACAGACAACGGTACAAACCTGAATAACACTGTGATCACCACTCTGTGCGAGCAGTTCAAGATTCAACATCACAATTCATCTCCCTATCGGCCAAAGATGAACGGTGATGTTGAAGCCGCGAACAAAAATATCAAGAAGATCATCCAAAAGATGACAGTCACCTACAAGGACTGGCATGAGATATTAACGTTTGCTCTGCACAGATATCGTACCACGGCGCGTACTTCAACTGGGGCAACCCCCTTTTCTTTGGTATATGGCATGGAGGCTGTTTTACCTATGGAAGTTCAGATTCCTTCCTTAAGGATTATGAAGGATACTGGTTTAAGTGAGGACGATTGGATTCAGACCCGGCTTGATCAACTTAATTTGATCGACGAGAAGCGACTTACTGCTGTTTGTCATGGTCAGACGTATCAAAAACGGATGATCAAGGCTTTCAACAAGAAAGTCAAGCGTCAGGTATATCAAGTCGGAGATCTTGTAATCAAGCGGATAATCTTGCCACAAAGTGATCCCAGGGGCAAGTGGACTCCAACTTACGAAGGACCATTTGTAATCAAAAACATCTTTTCTGGTGGGGCAATGATTCTGACCACCATGGACGGCGACGACTTGCCGCACCCTGCGAACGCAGACATAGTCAAAAGATACTACGCATAAAATGACCCGACAAGCTGAAAACCCGAAAGGGCGACTTGGGCAAAAATGGGCATCCGGGTGAATCGAAAACCCGAAAGGGCAGTTCAGGCAAAAATTAGGGATAAACAAAAAAATTTGTACACCCGACAAGTTGAAAACCCGAAAGGGCGACTTGGGCAAAAAAGGGTTTCCCGGTGGACTGAAAACCCGAGAGGGTGGTCCAGGCAAAAGTTAGAGAATTAAAGCGTATGACTATGTCTCGTCGGATCACTTTAAGAAAAATCTCTTCACGGACAAGCTCCAGGCTTCTGATCAATCCAATCATCTGCGGACGAAGCAACGAATGGACAAGATACTCAGAGTTGTGAAGGCTATAGCAGAATGGGAACCCCATGGAATTGTTACACATAGCCACCTTTCTTTTGTATAAAATTCTTCTCAATTTTACGACAACATTCTCTTACTAGGATGTCTATATCCTTTGTACAAAGATACTTACAAAAGTTAATACAAAGATACTTCAAAGTGCAGAAATTGGCTTGCCTTTCCTTTCTTTTTTATGTTTTATTTGAAAACTTCCAATGGTTTGTTAAATAGGCATATGCATTTGAATATAATCACTGCTTACAAATAAAACGAAATAAGAAAGGATAATTACTGATAGGTCGAAAGTATGGGAAAACATCTTTAGGCTATTCCAGAAGAAATCCCCTGCAGTACATCATCCAGCTCCTCAACAAAGCTAAAACCTTGAGGTACATATCCCCAACGGAGTTAAGTTTCAAAATTCCCATCAGAGTTAAGTCTCTAAACTCCTGATCCCCAGTGGAGCCCGAAAACTTTGAACTACAAGCCCTCAGCAAAGATGAAACCTTCTTCCCCAGCGAAGTCAAATTTCCAACTATCAATACCCAGCGGGAACCATTCAGCTTTCCCCAACTTCCCCAGCAGGTTATCTTAAAAGTCTGAGAATCAACCAGATAACAGTTAACTTTTTGTCTTATCCCTAACTAGGATAATTCCCTAATAGATTGGCATACAACCCAAGCTCCTGATTTCCTCGCCAAAATAAACACTCTCCCCAGAGTTATTTTCCAACAGAACGAAGATTCTAGTTCTTGTTTCCCCAGTTGAAGCCTCCCAGGTTTTAATTCCCCAGTAGAGGTCGTCGGATTTTTCCTTATTTCCCCAGGAAAGTCATGAAGGATTCTCATTCCCCGCAGAAGTTTGTCAAAGCTCTTGTTAATCCCCACAAGTCACCAAGGCTTTTCAATCCCTAGCAGTGGTCCCAGGATTTCTCATTCTCAACAATCAAAGATTCTTGGAATCCCCGACATCGGTCAAGGATTTACTTTCCCCGGCATCGGTCAAGGATTTACTCTCCCCGGCAGCAGTCAAAGATTTCTTTGTCTCCAGCTATCAAAGATTTATTTTCCCCAGCAAAACAGCTAATCAGCTTACATGCACATCCATTACATTCATGGAACACATTTTATTGCATCATACATATCATGCAACATAACTTTGTGCTTTAGCTAACATTCTACCCTTTTCAGGATAAGATTAAAAAGCTATCATTGACAACTATTCAGAGATTTCAGATACAGTATGGATACACCCTCAGACACGGCGGTCATTCTATTACTCATTTAGAATTTCAAGTCAAGATACAGTATGGATACACCTCAGACGTGGCGGTCATTCTATTACTCATTCAGACTTCAGCAATCAGATACAGACTAGATACGCTCCATACACGGAAGCCATTCTATTTCTCATTCAGATTCAACTATCAACTTCAGGTTCATATACACTCCAGACACGGAAGTCATTCTGTCACTTGTCCAGATCCCAGTTACAGTTCGGATACACTCCAGACACGGAAGTCATTCTGTTACTCATACAGGTCTCAACTTCAGAAACAGTCCAGATACGCTCCAGACACAGTTGCCATTCTGTCACTCATTCGGAATTTATCCAGCACATAGATGCTCCATATACAGATGTTTCTCTGTTACCCATTCAGAATACAGATACACTCCAGACGCGGCAGTCATTCGGATATTCATTCAAGAATCAAACAGTTACAACTTAGATACGCTCCAGACACGGACGCCATTCCCTTGCTCATACAAACCCAGTCTCCAGATACAACTCAGATACGTTCCAAATACGGATACCATTCTGATATTCATTCTACTAATTTTCAACAAATAAGTCTTGGATGGAATCTTTAAGCCCATCTCCAGCAAGATTCTACCATCTCCAAATGGCATCTTTAAGCCCATTCCCTCAGCTACATTTTGACGAGTGCAAATTTATGGGCACTCTAGTGTCCAATCCTCTTTTACCTTCGAGCCACGAAACGCAAACTTGCCAATCTAACTCTTCAGGTTCAAGAAGATTGAACAGGGGAAACTGTTGTACCCCAAAATTTGCCCTCTCATTTTATCAACATTTCACATCACAAGGCTCTTGGAACTCAAGATCAAGCTAGGGTTTGCTCTGCTCAAGACACCTCCTTGCACTGATGACCTAAATTAGGGTTTGAGTTTTCACATGGATTTTTGGACCTTCAATGCTCAAATTTACTTTCATACTTCATGTTGGACTCATAAGTTTTCCCATACCAAGTTTCAGGCCTTGAATCAAATTTTTGCCCAGTCAATTGGACAGTTGACCTAGAAATCAACTGTATTGGGGAAAAAGTCAATTGTGGCCAATTTACATTCAAACCTCATGAATTTTGATCCACATCAACATTATGAAATCATATGAATCATTTGATCAAGTTTGGACCACAATTCCACAAGAAATTTGATCAGATCATCAAAAGGGCAAAATGGTCATTTTTAGGGTTTTGACTGTACAAAGGCAATTTCTGACTTTTTGACCTAGCCAATGGCAAATTAGGCTCAACCAAGGACTCAAGGACTCAATGGCATCATCTTGACCTATTCAACAAGTTCAAAAGATCTCAAATGCATGGGATTGACAGATGAATTTTTCAGTCAACTGATCAAAATTTGACTATACACTGAAAAGTCAAACTTTGACTTTTTGGTCAAAATCAAGTGCCAAGGGTCATTTTTCATCAAGATGTGTCAAAACATGAAACTTGTTCATCAAGAAACCCATTTTTGCAAATTAGGGTTTGAAATTGAAAATTTTCATAACTTAGAATTTTTCTAAGTTATGAAATTTTCTTAATTTTTCCTAACTTTGCCCCACATTTTCACCATGATGCAAATGGATTCAAATAAATCTTACAACATGAAAGTTGTAGTCCTCCACAAAGTATATAACTTTGATTCACAAAGTTTTCTCAAAAGAATCTTTGATCTCAAGTTATGATTTTTGGAACAAGGGTCCTTAAAACTTTTAACTTAGAGAAATTTTGCCCTAGTTTAGGCAGGATTTTGACCCATCTTCTTGGCCATTTTTCACATAGTTCCACTTGGAATCTCAAGTTGCATTTCAAAGATGGATTATAGAGCATGTTTCAAGATTTACAAATTGTCCAAGAACTCCTCAAACACATTTGTGGTTAGGAAGAATCGAATGCTTGAAGTTGGCAAAAACTCACTTTGTATCCATGGCAAATTCATGTTCACTCAAGTGGCATTTTCAAACCAGCATGCCTTGTACTAGTTTGCAGGCCTCTAAACCACTTCACACTCCATAATTTAATGCAAATCCATTAAGATAATGCATTGTCTTGGTCATTAGGGTATTGTACACAAGTTTAATCCCTAAATGGTAAAAGGCACATTTCCATTTTTGCAAAAGGTTGCTTTATGTCAAACCGCTAATCCTTGAGCATAGAGCCAAATCTCTTGCAGCTAAACAAATACACTAATTAGAGGGGCCAAGAGGATTATGTGCAAAGTGATAAGATGGCCTGTACAGGCTTGTAACCTCAAGTTCACTTTCTTACTTCAAAAACAAGAAAACTTGTACAAATGCTTAGAACTTGAAAACCAGCAAAGATCAACTTACACAAACATTTCAAACAACTTTCACACAACCCTTTGAGCAAGATACACGAGTGCTTGAGCCCCAAAACACCCCATAGCCAGAAATCACACTTCTTTGGCAAAACAGGACAGGTGCTGCAACTTGAGTTCTCTAGCTCATTTGGCTCGTGCGTTTTGCCCCAAGTTGCTTCAAACACCTTCCATTCAACTCACTCAAGCTATCCCAAACCTCCATTGCCAACTGTAACTCCATTTACAGTGTTCACCATTTTCATTTCAAGCTTGTGCAGGTCGAGTTCTATAGGCTGATTCAGGGACATTCAAGGCAAGCTAGCTATTGGAAAAGATCAAGTGAAGTTCAGGCAAGCTACCAGACACCTCAAAACTTGTTGAGAATCACTGCATTACCCTACACGAATCCAACTGAAACAGGTTTTTCTTCACTTTCTATCTCTCTATTTAGGAACATTTAGCTTTAGGTTTGTGAATAAAAAATATAGTATTCAATGCCATGAAGTTGTACATATGCTCAGTTTTCATTTATATTAAGTGTGCTAGGAGAATTTCATCCATGAACATGCTGAAAAAACTAGGTTAGATTTTGGGGCCAGAGAAATTCTCTCTGGTCTTTGAGAGTTAGGATTAGTTTTTTATATGGTTGGAATCGTCTTGAAATTCTCTACAAGTTTGATGTTGTGAGTTTTTGCAATAGATCACGTATACAGGATGTCCAAGTTTGTACAACAGGCGCGCGTTTTTTCAAAAGACTGGAGGAAGAAGATGAAGTGGTGGGCTGGGCTTGGCCTGGCTTGCTTCTAACACCCCTCTTTTCATTTTTGCACCCCCTGGCCCAATTTCTTATATTTTTACATTTTTGCATTTTTGTTTTCTTTTCTGATTTTGTTTATTTATTTCCAAATATAAAAAATGCCTAAAAAATATTTTCATAATTTTTTACATTCATTTAGCATTTAATTTTAATTTTTCTAATATAGAAAACATTTTAAATACTTTTGCATTATTTATTTAAAACTTGGAAATAATATGGAAATCATACTTTTATTTTTATTTCTTATTTTTATTCACATTGAAAATATTATTAAAAATATAATTTATTTTTGTATATATTTTTTTTATATTATACATATACTTTTATTTTATTAAATACTTAGAATAAAAATACAAAAATATTACATTTTTACTTTTATTATTATTCATACTAAAGAATACCTTTTTTTAAGTATATTTTATTTTTGTACATATTAATATATTTTTATTGTATATAAATAATATATTATATTTATTCTCTTAAAGAAATTAGGGTTTACCCTTAAAACAAATAAAATTAATCTTTTTTTTATTTATTTCTTTATACTTTTTTACATTAAAAATACTTTTACATACATAGGTAAACAAAAACCTTTTTGCATAATATATATTATTTGATATTTATTTATTTTGTTTATTTAAATATTATTCATTTATTATTCATGCAATTAAATTCAATTTGGATGTAATAGTAAACTAGGGTTTATATTTCTTGTCAAATACCCCCATTCAGAATTGTACCCCCATCCCCATAATCATGTTGTAATAGCTTAGAATTTAAATTCTCGCACTTTACGCTTTCAATTATGCCATGATTAGAGAATTAGGGTTTGTATGCAAAAATCCAAATTAACAAATAGTTTGACCTAATCAAAGACAAAAATGCATGAAAATCAAACACAATGCACACTTGCACCCCTAGGGTTACAATCCACTTGTTGCCTTCAAAAATGGGTCATGGTATGCATGTTGGGTATTTTGGTAAAACAAAAACAAAACAAAAGATCATAGTCCCTCGATGACGCTATCTTGGTTGCCTAAACAAAAATGATCAAGTCCCTCAAGAAAATTTCCAAAGATACTTGACACAATTGCTATCATGGTCTATACGATGACCCACGCATGTCCCGTTTAAACATCCTAACACAAGGTTGTTCACCAAATACTATGGTGAAACAACACTGTCAAAAGGGTTAAAAAACATTAGGAAGGATCTTTGAGTAAAATAGGGTAGATAGCTCTTAGTTACTTGATCAAAAAGCTTGCAAAAACATCCTTGCTATTTTCAAACACACCTCACAACACAATTTCAAAACATTTCCCAAAACAAACTTTCAAACATTGAAATCTTTTCAAAAGACAAAAACACCTTTGTATACATTCAAACAAGAATCATTACAAAGGTTGCCACAATGATGGCCTCTTTTCAAAACTCTTTTCAAAACCACACACAAAGCACCATTTCAAACAATTGGAAAAGCAAAGCAAGTGATCTAAACAAGTAACTAAGAGCCCATGGAAAACCATGAATGAAAAGGGTGCTTGCACCTTCCCTTTTCATAATCTACTCCCTGAACCCAAGAAAACATCTCAAAGGTCTTTCCTGTGCTTTTTGACCTTTCCTTAGGATAAAATAAAAAGTCGGTGGCGACTCTTGCTAAACCGAAACATTTGCGAACACAAACGCAAAACCTCAAGTCAGTTCTCCCAACGTATCACAACGTCTTCCCTAACTGTTCAACAATATTATAGTCACTTTTGCAGATGATCTTCAGTATTTCTTCCATCTCTTATTTATAAGTATCTTTAACAGTGACATCTTTTGATGGCGCCTCCGTCTGGGCAGGCTCAGTTATCTTTTCTTTTCCCTGAGTGTTAGTAGTCAACTAAGTAGCAGGGATACGAACAACTGTTGTGATAGTCTTTAGAGGAGAGATCTATGGAGAAAAGACCCTTCTTATTCTAGTAACTTTGCTAGTACCGACAATATTTTTGACATTGTGATTGGTAACTTCAGTATCTTCATCTTTGTAAATCCATGGTTCTTGCTTAACACCATGGTAATAAACTCAAGCTATATAATTCCAGGGAACAACCTTGTCAGAGGAATAGGGGACTGGCCCTAGTGCAGTAATGATCAGGGGAGCCACCCAAGGCTCGGCAGGAATCCTTATAGGACCTTTAGAGGTGATCCTCACAGGAGTATTGGAAATTGTGATTATAGAAACATCTTCAAGTCTTAGCTCTTGAGATACACTTTCATGCAAACTCTTCACGAACAGAGTCTTCTCAAACAGAATTTCACGGCTATCTATCAAACGGTTAATATCCTTCTTCAGCCACATACAACCATCAGGTTTGGATGCACAATGGCAACAACTTTCAAGGCAACCCGAAAATAAATTGTCTTACAACAGATTCTTCTTAATGATTATCAATGGAGTGGTCAAGTCACTTACGGTGGAGACATAGGAAACATCATCGATGGAATTAACACCTTTACTATGATTGGGCATAGGTGCATTAATCACATTAGGGGTTTCAGGAGGATCAAATTCAATCTCTTTCGCGTTAATCATATCATAGAGTTTGTTCTTCGGGGACCAACAATTGTTGGTGTCGTGCCCAGGACTGTTAGAATGATAGGTGCACTTCGCATTCGGGTTGTAATTAGGAGAGGAGGTGTTGGGATTCTGAGGAGGATCTCGCAGTTTTATCAATTATGCTTTTAACAGATGTTATAATGCCCGAGGAAAAGGCATGCTAATCTTGGTGAACTGCCTCATAGGAGCGTGTTACCTACGCTGATTCCCCTGTTGTTATTTTCGAACAAGTGCAGGATTAGAAATCAACACCGCTCCCATGGACTAATGGTGATCATTCTTATCACGGCCCTTCTGGCCATAGACAGTATTGGTTTTTTTCTTATTATCAAATGTCTTCTTTACAGCACTAGAAGACGTAACCACCAGAATCTTTCCACTCCTGATACTGCTTTTAACTTTTTCCCCAGTCAAAATTAGCTCAGTAAAACCAGATGACGAACTCCTAATTTGCAGATTAAATAATGGACCTGTCAGAGTGCCCATGAACATATTAGTTAGCTTCCAATCAAACAAGGGAGGTTTCACCCTTCCATCTAAGTCTTTCCACTTCTATGCGTATTCTTTGAAACCCTCGTTCGAGCCCATAGACATGTTTTGTAATTGCACTTGAGTCGGTGCAAGGTCAGCATTATATTGATATTGCTTGTAAAAAGCAGCAGCCAAGTCTTCCCAAGTGTGAATGTTGAAGAATGGAAAAACACAAGAAGTGGGGTTTGAATTGGGGGTTTTAAAACTTAAATTAAAAGACACGTTGGTTATCTTGGTTCGTTTGAACTCAAACTACTCCAGTCCACCCGCCAAGGTGATTTCACCTCTCTCAAAGAGGTCTTAATCCACTAATCAATCTTGATTACACAGATACGATGACAACCATCAACATCTTCTTGAGTTAAAACCAAAACCCGGTTTTCTCAAGGTATTACACAATACAATATTCGATAGAGTGTACAATATGTGTTTTCTAATAAAACAGTATCACACAAGTGATGCTTTACACAAATGAATTTTTGTAAGATGAAGGTGATGAAACTTTTTCGTTTGTTATGCGCAGCCAAATCGTAAATGATTTCTCCTTCAAGTCTTGTATATATAGGCAACGCTAGTTAGGAGCTTTTGGAATGTTGATAAATAGTAATTAAAGAACTTTCCAAACATAGAGATTCTTGTCCTCTTTCAGTCGTTACTTTTGAATAGCCATAAATGAATTGTAACGCTTCAGAACATGCTTGCTTCAAAAAGCTTCAGAAGATGCATGTTACCGTTGGGACTCCTTTACTTCTTTCCAGAACTATATGAATCAGAATAACGGAGTTCCTGTTCGCAGCATTTAGTGCACTCAGAAGTTGTAGCTTGAGAACTTCTCTATATAAGTGTGTTATACAAATTGCTTTCTATATAAGATGTGTTGAATCATATTTTAAACAACGATCTAACTCATTTTATGTGCTTCTTCCATCAGAACTTCTCTGCAAAACAAAATACTTATTTAGGGAGCATAATTGTTCTTTGAGTGTTTGTTATCATCAAAACTCTTACAAGGGTTGTAGAATCAAACTATGTTCTAACAATCTCCCCCTTTTTGATGATGACAAAAACTTGGATATTTTGATAGAAACTTAAAGAACATAAAGCATTTAAAGTCTCCCCCTGAGTTGGATACTCAGATAAAGAAGAAATACTTCTCTGAAGATTGTTCTAATCAGAGTTTTTGATGCGTCCACTTCTGTCCTCAACAAAGTTTGTTCCTGTTTTGCTTTCAGAAAAAAACAGTAGAAGTTATGATATTCAAAGTGTTTGAGACTGAGTCTCGATACTGTTATATTTAAAATATCTTACATTATCCCACTTTTTGTTAAGAATCAAAAATCAATAAAAACAATGCAGACAATAAAAGGCATGTTGTATTCAAAGAGATTAAAATAAAAACACATTCTGAAGGAAACAAATAAAAAATAAAGAAAACAAATTTTAGAACTAAGTTTTAGGTGGTAGAAGTCATGTGATCAGGGCTTCCAATAAACTCTTGATCTGACTGTTTGATTCCTCTTATTTTCCAAGAATCCCATTGATTTCCTTGCATGTATCATCCTGCTTGTCTAGACTTTCCTTAAACACAACATTCTCTTTCTTAAACCCCTCTAGAGTTTGCACCATAAAAGATGAAGAGGGTATATCAGCAGAAGGAATCACTTTTTTAGAGCAAGCTGCAGCTGATTATGACTCAGGAGCTTTTTCAACTTCCTTGCCTTTGTCTTGAAACATAACCAGAGGAAGAGGATCAGAGGATGGTTCACCATATTCTGTTGGCTGATGATCTTCCCAAGGGACATTGTCCAGCAGAAGGAGTGGCTTCTTTTCCCAGTGATGCAGAACTTGATCCTTGAAGATATTCAGATGATCATAGAAGTTCTGTTGAGCAATTTCATAACTTAGCTCCTTGAGTTTCAGGGATTCAGAGCTGAACCATTTTCTGAGCTGGTTCCAATGAGAATCAGAAGATGCTGGATTAAGATTCTCTACGCAAGCTAGCTTCAGAGAGTTATCACATTCCTGTATTTCTGTTTCAAAAATCAACAGAGATTTACCAACATCTGCTTTGGAAATTTTTGTTTTTGGTTTTTGAATGGCGATTTTCTGAGAACTTGTGACGAGATTGTCCAAGGCTTCTAAGTCTATAATTGTTCGAAGGGGATATTCTGGGTGGTTATTGGGAGAGGGAGAGTCAGAAATAACAATGGGTGAATTTGGTGAGTTTGGTGGAGTGGATTGATAGGGAGATGGGATATCTGGGATGGAGAGGTTTTGTGAGGAAGTTGAGGGAATTGTGGGTGGTTTAGAGACCATGAGAGGGAAGGTGATTCCAGGAATGGATGTTGTTGTATCAGAGTCAAAGTTTGGATTTTGTGTGGGGAGCTTCAAACAACGGATTAAATTGATCAATATCAGAAAGAACTTGATCAAGTTCAGGCTGATTTTGGTCAAGATGGGTAGTAGGTGGATTGTTCTGAAGATTATCTAGAGATAGTGAGGTGTCAAAGTCAATGTCAAAGTCATCAAAGGTTTGAGGCAATGGATCTTCTGTGGGTTTTGGAGAAGGATGGTTTTCAGATGTTGATAACAGTACTGATTTAACAACAGAGATAAAAGATAGATTACCTTTATTTTTGGTAGCTTTGGGAGTTTTCTGAGAAGTTCCTTCTCCAGTAGCTTTACTTTTCCTTGATTTTCTAGGAGCAAATTCCAGAGGTTGTTGTCTCAGATCACGGATGTTCACTTCTAGATTTGTCCCGTCCCTTTTGCAAGCATCAAGATATCTATGAATAATATCTAGAGAAGCATTTGTTTTAGAGAAGAGAGGAAAATCCTTCATAGGTACTCTTCTAGTGGTAATTACTTCCTTGGTTGTTAATGTTAGATCTTTCTTGATGGTTTCAATAATCTTCATCTTCTTCAGATTCTTGGCATTGAAAGGTTTACCAGCATAAGCTTCCAGAGTGATGACTTGTTGAGCCTCAGTCAGATGTTCTATCAGTTTGTTTTTTGTCAGAATATCTAAAATGAGTCTGCCCAGAGGGATCCAATCTCTCTTTGTTCTTTCTTCTTCTCTTGTATCTTTGACGCTGGTCTTCAGACGATTGAACAGAAGATGTGGGAGATTAACCTTTACTTTGGTGGCTATGAAGTACAAAAGATACTGCTGATCAATGTTGATATAGTTTGGAGAGCTTGTGGGTTTTCTGTGATTGATGCAACCCAAAATGATTTTTGACCAAATTCTGAGGTAATCTTTTAGATCTTTGATTTTGTTGGATGGTTAGCCAGAAGTAAAATTTTCTTTTGAAATCTTTGTTAGGTCAGATCTTTTGTCAGTCATATCGCTGCAACGAATATTGTCACCGTCGTAACCTATTAGTTGCCCAATGAGATCTTCAGAGATGACTATTTTCTTTCCCATCACGAAGGAAGTGACCTGATGATTTGAAGATGTAGCATGAATCCAGAATTCTTTAACAAGTCTTGGAAAAATTAGACACAGCAGGCGATCAAAGTACTTGTTCCATCCTTGGAACTCAACATTGGGGGTTAGATCGTATTATTGAAACTTTTAATCCAATTTTTGAAGTTATTATAATAAAAAATTTCAGTATTTCAAATGTGTTATTACTTTGATATTTGCAAATTGTTTATAAATCTTTAAGTCCCTTGAAATAATAATGAATAATGTGCGTTGCACATCATGCATCATACTGTACATACTTCTTGAATTTTTTATGCATATCAAAGGGTCTTACTGAGCTTATTTACTTTGTTCAGAAAGTTGTCTCACTAATACAATACTCGAGCTAATTTCAGAAGAAAGAGGGATAACCTAAAACAAGAGAATCGCGAGCTACGCGGGGAAGTTTCTTCTCTGAAGGCCAACATGGCCAATCTCACTGCTCTGATGGAATCTCTGGTGGCTACTCAGAACCAGCCACCAAATGTTCAGTCTCAACAAGTAATGGTTACTACTGAAGCTCTGACTGTTCTTGTGTCTGCTACTCCAAATGTTGCTCAGAATCGTATGCCTCTGGAATATCCTTGGGGGATGCCAGAAAACTTTATTCCATAAGTTTTTAATTAGGATCCTCAGATTGCTCCACTTACTCATACTTCTACTTCTCCCGCACCTCCTGTGGTGCATGTCACCCCTGCTGCTAGAAACGAGATTCACTATGTTGCACCGCCCTCGGTGAATATGGTCTCATTTGCTAATGATGATGTGTATCGTCATATTCCTCCACCAAATGAAAGCTTGTGTTTCTATGATATAATGGATGATTTTCAAGACCAGTTTGACAAAATGCAGAAAGAGTTGAAGGCCCTCAGGGGAAAAGAGTTGTTTGGGCAGAATGTGAATGACATGTGTCGGGTTCCCAATGTTAAGATACATGCGAAGTTTAAAGTACCGGAGTTCGAAAAGTACAAGGTCAACACTTGCCCTCGTGCTCACTTGTTTATGTATGTAAGGAGAATATCTTCTCATACAGATGATTAGCTCCTGTTGATTCATTTCTTTCAAGACAGTCTAACCGGTGCAGCGTTGAAATGGTACATGAGCCTGGATATCGCCAGTATTCATTCTTTTAATGACTTAGGTGAAGCATTTATCAGACAATACAAATACAATGTGGACATGGCGCCTGACCGTGATTAATTTAGGGTCATGGTCTAGAAGGACATGGAATCACTCAAAGAATATGCACAGAGATGGCGTGAGGTATCCGCCCAAGTGATTCCTCCAATGGAAGAAAAGGAAATGACAAAGATTTTCCTAAAAACACTAGGTGCATTCTATTATGAGAAAATGGTGGTGAGTGCACCCAGTGATTTTATTGAAATTGTGGGGATGGGTGTTCGTTTGGAAGAGGCTGTGAGAGAAGGTCGTCTCACAAAAAGTGAAAGTTCCAGCAATGGGAAGAAGCCATCATTTGGGTTTGTTAATAATAAGGAGGGAAAGGCAAGTGTTGTTGTTCAAGAAAGAAGAGTCAACTGTTAGAACAATGTTTGAATCTAGTACCCTATATTTAAGTTTTGATGATAACAAAGTGAAAAGATATAGTATTTATATGTTTCATGTTTGAACTATATGCTGCCTAAAATTACCATGCTCTGACTTGCAGATACGCTGATTAAAATAAGCAAGATCACTTCTTCAGCATCAGAACTTGATTTGATACACCAGCATCAGAAGTTGCTAAATCAGAACATCAAGATCAGATGATCAACTCTCGTACATGCTGAAGCTTGATGAACAGAACTGCGCGTAAAACACTCTGATACAGAATCAATAGTTCATCAGCAGCGAAGCAGAATCAGAATGAGCCAAGCCAGAACGTGCATTGAAGAAGCAACGGTACTGTGCATTGAACGCTAATTAATTCCAACGGCATCATTCTAGACAAGATCTGCTCAAAAAGGAAAGCTTGTTATTAGCATTGAATCAAGAATATTTGCATTCAACGTTCATCTTCTCAAGTGTTATATAAACAAAGCTTCGAAGATTATAATGGCTAATGCTTCCAAATTCTCTACACGCACAAAGCTGAACAATAATCTTCATCTACCAGTTTTGCTAAACCAACAAACTCTGATACTCCATTAGTGTTTAGCAATCTAGTTTCTAAGCATAATTTGTGTATACATCACAGTTGTGATAAAGTTTTGTAGAAAACATTCACACACATTTGTTTTATACCTTTGTAAGAAAGTGTTGCCTTGACAAACCGGATTGTGGTTTGAATCAAGAAGGCTTTAGCAGTTGTTAAAGCAGATTTGTATTCAGTTGAATATAGTGAATTAAGACCTCGTTGGAGAGAGGCGAAATCACCTTGACGGGTGGACTGGAGTAGTTTGAGATCAAACGAACCAGGATAAAAATATCTTGTCAATTGCTTTAAGATTCCAGTTTTACAATTCAACCCCCCCCCCCCCCCCCCTTCTTGTGTTTTTCACCCCTTCAATTGGCATCAGAGCGCCTGGTTCTGAGCTAAAACACTTAACCGTGTCAGTACAAGATCCAGCGTCAGAAAAACACAATGGCAGGAAACAACTCTCATTTCAGCAATGACACCAATGAGGACAGAGACAGATTCAGCGGAAAACCTCCAGTCTTTGATGGAGAAAACTTTGATTACTGGAAAGACAGAATTGAAAGCTTCTTTCTAGCACATGATGCTGATCTGTGGGATATGGTGACAGATGGATACACGCACCCTGTGAATGCAACTGGTCAGAAGATTGAAAGAAAATCAATGACTGATCAACAAAAGCGTGATTTCAAGAATCACCATAAGGCCAGAACCATCCTCCTCAGTGCCATCTCCTATACTGAGTATGAGAAGATCTCCAACAGAGACACAGCTAAGAACATCTTTGATTCTCTCAGAATGACGCATGAGGGCAACGTTCAAGTCAAAGAAACAAAAGCTCTGGCGCTCATTCAGAAGTATGAGGCGTTCAAAATGGAAGAATCTGAATCCATTGAAACTATGTTCTCTAGATTCCAGATTCTGGTAGCTGGTCTCAAAGTTCTGGACAAAGGATACTCTACTGCTGACCATGTCAAGAAGATAATCAGAAGTTTACCCAAGCAGTGGAGGCCTATGGTTACTGCTCTGAAGCTAGCGAAGGATCTCAACAAAATCACTCTGGAGGAACTCATAAGCTCCCTCAGAAGTCATGAGATAGAGCTAGAAGCTGATGAGCCTCAGAAGCAAGGTAAGCCTTTAGCTTTAAAATCTAACAGAAAATCTGAATCTAAAGTTTTGCAGGCAGTTGAAGAAACATCTGATGGATCCTCATCAGAAGAAGACGAACTTTCCCTTCTCTCCAGAAGAGTAAATCAACTGTGGAAGCAAAGACAAAGGAAGTTCAGGAATCCCAGAAGATCTGATCAGAACGAGTCTTCTTCCAGATACAGAAGGACAGATTCCTCCTCTGGATACAGAAGATCTGAAGGCTCCTCCGGTAGCAAGAAGCCAAACACAAAAGACATCATCTGCTACGAGTGCAATGAGCAAGGACACTACAAGAGTGACTGCCCAAAGCTTCAGAGGGAAAAGCCCAAAAAGAAGTTTGGAAGAGAGAAGAAGAAAAGTCTCATGGCCACATGGGATGACTCTGACTCGTCTGAAGCTGACTCAGAATCAGATGATGAAAGGGCAAACATAGCGCTCATGGCTAACATTCCAGATGACAGTGAAGCTTCTGAATCAGACTCAGAATCAGACACAGAAGAGGTATTCCCTAACTTCGCTGTTAATTTTACAAAGGCTGAACTTGCTGAAAGCCTCAATGAAATTCTGGAACGTTATCAGCAGATTAGAGCTAAATTCAGAGACCTGAAAAGGACTCTTGAATCTGACTCTAATAAGTCTGAGAGTCTCAAATTGGAAAACTCTGAGCTGAGAGATAAAATTTTAAAATTAGAAAACTCTTTACAAAACTCTCAGAAGGAACCAATTTCTGAAACTCCCAGCAACGCTGATGAGATCATCAAGGAGTATGATCATAGTTTCCAGAAGTTCCTTGCTAAAAGCATAGATAGAAGCAGAATGGCTTCAATGATCTATGGAGTTAGCAGAAACGGCAGGAAAGGAATAGGATACCAAGGTAAGGTTCCTACACCTAAGAATGTCATGGATTTAATTATTAAACACACTCCTCTAAATTCACACTTTGTGTATGGTCACACACACGACATCAAATACACTAGCAGTAAGCACTCTGTGAAACCAAAATTCAACCAGAGTTTTGGTAAAACTAACAAGTCAGGACCCAAGAAAATCTGGGTACCTAAGGATAAAATAATACATGTTGCAGATATCTTTAGCAGCAAGTCAGAAACACCAGTCATGGTACCTGGACTCTGGCTGCTCACGACACATGACGGGAAGAAGGCATATGTTCCAAAGCCTGGAACTTAAGCCTGGAGGCCACGTTGGCTTTGGAGGCAATCAGAGGGGAAAGATTATTGGCTCTGGAACTGTAGGTAACGGAAATCTTCCCTCTATTAATAATGTTCTGCTAGTAGATGGATTGATGCATAATCTGTTATCCATAAGTCAATTAAGTGATAACGGTTATGATATAATCTTTAATCAAAAATCATGTAAAGCTGTTAGTCAGAAAGATGGGACTATCCTGTTTAATGGAAAGAGGAAAAACAACATTTACAAAATCAAACTTTCTGAACTAAAGAGTCAGAACGTAAAATGTCTTCTGTCTGTTAACAACGAGCAGTGGATCTGGCACAGAAGATTGGGGCATGTTAGTATGAGAAGAATATCTCAGATTAACAAACTCAATCTGGTCAGAGGACTTCCAAATTTGAAGTTCAATTCAGATGCTCTGTGTGAAGCATGTCAGAAAGGCAAATTTGCAAAACCTTCTTTTAAATCCAAAAATGTTGTTTCTACCTCTAAGCCATTAGAACTTCTGCACATTGACTTATTTGGACCAGTTAAAACTGCTTCAGTCAGTGGCAAGAAGTATGGGTTAGTAATCGTAGATGACTATAGCAGATGGACATGGGTAAAGTTCTTAAGACACAAGGACGAGTCACACTCTGTGTTTGTTACCTTCTGTAACCAAGTTCAGAATGAAAAAGATCTTAGAATCGTTAAAGTCAGAAGTGATCATGGTGGAGAATTTGAAAATAAAGATTTCGAGTCATTCTTTAATGACAAAGGCATTCTGCATGATTTCTCTTGTCCTAGAACTCCCCAACAAAATGGAGTTGTAGAACGAAAGAACAGAACATTGCAAGAAATGGCCAGAACCATGATCAATGAGACAAACGTTGCTAAGACTTTCTGGGCAGAGGCAATAAACACAGCGTGCTACATTCAGAATAGAATCTCAATAAGACCTATTCTGGAAAAGACTCCATATGAATTGTGGAAGAACAGAAAGCCCAACATTTCGTATTTTTATCCATTTGGATGTACTTGCTATATGTTAAATACAAAGAATTATTTGAACAAGTTTGATTCTAAGGCACAGAAGTGTATTATGTTAGGATACTCTGAACGCTCAAGAGGGTACAGAGTATACAATACAGAAACACAGATTGTGGAAGAATCAATCAGTGTTCGTTTTGATGACAAGCTTGACTCTGAAAAGTCAAAGCAGAATGAAAATCTTGCAGGTATAGAAATTGAATTTGCAGGTTCTGAAGACAAGTCATCAGAAGCTCTCAACACAGACATTCCTTCAACGTCTGAACGGAGCAATGCTAGAAATCCTACAACTGCTGCTGATCAACCTCAGAAGAGATTACCCAGAAGCAGTTTGGATCACCCAGAAGAGACTATCCTAGGAAGAAAGGAAGATCCAATCAGAACAAGAGCAAGCTTCAGAAACTCTGAAGAAACTCTTATGGGACTTGTGTCTCTGATTGAACCTTCTTCTATTGATGAAGCACTTCTGGACAACGACTGGATTCTGGCAATGCAAGAAGAGCTGAATCAATTCACCAGAAACGACGTATGGGATCTCGTTCCCAGACCAAAAGGATTCAACGTCATTGGAACAAGATGGGTGTTCAGAAACAAGCTTAATGAACAAGGTGAAGTCGTCAGAAACAAGGCACGACTGGTTGCACAAGGTTATAGTCAGCAAGAGGGGATAGACTATATAGAAACCTTTGCCCCAGTCGCCAGGTTAGAATCTATCAGACTTTTAATTTCATTTGCTGTTAATAGAGGCATCACTCTGTATCAGATGGATGTCAAAAGTGCATTCTTAAATGGTTATATAGAAGAAGAAGTTTATGTTCACCAACCCCCAGGTTTTGAAAATACAAAACATCCAGAACATGTTTTCAAACTGAAAAAGTCACTGTATGGTCTGAAACAAGCTCCCAGAGCTTGGTATGAAAGGCTAAGTAACTTTCTGCTTGAAAATGAATTCACCAGAGGGAAAGTGGACACTACTCTATTCTGTAAAACAGTTAAGAGTGACATTTTAGTCTGTCAAATTTATGTTGATGATATTATTTTTGGTTCTACTAATCCTTCTCTTGGAAGAAAATTTGCTAAGTGTATGCAGGCAGAATTTGAGATGAGCCTCATGGGGGAACTGAAATTCTTTCTAGGAATTCAGATCAATCAAACTCCAGAGGGAACTTACATTCATCAGAGCAAATACATCAGAGATCTTCTGAAGAAATTTGACCTCTCAGAATGTAAGCCATCAAAGATTCCAATGCATCCCACGTGCATTCTGGAAAGAGAAGAGGTAAGCAAAAGCGTAGAACAGAAAGTCTACAGAGGTATGATTGGTTCTCTCCTTTATCTGACAGCTTCAAGACCTGATATCTTATTCAGCGTATGTATTTGTGCTAGATTCCAATCAGATCCTAGAGAATCTCACTTAACAGCTGTTAAGCGAATTTTCAAGTATCTGAAAGGTACTACTAATCTGGGTCTGTTTTATAGAAAATCTAGTGATTACAGCTTAGTAGGCTACTGTGATGCTGATTTTGCTGGAGACAGAGTGGAACGAAAAAGTACTTCTGGAAGCTGCCAGTTTCTGGGAGAAAATCTGATCTCGTGGTCCAGCAAAAGGCAATCAACAATTGCTCTGTCAACAGCAGAAGCTGAGTACATAGCAGCAGCAGGATGTAGCACACAAATGCTCTGGATGAAAAGTCAGCTTGAAGACTTCCAGATTTTTGAGAGTAACATTCCTATTCTTTGTGATAATACTTCTGCTATTTGCTTAAGTAAGAATCCTATTTTACATTCTAGAGCTAAGCATATAGAAATAAAACATCATTTCATTAGGGACTATATTCAGAAAGGTATTTTAAACTTGAAATTTATAGATACAGACCATCAATGGGCTGATATCTTTACTAAACCCCTTTCAGAAGATAGGTTTAATTTCATTCTGAAACATCTCAGCATGAAAGTATGCCCAGAATGAAAATGTTTTAATTCCATGCATTTACCTTCAGAATGTAATTATATTACTGTGAACTTCTGATCAATCTTCTTTCAGAAAGATAGAACATGCAGATTGTATCAGATGCAAGTCTAAAGATCTGAGAGTCTAATCTCAAAGACAGACGTGCTGATCACTACATCAAACAAGTGTCATCCAATCATCAGCAAATCCCTGAAGCAGAACGCGTGCACGCTTCTGAGAAAGGAAAGCGCTGATTGGGTGCATTGAGACACATGTCTGGTAACCGTTTTTAAGTATCTTTCTCAAATCCCCCAAAATCAGCAAGCATTTAATGCAGAGTAATCACGCTTGTTAATGGCAATCATTATTTTTTTTCTCTCTCTTAAAAACGTTTAATTTTTCAAAATAATTTTTGAAAACCCTATTTAAGCACATTAATCCTTCATTTTTATTCTTTACGCTTTCTCATAATCATTCAAATATTCTCTGCATATTTCTGAGTTTATCTCCTTCAAACCTTTTCTCTCAAATCATTCTCAAGCTTTTTTTAGTGAGAACAATGGCATCCTCCAGCATTTCTGCAGGAAATCAGAAGAAAGAAACCTCTGAACAATATCAGGTGCCTATCAGAACTCTTCTCACACCGGTAAAGAATCTTGAGGTTCTCTCTGAGTTAATCGTCGACTTCGAAAGTTTGAAGGAAAATGGATTTGACCTAACTGAAGAGATTAGGGCTCAAAAGTGGGAGAGGTATTTCGATAGGTTGGTTGGACCAACATTCCCAGAGCTTGTCAAGGAATTTTGGATTCACGCCAAGATTCATAAACATCTAGTCATCTCTTCTGTCATGGGAAAGAAGATAGTAATTTCTGAAGACCTCATTGCTAGGTTAATCGGTCAAAGTGGTGGTGGAGTCCGTTGTGTGGACATGGCTGATAGATGCCCTGATATAGGTGTGGTAGCCAACTGCATTTTCACTCTTGGATTTCCCAGCAGCAAAATTAAGGATCTGAAGGATCACTGCAGAGTATGGGCCAAGATTGTTCTTGGATGTTTCAATCACAGGAAACCAACAAGTTCTCCTGATTATATAAACGTGGATCAGCAATTTCTGATCTACTTTATTGATCAGAGGGTGAAGATCAATCTGGCACACTTTCTGTTCAACCATCTCAAGACCAGTGTCAAAGAAACAAGAGAAGAAGAAAGGACCAAAAGGGACTGGATACCGTTTGGAAGGCTCATATCAGATATTCTGACAGAGAATAAGCTGATAGATTATCTGAGCGAAGCTCAAGTGCTGAGCACACTTGAACCAACTGTTGGAAAACCGCTGAACGCTAAGAACCTGAAAAAGATGAAGCTGATAGAAAATATTAGGAAGGAACCCAGAGCTACTTCAACTGCTGACATCTCCAGCAGAAGAGTGCCTCTGAATGATTTCCCAAAATTTTCTGAAATGGAATCCCAACCAGATATGTTTCTCAAGTATCCAGATTCATACAAGGAAGAAGATACAGGTTCAAAGCTGAAGATCAAAGATCTGAGTCAACCCCAACCTGAAGTGACTCAGAAGAAGACAAAGAAGAGGAAAGCAGAAGGACCATCTCATCAGACTCCAAAGAAAAGAGGTAATTCATCTGCTGCCCATATTTCAATTTCATCTACTATTCCAACATCTGCTGCCCCTCCTAAAACCTCTCACAGAATATCAATCCCAATCCCTACTATTGATGAAACCATACCAGAAGACCCTTCTGAGGCCTTACTGCTCAGAAGAACCAGAATTAAAATTCCCAAACAACCAACTGTTTCAACAACACCAGCACTTGATAGAGTGCTAGCTGATATTGAGCGTGAACATGCTTCTGCTCAACCAAATTCTGAACCACCAAATATTCCTCCTCCACAACCAGAACCACAACCTGAACCAGAAATACAACCAGAACCAGAATCAGAACCACAACAACAACCACTCACAGAAGAACCTCTGATCCCTGAGCAATCAGAGATTCCACCTCCTCAACCAGAAAATAATCCACCTTCACCACAAACAGAGTTTCACCGCTATGAAACCCCATCTCCTCATCATTCTGACCCTCACTCACCTCAACCTTCACCGCTGGCAATCCAGTTTCCATGTGGAACCACTATTGTCAGGCCCCAGTTGCCATCTTCAGAGGAATCAACACCTCCAAAAACTCCAACCACTCCAATAGAAATATCTGACTCTGATTCTGATAACCCTCCTCCAAAACAAACAGCCCCTCAGCAAACATCTGAAAACCCCAGCAGAACTTTCATTGACTTCACAAGTCTTGAACGTATTGCTGACCTAAGACACAAAATTGCCATACCCAAACCAAAGCAACCAGATGTTGGCTCTGGTATTTTGAATTTTGAAACAGGTATGCTGCAATGGATTGCTTCTTTGAAGCAAGTCTGTCCGGGGATGATCGACCCAGCTGCTTCTGATCAGCTCTGGTCACAGTTCAGACTATGGGTACGTGCTGAAGCCCTCAAGCTGCAGGACGTCAACTATGAGCAGGCTCAACAGAACTTTAGCAAGCTGCTGAAGGAAGTTGAGAGTCAGCTGCCTCAAGAAGTTGTGCTCCCTCTGGACAGTGAATCTTGGTCTGAGAAAGAGCAAGCTGCACAGGTGCAACCATCAGAAGACAAGACCCTTCAGGAAGAAAATCCAGCAGAAGATGTAGCTGAAAGTTCTGAGAAGCTTCCTCCTTCTGAAAGTTCTCAAGCTGCCTTGGACAGGCAGGCTCTGGAAGAACTAAGGCTGAATGACTTGCGTCTACAGCAGCGGATGGACGACAATGATCAGAAGATGAAAGCAAGAATGGATGTACAGGACAGCAAAATAGACACTGTTGTCACCATGGTTCAGAAGCAGAATGAAACTTCTGAAAAGATTCAAGCAATGCTGGAAAGCCTGTTCTCACGCATGCCCCCACAACCTTAAATTTTTTTTTCATGCATGACATTCTCTATGTTTTCTTCATTTTCTGATGTATTGTTTTAACTATGTTTTGTAATGCTATTTTGCTCTGATTATGAACTATTTTAATATAATTTGTTTTTCTGATCTAAATTGTTTTAGCACATCACCAACACTTTTTGATTGCTGACAAAAAGGGGGAGAACAAGAATGATATTTAAAATCAATAACGGCTAACTAGACAGAAACTCTCAAACATTCTAACTCTATTACTTGAAATGTTTTTCTGTTTAGTTTTTAAGTCTACAGGCACAAGGAAGCTCCTGAACCTATGAAGACTAGAAGCTAGAAGCTCTGATCAAAATGTAGAAGCTCATGTTGCTCTGATCTAATATGAAGTTCTGATCGACCAAATACTCTGATCCAAAAGCAAAGCTCTGACAGGAAAAGCTCTGAAGCTCTGCTCTCTGATAAGTCAAAGACTCTTCATCTGATGCTCAAAGATAGAAAAAGATCTGATCCTGAAGAACACGTATATCAAAGGGAAGTAACAAACTCAGGGGGAGTATCTCTTAAACTCTGATTTCTCTTTACTTCTTAACTCTGAAACATTTCCCAGATACCTTTTCACGTTATTTGTTATTTAAAATATCTAGTTTTTGTCATCATCAAAAAGGGGGAGATTGTTAGAACAATGTTTGAATCTAGTACCCTATATTTAAGTTTTGATGATAACAAAGTGAAAAGATATAGTATTTATATGTTTCATGTTTGAACTATATGCTGCCTAAAATTACCATGCTCTGACTTGCAGATACGCTGATTAAAATAAGCAAGATCACTTCTTCAACATCAGAACTTGATTTGATACACCAGCATCAGAAGTTGCTAAATCAGAACATCAAGATCAGATGATCAACTCTCGTACATGCTGAAGCTTGATGAACAGAACTGCGCGTAAAACACTCTGATACAGAATCAATAGTTCATCAGCAGCGAAGCAGAATCAGAATGAGCCAAGCCAGAACGTGCATTGAAGAAGCAACGGTACTGTGCATTGAACGCTAATTAATTCCAACGGCATCATTCTAGACAAGATCTGCTCAAAAAGGAAAGCTTGTTATTAGCATTGAATCAAGAATATTTGCATTCAACGTTCATCTTCTCAAGTGCTATATAAACAAAGCTTCGAAGATTATAATGGCTAATGCTTCCAAATTCTCTACACGCACAAAGCTGAACAATAATCTTCATCTACCAGTTTTGCTAAACCAACAAACTCTGATACTCCATTAGTGTTTAGCAATCTAGTTTCTAAGCATAATTTGTGTATACATCACAGTTGTGATAAAGTTTTGCAGAAAACATTCACACACATTTGTTTTATACCTTTGTAAGAAAGTGTTGCCTTGACAAACCGGATTGTGGTTTGAATCAAGAAGGCTTTAGCAGTTGTTAAAGCAGATTTGTATTCAGTTGAATATAGTGAATTAAGACCTCGTTGGAGAGAGGCGAAATCACCTTGACGGGTGGACTGGAGTAGTTTGAGATCAAACGAACCAGGATAAAAATATCTTGTCAATTGCTTTAAGATTCCAGTTTTACAATTCAACCCCCCCCCCTTCTTGTGTTTTTCACCCCTTCATCAACACCTCCAGAAGAAATCATCAGCACACTCAGCAGGTTGCCTTGGTAACTCCGGTTGTAAATGCGACTCCGACTACAGTTGCTTATAAAAGACCAACCCCTCAGGGAAGTCAAGGGAAGAATCATAAGAGAGAGCCTTTTGACTTTATCCCTATGAGTTATGCATAATTACTCCCAGCATTGTTCCAGAAAAAGTTGGTCCAGACTAGGCCACCTCCTATTGTACCATCCCCTTTACCTTGGTACTACAAGGTAGATCAGACGTGCGCTTTCTATCAGGGTGCACCGGGACATAATATGGAAAACTGTTACCCTCTGAAATCTGAGGTACAAAAAATGGTTAGATCTGGCCTTTTATCCTTCAAAGATGTCAGTCCTAATGTAAAAGATAATCCTCTTCCAAAACATGGAGGAGTAAATGTTGTTAACATGGTTGCCGGTTGTCCAGGGGACTTCTAAATTTATGATATTAACTTGGTTAGAAGAGACTTGGTAAATATGCATGCAAACCTTTTTGAGTTTATTTACTATACTCATAACCATGCTGGTTGTGGTATCTGTAGTACTAATATACAAGGTTGCGATAAGATAAAGGCTGATTTGCAAGAGATGATGGATGAGGACCTCATCCATATAATCAAGCCTAAAGCAGAGTATGAAGAAGAAGTAAACATGGTTTCTAGATGTCCTGGAGAGTTTAGAATCTTTGATGTAGAACACATGAATGATGATCTCGTACAAATGCATGCTACTTTCTGCCACATGGCTGGTCAGGTAGAGAACCACTATGGATCTTGTCGGGTTTGTTGTATGGACTCCCGAGGATGTTCAATTGTGAGAAAATGTATTAAATTGTTGTTGGATAATGGAACCATCAAGGTTTCAGGGCAAATAGATGATTACCATGAGGTTAACGAGATTGAGGTTTGCTTGGTTGGGGAAGAATCAGATGATGATGATGATGAGTATGCTTCTGCAGATGAATTCTTTTCCTCAGACGAGGGTTTGTTCTCTGGTGATAACTATTTGATGACAAGATGGTATGAAGAAGGTGTGGATGTGATTGTACCGTGTTTCAATGATTTCTCCCCTGTTGAAATTGAATACTGTAGTAAGCCAATTGTTGCCTCTGTGGTAATTTTCTTACCAGGGCCTGTTCCTTACAAATCCGACAAAGTTATACCATACAAGTATAATGCTACAATTTTAGAGGATGGTGTGGAAATTCCCATCCAGCCTATGTCTAATATCGGAAATATTGCTGAAACTAGTAGGGTGACTCGAAACGGTCGTGTGTTTGCACCAGTTGTTTGGGAATTGATGATGCTGGAAAGAAGGTTGTAGAGAGTGTTGAAGATAAGAAGGCCGCAGGGGAATCCAGTGGTGCTGCCTGGAGAAGGATATAGATGATATTTTGAAGATAATCAAAATGAGTGACTACCGATTTGTGGATCAGTTATTGCACACTCCTTCAAAAATATCTATCTTGACATTATTAATGAATTTTGCCGCTCATAGGGAATCTTTAATGAGGGTGTTGTACCAGGCCTTCGTGTAGTATGACATGCCATTAGATCAATTCAACAGTGTGGTAGGTAATATTACATCATGTAATAACCTAAGATTTTGCGACGATGAATTGCCTGACGAGGGGAAGAATCACAATTTGGCTTTCCACATATCCATGAACTGCAAAGGTGATTCATTATCAAATGTGCTGATTGATAATAGATCGGCCTTGAATGTGATACCAAGGAGTACACTAATGAAGTTGAAATATCAAGGGGCTCCTATGCATCCAAGTGGCATTATTGTTAAAGCTTTCGATGGGTCAAGGCAGTCGGTTATTAGAGAGGTCGATCTACCTATTCACATAGGCTCGCATCTGTTCCAGATCACTTTCCAAATCATGGATATTGTGACCGCATATAGTTATCTACTGGGAAGACCATGGATACATGAAGCAGGGGTTGTCACTTCCACTCTGCACCAAAAGTTGAAGTTTATGCGTGAAGGCAAAGTGGTTATTATAAACGGAGAGCAAGCGTTGCTGATATCTCACCTATCATCTTTCAGTGTTGTTGAGGCAGATGAGGTTGCTATGGGGATGCATTTCCAGGATTTATCTGTTGATAATGTAAGAGGGAATGGGAACTATGGTTTCATTAAAAGATGCTCAGTAGGTTGTGCTCAATGGTCCAAGTAAAGTATGGGGACAGGTCGTTGATTCTCTAGTAAACAAGAACAAGGTTGGTTTATGATTCTCTACCAAGAATGGCAAGAATGAAAGTTTGAAGCCGAAGTCTACTATGAGCGGTTATCATGACGTTTTCCACAGTGGAGGCTACCTCCATCCAACCATCTTTAGAGTTAATGCTATCGAGAAGGGTGAAGAAGATCAGGAAGTGCCAAATTATGTGACGCCTGAAGTCAGAATCCAGAACTGGGTCACTTATGATGTTCCCTCTTGCATCCATGTCTCAAAGTAATTTGTTTTTTCTTTTCAAAAAGCTTTCATTCTGCCCAAAATGAAAGTTAATATTGTATGGGCTTATTTGTTTGTTATGATCATTAAAATCATAAATAAAAGTTATCTTTGATTCTCAACAATTGTGTCTTTTATTTTTCATGGAAAATGGTAATAAAAAAACCTTTTTTGAATAGAATATGTTTGTGAATAAATTTACATAATCATTTGATATATATGTGTCTGTTTCTAAAAGGAATCACAAATCACATGTGCAGATTAATTAATAAACCAGTTGAGTACAATGACCATGCACCCTCTCCCAACTTTGAATATCCTGTGTTTGGGACAGAAGAAGAAGAGTATGATGAGATTCCAGAAGAGGTTTCACGGTTGCTCGAGCATGAAGAAAATGCAATTCATCCGTATAAAGAGTCATTGGAAATAATCAATTTGGGTTCAGAAGAAGAGCTGAATGAGGTCAAGATTGGAGCATCGTTCCATCCTGATGTGAAGAGCAGGTTGGTTGAACTATTGAATGAGTATGTGGACATATTTGCTTGGTCTTACCAAGATATGTCGGTTCTAGATACCAATATTGTGGAGTATCATTTGTCTTTGAAGCCAGAGTGCCCACTCGTCAAGCAGAAATTGAGAAGAACCCACCCTGATATGGCAGTGAAAATCAAAGAAGAAGTCTTAAAGCAGATAAATGCCAATTTTCTTGTGACATCAGTGTATCCTCAATGGATAGCCAACATTGTTCTCATACCAAAGAAAGATGGGAAAGTCCGCATGTGCGTAGATTACAGATATCTAAATAAAGCTAGTCCAAAAGATGATTTCCCGTAACCATATATTGATATGCTGGTTGATAGCACAGCAAAGTTCAAATTATTCTCGTTCATGGGCGGATTTTCGGGATATAATCAAATAAGAATGGGTCTTGAGGATATGGAAAAAACAACGTTTATCACACCTTGGGGAACATTCTGTTACATAGTGATGCCCTTCGGGTTGAAGAACGCTGGTGCAACATGCCAGAGGGCTATGACAACCCTATTCCATGATCTGATGCATAATTAAATTGAGGTATATGTTAACGACATGATTTCCAAATCACAGACCGAAGAAGGGCATATGGAAGATTTGTTAAAGTTGTTTTAGCATTTGAGGAAGTACCGTCTCTGCCTGAATCCAAATAAATGTACCTTCAGTGTCCGATCAGGGAAGTTGTTGGGTTTTATTGTCAGCCAGAAAGGGATTGAAGTTGACCCAGATAAGGTTAAAGCAATCCAAGAAATGCTTGTGCCAAGGACTGAGAAGCAAGTTAGAGGCTTCCTCGGACGTCTGAATTATAATTCCAGATTTATCTCCCACATGACTGCAACATATGAACCGATCTTTAAGTTTCTAAAGAAAGATCAGGGTTGTGTGTGGACAGATGATTTCCAAAGGGCATTTGAAAGTATCAAAGAATATCTGCTTGAACCTCCTATCTTGCTCCCTCCCGTTGAAGGAAGACCGTTAATCATGTATCTAACAGTGTTGGATAGTTCTATGGGTTGTATTTTGGGACAACAAGATGAAACAGGAAAGAAATAATATTCCATATACTACCTCAATAAGAAATTTACTGATTGTGAGTCATGGTATTCTATGTTGGAGAAGACATGTTGCGCTCTGACCTGGGCGACAAAGCGGTTGCGACAATATATGTTGAATAATACTACTTAGTTGATTTCCAAAATGGATCCAATTAAGTATATCTTTGAAAAGCCTGCTCTCACAGGGAGAATTGCCCGCTGGCAAATGCTATTGTCTAAATACGACATCGAGTACCACACTCAAAAGGCCATAAAAAGCAGTGTGCTGGCGGATTATCTTGCTCACCAACCGGTAGATAACTATTAATCTGTTAAGTTTGATTTCCCTGGTGAGGATGTGATGTTCTTAAAAGCAAAAAATTATGATGAACCTTTGCCTGGGGAAGGTCCAGATCCTGAATCTCGTCGGGGCTTGATATTTGATGGAGCAGTGAATGCTTGTGGAAAAGGAATCGATGCGGTGATCATTACTCCACATAGATCACACATTCCTTTTACTGCAAGACTGACATTTAATTGCACTAATAATATGGCAGAATATGAGGCTTGTATTATGGGTCTCGAGGGGACCATTGATCTTAGAATCAAAGTTCTGGATGTGTATGGTGATTCGGCTTTGGTTGTTAATCATATTAAAGGAGAATGGGATACTCATCATCCTGGCTTGATCCCTTACAAATATTATGCTAGAAGACTATTACCCTTCTTTAATAAGGTTGAATTCCATCATATCCCGAGAGATGAAAATCAGATGGCGGATTCTTTGGCAACTCAGGATTTTATGTATCAAGTTAACACTTGGAATGATGTGCCTCGTATTATAGTGCAGCGTTTGGATAGACCGGCTCATGTGTTTACAACAGAGGATGTGGCAGATGAAAAACCTTGGTACTTTGATATCAAGCATTTCCTCTGAACCCAGGAATACCCAATTGGTGCATCAAATAAAGATAGAAAGACATTGAGAAGGTTGGCAAGAAGCTTTTTCCTTAATGAAGATGTACTGTATAAAAGAAATCATGACATGGTCTTGCTCAGATGCGTGGATAGACACGAATCAGACATGTTAATGCATGAGGTTCATGAAGGTTCATTTGGTACCCATGCCAATGGACATTCAATGGCGAAAAAGATGCTTAGGGAAGGTTACTATTGAATGACAATGGAATATGACTGTTATAAATTTGCTAAGAAGTTCCATAAATGCCAAATTTATGCTGATAAAATTCATGTACCTCTTACACTTCTCAATGTTATTTCTTCCCCGTGGCATTTCTCTATGTGGGGTATTGATATGATCGGAATGATTGAACCAAATGCGTCAAATGGGTATCGTCTTATCTTAGTGACAATTGACTACTTTACCAAATGGGTGGAGGCATCTTCATATGCTAATGTCACTAAACCAGTGGTGGTGCATTTTATCAAGAACAACCTCATATGTCGGTATGGTGCGCCAAGCAGGATTATCACTGACAATGGCTCAAATCTGAATAACAAAATGACGTCTGAACTTTGCGAAGAATTTAAAATTATCCATCATAATTCATATCCCTACAGTCCAAAGATGTATGGAGTTGTTGAAGCGGCCAATAAGAACATAAAGAAAATCATCCAGAAAATGGTGGTTACTTATAAAGACTGGCATGAGATGCTCCCTTTTGCTCTACATGGGTATCGAACATTTGTACGCACTTCAACAGGGGCAACCCCATTCTCTCTTGTATATGGCATGGAAGTAGTTCTCTCCATTGAAGTTTAAATTACCTCTTTGCGTGTAATAATGGAAGCCAAGTTGTCGGAGGCTGAATGGGTCCCGAACAGGTTTGACCAGCTGAATTTAATAGAAGAGAAAAGAATGGTGGACTTGTATCATGGCCAATTATACCAAAAGAGAATTAAGAAAGCTTTTGATAAGAAGGTCAAACCTCGTGAATTCAGAGAAGGCGACCTCGTACTCAGGAAGATCATGTCTTTCAACACTGATTCTAGGGGCAAGTGGACTCCCAATTTTGAAGGCCCATATGTTGTCAAGAAAGCCTTCTCTGGCGGTGCATTGATTCTTGAAACAATGGATGGTGAGGAGTTCCCACGTCCTGTGAATGCTGATGCAGTCAAGAAATGCTTTGCCTAGAAAAATTAAAAGAACACCTCGCCAAGACGAAAACCCGAAAGGGCGACTTAGGAAAAAAGGAGCGTCTCGGTAGGTCGAAAACCCGAAAGGGAGGTCTAGGCAAAAGTTAGAGACATAAAACAGAATAAATGATTTCCGGTAGGTTGAAAACCCGCAAGGGCAACCTAGGCAAAAGTTAGGGATTTTCTGGCAAGTAACTGCATTAGACAAGACTTGATCAAAGGAGGCAACAATCTGCTTGGATCTTGCTACTCTTCAACCAAAGTTTCGGCTCAGGGATTCAAAGTTTCTAGAGATAATGGCGGTCATTGTAATTCAATGTATCTTTTCCAATATATATTACCATGTTCCAAACTTTGTAATCATCTATGGAGTATTGCCATTTGCAGGCTACCATTCTATTAATAAAGTTTGAGCCTTTTATCCAATTCTTTGCAATTCTTATTTTATCCAGCTTATAAAGATTTCATTTATTATTGATAGTAATGATCAAAGCAAACAAGATTAAATAACAAAATCATTTTTTTGAAAAGAATTTACAAATTGCTTTAAATATTATGGTACAAGGAGGACAAAATTAGTGATCTCGGGGACGGATAAAACTCAAAGGTTTGCATAAAATAAGGACTCTATCCAAGTTTACCCAATGAAGGCTTCACTCATTTGGTAAGAAGTCTTGCATCCCCGTACCTACTGAGATTTGACTCATTCACGAAGCGTCTCCTTTCGGTAACATTAGCATTTTGTTTATCTGCTCGGCAGCCAGGCAAGGGCAATGTTTTATTGAAGAAGTGTTGATATGGTTATCAATTTTTTGGGTTTTCTCCCGCCGAGTGCTGGATTGCATTTAAAATCCCCAGAATTTTTTCTTGATGTAGTATTTGAAATTCCCCAGGTGATGTTGAGACGAGATATTTTTCTGAAATTGTTGCCCTGTGAGGTTTTCGTACTTTCTCCCCAGAGAAGTTGGTACAATTATCACTCTCGTTATTGAAGATGTATCTTGAAGTATTCTTTGCCAGTATAGTATTATCCTCCCCGTTGAAGTCAGTATGCTACCCCAACTAATGTCTCAATGAGATGATTTTGTTCTGCTCTAGTGAAGTAAACCCTGGCATAAATTTGAACTTCATGTAAAAGCAAGCTTCTCAAATGCACTTTTGTTTTAATAAAGACAAACCATGATTGACAAAGAAGGCAAAGATTTTTGATCCAGCTAAAAGCATTTGTAGATAAAGTCTTCAGTTCAAGCACTTAGCAAAATTTCAAGGTATAATGATAATACTTACTTTGAACTTAAGACATGGATGCCCAATGGTCAAAAGAAATATTTTATATTGTCCAAATCTTTACTCAAGTTTTTCTAAAGCTAAAAATCATTTTTTACTTGAGTGCAATCGATTTGCATATTAGTGCAATCGATTGCATGCTTCAATTTTTCAAATCTTTTGCTACTGTTTCTAAGTGTAATCGATTTGCATGTTTATGCAATCGATTGCACTCAATCAATTTTTGTTACTGACTTCACATGCAATCAATTTACACTCTTGTGCAATCGATGCACACTCAAAATATTTTAAATTCTAGCTGTTGAAACCCCGTGCAATCGATTTACACAAAGGGTGCAATTGATTGCATGTTGCACGATTTTGAAAAACAACAGCTTTGCACATGCCTGTTCATAACACCATTTCATGGAAACCTTTCACTCAATCTTAGCAATTGTTCATGATTCATCTCCAAAACTTTATGTTGTTTCAAAAAAGTGCTATGAACATATAAATACTCATTTTCAAAATCATTTCAACACCTCTTCCAATTATATTTTCTAAATTTTCAAAAAAACAAACTCAAGCTGTTATACATTTTCATACACAAATTTTCTGCACACTTTCACATATTGTTAACCAGAAAACTTTGAGCATTATATATCGTGAGTTATTGTATACTATTATCATTGGAAGAGAAGATCAATTCATTGATAAAATCACTCAAAGTGATCATTGCTACTCAAACTCACTCAAATAAAAAATTGCTATATACTTGCTTATTTTTCAGGATTGTTGGAAATAAGTTCATTTTTTCAGGATTGTTGGATACAAGTAAAGTCACTTTGAGAGGATTGTTCTCATCATTGACATAGTGAAAATACAAGAGGATTGTTCTTGGTCCAAGAGGATTGTTCTTTGTGGTTTTATTGGTTAGAGTCTTGTATAGAAGGACTAGGGTGTCTTGTCTAAAGATCTAACAATAAGGAAATCTCTTTCATGTTGAAAGGGGATTGGAGTACTCTCGAACTGTGAGGGGAACCAAGATACATCTTTGTGTTCCTTACTTTTCCATATTTACCGCTTTCATCACTAGTCATAAACCAGAAAAGAAAGAAACACATTTGTAAACTCATGCACTAAACCAAAAAAATAATATCCATCATCACTAAAACGATAAAAAATTTAAAGTACCTAATTCACCCCCCACACCCTCTTAGGCGCACTCTTATACTTACAATTGGTATCAGAGAAGGTTATAGGTAACCTGTTCCTAAAAGATCCAGAATGGCTTCCGCAAATAAAAATCCCGTTTTCAGAGATGGTGGTAGTAACAACAAGCCTCATCTATTTTGTGGTGAATATTTTGACTTCTGGAAAACACGCATGAAGGCACATCTAGAAGCACAAGGAGAAGAAATATGGGATGCCGTCGAGAATGGTCCTTTTATCCCTATAACGGTAATCAATGGTGTTGGCTCATCAAAGCCTAAAGCTGCATGGGATGAAGATGATAAGAAGAAGGTTCTTTATGATAAAAAGGCAATAAATCTTCTTCAAGGTGCACTTAGCATGGATGAATTCTTCCGTGTCTCGGCATGAAAAACAACAAAAGAAATATGGGATACCTTGGTAGAAACTCATGAAGGAACCGCTGAAGTTAAAAGATCGAGATTAAATACATTGAGTCAGGAATACAAACTATTCAGAATGCAGCCCCGAGAATCAATCCTCGGCTTGCAGAAAAGATTTGTACACTTGAAAAATCATTTGAAAGCACTCGATAAGAATTTAACTAATGATGAACTTAATCTTAAAGTGCTTACATCTTTATCCATGGAATGGCAACTAAAAGTGACAGCAATATCCGAGAATAAGAATCTATCCACAATGACTTCCGCCACTTTGTTTGGAAAACTTCAAGAATATGAGACGGAACTTGCAAGACTTGAAAAGCATGAAATCCAAGTAAAAGATTCAAAAGACATTGATTTAAATACAAGGATAAAAATCATGATAGCAATCAATAGGATTAATCCACTAGTAGTGAAGATGATGATCTCATCAGGAAGATTGAAAAGGTTCTACGAAAAGAAAGAAAAAGGGAAGTACCAACAAGGAAGGTTATATGCTTTGAATGTGGAGAAAAGGGACATGTTAAAAGTGAATGTCCTACACTTGAAAATAAGAAGAAATTTTTCAAGATAAATAAAGATAAGAAGTCAAAGAAAGCATATATAGAATGGGAAAGTTCATCTTCCGATTCCGAAAACAATCAACATGTTAATCTTGCATTGATGGCCTCATACCATTCCGATAGTGAAGATGACGAAGTTAGTAATGAATTTTCTCTTTTTGATAGTGATGCACAAGGTATTATAGATGAACTATTAAATGAATGCAAAATTTTGTACAAAACTATTTCATCTCAAAAGAAACAAATTTCATCTTTAGAATAAAAGTGTGAGTCTATGGAAAAAGATCTCAAAGATGAAAAACAAAAATTTAGTGAGCAAAAATAGAATTTTGTATGCAAAAATTGTGAACCACTCTCTTTCCAAATTGTCCAATTAAAAAGAGTTATTGAAAGATATGAAAAAGGTCAAATTGGATTGGAAGGTGTTCTTAGCCAACAAAGATATTCCAATGATAAAAGTGGACTTGGATATTCAAAGTTTTCAAAACCAAGTTCTAATAAAACTATCTTTGTTAAGGCTAGTGATCAATCATCCAAAGAGAAAGTGAACAAACCTAAAGTAGTTCATCAAAAGAAAACATTTCCTAAGAAGAAATCTTACCCTTCTAGATATAGAAGTAACTTTGAACCTGTGGTACGGTGGGAGAACTGACTTGAGGTTTTGCGTTTTATCGCAAATGTTGCGGTTAGCAAGAGTCGCCACCGACTTTTCTTTTATCCAAAAGGAAAGGTGAAAAAGCACAGGAAAGACCTTTTGAGATTGTTTCTTCAGTTCGGGGGGTAGATTATGAAAAGGGAAGGTATTAGCACCCTTTTCATACATGGTTTTCCATGGGCTCTTAGTTACTTGCTAGATCACTTGCTTTTGTTTTTTTGAAATTGTGCTTTGTGTGGTTTTGAATGTATTTTGTAAAAGAGGCCAATGTTTAGGCAATCTTTGTAATGATTCTCGTTCGTAAGAATGTATACAAAGATTTTTGTCTTTTTTGAAAATGTTTTCAATATTTGTAAGATGTTTGGAAATGTGTGTGTTTGTTTTGAAAATAGCAAGGATAGTTGTTTGAAATGGAGCAAGTAACTAGAAGTAATCTACCTACTCAAATGTATTTCTTGTTCATTTTCTTTTCCTTTGACATTGTTGTCTTACCATTGATTTGGTAAGCAACCCTATCTTTGGATGTTAACGGGACGGGCGTGGGTCATCGTACAACCATGATTAGCAATGTTTGCAAAGTATCTTAGCATTTTTTAGGGACCAAGATCATTTTGTAAGGCAACTTAGAATAGCATCATCGAGGGACTATGATCTTATATTTGTTTGTTTTGCTAAGATACTTCACATGCGTTGTGGTATTTTGTAAGGCAACAAGTGAGATTACCCTAAGGGTGCATGTGTGCAAGTGTGTTTAATTGCATGCATTTGTATTTGATTTTTGGTGGTCTATTTATTGGTTTTATCTTGCCATACATGCCTAATTACTAGCATTTACATTTGAAAGCGATAAATTGCATAAATGTAAAGTCCTACGCTATTACAATGTTTAGGGGATGGGGATACATATTTATGAATGGGGGTTTCAAGTAAAAATAAAGTCCTAAGTTACTATTATAACCATATTGAAATGCATAAGAATGTACAAGAAAATATGAAATAAACTTGTTATGTTTTAAGAAAATATTTTCGATCTTTTGTTTTAAGAAACCAAAGATAAAGTGTGAAGGAAATATTTTCGCTGTTTGCTGATTAATGGAATGGAGAGTGATAGCAAAAATAGTGAAAGAAGGAAAAAGAATCAGCGTGTTGCTGATAAATAAAGTCAGAGGTTCTGACCCTGGCACGCTGCAAAACAGAAACCTGTTAGTGAAAATGTATAAGCTCAGAAGCTCTGAATCCACTGGGGACGTTGTAGTTTTCAGAAGTTCTGATGCCACTGGCAACAAAAACAAGCTTCAAAAGTTCTAATGGCACTGACAGCAAAAACAAGCTTCAAAAGTTCTGATACCACTGGCAGCAGAATAGACTTCAGAAGTTCTGAGACCACTGGCAGAACTTGGTTTCTCTCTCTATGCTAGTCAAAACATCTGTAATTTGGTTATTTCTCCACAAAATAGAAGGCATGAACAAAACAGTTATAGCAGGTGTCGTAGCGTTTCAGAAGATAAGAAATATCAGAACTATAAATCAGAGACACGCATGCATTTGCTAATCCTAACCCTGAATTCTAGTTTCTTCAAGACGCTCTGAATTGATTTATTCCCTACTTAGGTAGACAAAATGCGTGAAATTTCAGAATATATATGACACCAAAAACCTGATATCTACATTGTAGCTGAGCATGTAAATCTGGAAATTCTTAAGTAATGTGGTGAGGGTTAGCAAAACCTACCTTGCCGCTGGAAGAAGTTTTGTGAACCGGAGTTAACCTCAACTCTGATGATGCTCTGAACAGCTTCTTCACGTACTCAGCAAGTTGAAGGTTTTCAACTTCTGGGGATGGCAAGGAGGTGATGTTCTGACTTCTTTGAATGGGTGGATGGAAAATGTATAGCAATGTGAACCCAGCAGCTTAGGCAGTTTCCAACGTGTGGATCAGAAACTGTGTGAATGTTTTTCAGTCAAGAAATGATTGGGAACAAATGGAGTTTTGAATACATGGAATCAAAAGTTAACAAGGTTTCATGTGTTGTGTTTACAGTTCTTAGAACTCTCAAAATTTTGGCAAGGATTCAAGGCTTTTCTTTCTCAAAGTTTTTGACTTCCTTTTACAAAAAAAATTCTGGACCTCTTCTCAGTGACCAATGGTGTTCTATTTATAGGCAAAGTTTTTGTGTTGTTTGAAATGTCAAGTAGTGCCAACATTATACACTAGATGCTGACTTGCTCTTGAAGCAAGTTCCAAAAAAAGGTGTGATAGTTGATAGTTTTTTAGCTTAGGCTGGATTAGAAAGCAGGGATTAAGGAAAAGTGAACCTACAAGCGAAAAGTAGCGCATGGGTCCTTACCTAATCCTGTACAAAAGTATTTCTACACTACACGTGGAGAGATCCTTTGGACAAAGACTCAAAAGTGGTTGTGAGCATTAATGAGCATTAAATTATGATGAGATTTGTCAAAATCAGAAATCCTGTAATGTGAGATTTTGCATCATTGCTTACTCTAGATCAGAAGTTCCATTTAGGACAAACATCCAGCTTCTGATCTTTGTACCTTATTGCCTCAGCATGTTCTGAAGGATTCCCCAGATTTTCCAGTAGCCTTATTTGATTTCCCTTTGAAAACTCTGGATTAGAAGTTCTGCTTTAATGTAACATCCAATCTTCTGATCCTCTTACCTTCTTGCTCCAGCATGTTCTGAAGGGGCTTTCAGGCTTCGTATTACACTTTATTGCCTTTTTTGCATTACTCTAGCAAACTCTGACTGAACTTGTGTAGATGCTGAAAAGCCATGTTCTGACTAAAGATTATGTGTTGAACCACGTTTACAACTTCTGACTGCTCCTGCCTGGAGGCTGGCTTAGAAGTTCTGAAGTGTCATTTTTCTTAAATTCTTTAGAAAAATTCTAAGTATTTAGAATTTGACTTTTCCAAGGTAAAATTTGATTTTTTTTTTTAACTTCTTGATGAAACAAACTTCATATTCCAACATGTCTTGATGAAATATGATTTTTGAGATTTAATTTTGATCCAAAAGTCAAAGTTTGACTTCTCAGCGTATAAATGACCATTTTGCCCTTGTGAATGGATTGCTTGGAAAGAAATGATAATTCAAGGCTTGGATTTGTATAAGAGAAAACTTGAGAATCCAGGGTGATTTCCTGAGAAATGAGAGGGCAAATTTTGGGATACAACAGCTGCCCCTGTTCAATCTTCTTTAACCTAAAGAGTTAGATTAGCGAGATTTGTCGTTCGTGACTCGAAGGTGAAAGATGATTGGACACTAGAGTGCCCAGAAATTTGCACTCGACGGTGATAGGAGAAATGAGCTTAAAGATGCCATTTAGAGAGGTGATAAAATCTTGTTGGAGATGGGCTTTTGGATGCCATCCAAGAATGTTTGTTGAGATGTGATCTATAAGTTGAACATCAGAATGGCGTTTGTGTCTGGAGCCTATCTGTATTGTGTCTGAATGAGTATCAGAATGGTTTCCGTGTCTGGAGCGTATCCGAACTGTATCAAAACTTGAATCTGAATGAGTATCATAATGGCTTTCGGGTCTGGAGCGTATCCGAACTGTATCAAAAGTAGAATCTGAATGAGTATCAGAATGGCTTCCGGGTCTGGAGCGTATCTGAACTGTATTAAAAGTTGAATTTGAATGAGTATCAAAATGGCTTCCGGGTCTGGAGCGTATCCGAACTGTATCAAAAGTTGAATCTGAATGAGTATCAGAATGGCTTCCGGGTCTGGAGCGTATCCAAATTGTATCAGGAGGTGTCTTTAAATGAGTATCAGAATGGCTTCCGGGTCTGGAGCGTATCTGAACTGTATCAAAAGTTGAATCTGAATGAGTATCAGAATGGCTTCCGTGTCTGGAGCGTATCCGAACTATATCAGGAGGTGTCTTTAAATGAGTATTAGAATGGCTTCCGGGTCTGGAGCGTATCCGAACTATATCAAAAGTTGAATCTGAATGAGTATTAGAATAACTTCCGTGTCTGGAGCGTATCCGAGCTGTATCAGGAGTAGAATCTGAATGAGTATCGGAATGGCTTCCGTGTCTGGAGCGTATCTGTATTGTATCAGAAGTAGAATCTGAATGATTATCAGAATGGCTTCTGTGTCTGGAGCGTATCCGAACTGTATCATGAGGTTTCTTTGAATGAGTATCAGAATAGCTTCCGGGTCTGGAGCGTATCCGAACTGTATCAAAAGTTGAATTTGAATGAGTATCAGAATGGCTTCCATGTCTGGAGCGTATCTGAATTGTATCAAAAGTAGAATCTGAATGAGTATCAGAATGGCTTCCGTGTATGGAGCATATCCGAACTGTATCATGATTGCATATTATCGATGGTAGCTGTTAATCTTATCCTGAAAAGGGTAAAATGTTAGCTGAAACACAAAGTTATGTTGCATGAAATGTATGATGCAATATATTTGCTTTATCCATGTTTATGATATGTGGATGCAATGTATGCGCATGTAAGCTGATTTGCTGTATTGATGTCTGTTTGAGGAAAATAAATTCCTGAATGTTGTTGGGGATATATGAATTTTCATATCTTGAAGTTGAAGTACTGATGAATTCTTGTTGAGAGCAGTAAATTTTGTTGTGAGGGCAACGCCATGTACTGCTTGTAAGATCTGCTTGAGGAATCTTGAGAAATTTGATGATTTCTACTGGGGATTAAAACTTGTTGGGAAGACCCTGGATTCACAATGCTGGAGTCGTCACTTCTTCTCTGCATCAAATGCTCAAGTACCCTGTCCAGGGGAAAATTATAACTGTTCACGGCGAAGAGGAATATATGATAAGCCATCTTAATTCTTTCCGCTATGTGGAATTAGATGGAGAATTCATAGAGACCCCTTTCCAACACTTCGAGGAAGTTTCTGAAGAGATTGCGGCGACCAAGACAGTGTCTTCTATGCCCATGGTTACCAGACCTCTGCCTTGGATGTCGTCTCTCAAAGATGCAAAGGCTGTGATTGAAGAAGAAGGAAGCACAATCTGGGGGCAGCTTCCCGACTTTCCTTTCAAATCAGATAAGTTCGGCCTAGGGTTTACTTCGGCTAGTCAGAAGGCTGTGCGCCATGCCCGTGCCGGAGGGCCACCAGTGAAGATCACCCATCATGGAGTCAATGCTTTGGAGGATAGTGAAGAGGAGAGCAATCTGGAAGACTGGATTTTCCCTACTGTTGACGGAGGACTGAACAACTGGAAGGCAAAAGACTTTGTTCCCATTACTTTCATAAATCAGTAATTTATCTTTCAAACATTTCTGTTGGTTTGTAATAATTCTTAAACAATTCGTACACTTTTAACCTTCTGCCTTACCCGAGGCATATAGGTCCATTTGTAAGGGTTGGATTTTTCATCTTCATATGCCATTTTAATGAATCATGGACGTTTTCACATATAAAATTGTGTGTTCATTTTCTTTATTTTTACATTTTATTTGTTTAAAGGTGGTTATCCCTTACACACACCCACGCTCACAAATACAGGTACCCTTCCATTCCGGATTCCATGGGTAACAATTCTGCTATGGCCTTCAGTGACTCTGAAGATCTGGTCTACCATGCCGAATACAAAGGTGATGAAGATTGTGAAGTGCCAGGAGAATTGGCTAGACTGCTATAACAGGAAGAAAGGGCTATTCTACCTCATGAGGAGCTGTTAGAGACAATCAACTTGTGTACTGAGGAAGACAGAAGAGAAGTCAGAGTGGGTGCCAACCTAGAGCCAAGTGTCAAGGAGCGCTTAGTTCAACTGTTGAATGAATATGTTGAGATCTTCGCGTGGTCATATGAGGACATGCCGGGACTCGATACAGATATTGTGGTTCACCGTCTCCCTACAAGAGAAGATTGTCCACCAATTAAACAGAAAGTTCGTCGGATGAGGCCCGACATGTCTGAAAAGATCAAAGCCAAAGTTATGAAGCAGTTCAATGTTGGGTTCCTTGCTGTTACTTCCTATCCACAATGGGTTGCTAACATTGTGCCCGTGCCTAAGAAGGACGGCAAAGTGAGAATATGCATGGATTACAGAGACTTAAACAGGGCCAGCCCTAAAGATGACTTTCCACTACCGCACATTGGCATCTTGGTTGACAACACAGCTCAACACAAGGTATTTTCTTTCATGGACGAATTCTCAGATTATAACCAGAATAAAATGGCGCCTGAAGACATGGAGAAAACTACTTTTGTTACACAGTGGGGTACGTTCTGCTACAAAGTGATGCCATTCGGACTGAAGAATGTCGGGGCAACCTATCAACGCGCCATGGTAGCTTTGTTTCATGATATGATACATCATGAGATAGAGGTCTACGTAGATGACATGATAGCCCGATCACAGACAAAATAAGAACATCTCGACCATTTGCAAAAGTTGTTTGTTAGGTTGAAGGAGTACAAGCTTAGACTGAACCCTAACAAGTGCACCTTCAGAGTCAGGTCCGGTAAACTCTTGGGTTTCATTGTCAGCAACAAAGGCATCGAGGTTGATCCTGCCAAAGTCAAAGCTATACAAGAAATGCCTGCCCCTCGCACTGAGAAGGAGCTCAGAGGTTTCTTGGGACGCCTAAACTACATTGCAAGGTTCATTTCTCACCTAACATCTACCTGTGAGCCAATCTTCAAGCTGTTGAAGAAATATCAGGTGGTTAAATGGAATGATAACTGTCAAATTGCTTTCGATAAAATCAAGGAGTATTTGCTAGAACCTCATATCTTGATGCCACCCGTCGAAGGAAGACCGCTAATCATGTATCTGACCGTCCTAGAGAATTCAATGGGGTGCGTACTAGGCCAACATGACGAGTCTGGCCGAAAAGAGCATGCCATTTATTACCTTAGCAAAAAGTTTACCGACTGTGAGACTCGATACTCACTGCTCGATAAAACTTGTTGCGCTTTGGTATGGGCTGCTCGCCGGCTAAGGCAGTATATGTTGACTCATACCACTTTGCTGATATCTAAGATGGATCCGATCAAGTACATCTTTGAGAAGCCTGCTTTGTTCAGAAGAATCGCTAGATGGAAGATGATCCTGACCGAATACGACATACAGTACACGACCCAAAAAACTATAAAGGGAAGTGTGCTAGCTGACCATCTGGCTCATCAAGCTGTCAAAGATTACCAATCCATGAAGTTTGACTTCCCCGACGAGGACATTATGACATTGGATAACATTAAAGATTTCAGACCATATGACAGACCTGAACAAGGATCCCGATGGGCCTTCTACTTTGATGGTGCTTCTAATGCACTTGGCAACGGTATCGGTGTGGTACTCATCTCTCCAGAAGGTTGCCATACACCTTTCACCGCCAGACTCTGCTTCAATTGCACCAACAACATGGTCGAGTATGAAGCTTGTATCTTTGGTCTCAAGGCTGCAATAGACCTGGGAATCAAATACTTGGTTGTGTTTGGAGACTCAGCTTTGGTCATCAGTCAGATCAAAGGAGAGTGGGACACTAAACATCCCAATCTCATCCCTTACAAAGAACATGTCTTGACATTGTTACCTCATTTCGAGCAGATTACCTTCGAGCACTTCCCGCGAGAAGAAAATCAGCTAGCAGATGCTCTAGCTACAATGTCATCCATGTTTAAACTTAACTGGGATAACGAGGCTCCCCCGATCACCATTGAACGGATGTATGAACCTACACGTTGTCACGAGATTAATACCGAAGAAGTAGTGGACCGACCTTGGTTTCACGAAGTCAAAAGGTATCTCAAGGCGTGAGAATACCCTGAAGGAGCTTCAGTCAACGACAAAAAGTTCTTAAGAAGATTCTCAGCTAAGTTTTTCTTGAGCAATGGTATCCTGTACAAGCGCAATCATGATTGCATTCTACTCCGTTGTGTGGACAAGGTTGAAGCTGAGTAGATCATGGTTGAACTGCATAATGGTACCTTTGGCACTCACTCTAGCGGACATATGATGGCTAAGAAGATCCTAAGGGCAGGTTATTACTGGTCTACCATGGAAGCTGACTGCCATCAACATTCCCGTACTTGTCACAAATGTCAAATCTACGCGGACAAGGTACATATACCTCTAGTTCCTCTCAATGTTCTAACAGCTCCTTGGCCATTCGCTATGTGGGGAATCGACATGATTGGAGAAATCAAGCCTACAGCATCAAATGGACACCGTTTCATTCTGGTGGCCATTGATTACTTTACCAAGTGGGTCGAAGCAGCTTCCTTCGCCTCCGTTACAAATAATGTGGTTGCCCGCTTTATCAAGCAGAACCTCATTTGTCGGTACGGCATCCCCAAAAGGATCTGTGATACGGTGGGAAGAACTGACTGTTTTTGGAATGCTGGTTTGCGTTTTGCGTTTGTTTTTGCAAAATGTCGCGGTAAGCAAGAGTCGCCACCGACTTTTATTTTATCCAACAAGGAAAGGAAAAAAGCACAGAAAAATTCCTTTTTTGAGATATTTCTCGGGTTCGGGGGGTAGATTATAGAAAGGGAAGGTGTTAGCACCCTTTCTATCTGTGTTTATCCACGGGCTCTTAGGTACTTGCTCAATTGTTTTCAAAATTGTTTTCTTTGTGTTTGTGGGTTTTGAAAAGTTTTTGTTTTAACTTAGATTTAACTCTTGCTTTTGTCTTCAAGAGTGTAATGAAGTGCTTTTGAAAACTTTGTTTGAAAAGGAGTGTGAGTGTGAAAAATTTATTTTATTTTTGGATGAGCAAGTATCTAAGAACTAATCTACCTACTCGAAAAGGGAATCGTTCTATGCTAATTTCCTTTAGACAATGCTATCCCACTATTAGTGAGTAGGTAGCACCGTCGTTGGAATTTGAGGGTCAATTCGAATGAGGGACATATTGTCACTAAAGCAATGTTAGGACGCCTTAGCGGTAACCCTAGTGTCTTAGATCATTTGTTTGAGGCAACAATATCCGAGGCAACCGTTTCGAGGCGACTATGATCTTTTAGACAAGAGGACGACCTCTAAAACGACTTATACTCAATGATCGTGCACGAAGGCAACCAAGTGGGGTGTACCCTAAGAGTGCGCATGTGCAAGTGTGTTGCTTTCAGTTATTTTTATCTTTGCACATGTTTAGGGTGATCTAATTTGATTTTAAGATTAAGCATTCATTCTTGTCATGCAAGCCCTTATCAAACATCTAGCAGGTATAATTTGCGGAATTAAAAGGTGCGGAAATTAAATTACAAGGCGTCGGGTATTTACATCGCCAAAAGCAACCCTTTGAAAAATAAAATAAAGCGATAAAATAAATAAATGTCCTAATTATCTATTACATACCGGAAGCAGATACATTAATTGGATAAAGAAAATAAAGTGCGACGCGAAATTAAATCGAATGCGAATTAGGGTTTTGACCCTTTTAAAAGAAAATACTTTTTTTGTTGTTTTTATTTTTAAGAAAATAAATTGAATCCTAAATTAAATACTAGATTAATTATTAAATTAATTAATAGAAAAAAATAATTAATGACATGTTTTTGGAGTTTTTATTATTTTAAGAAAAAAAATAAAAATAATTAAACGAATTAAAACCTAATGATTTCTAGTTAATTTTATTTATTTACAAAACTAAATTAAAGTTTCCTAATTAATATTCTAATTAATTCATTAGTATTTATTAATAAAAAATAAAAGTTCTAAAATTTTATTGGATAAAAAAAGTATTTTTTATGATTTTTGATAAAAAAAAAGGAAATTTGTTATTGGTTAGAAATTAATCAAAATAAAATAAAACTATTAAATTAAAATAAATAAAAGTGTGAGGGAAAGAGAGTTTGGGCCTGGTTTTGAGGGTGTGGGTAGCAACTTTGTTGGCCCAATAGTAGCTGATCCAAGTGGACTTTTGTGATCCAATACACATGCGTTGACCTGGCTTTTGGTGGACCTCCAACACTGACCACCAGATCTGGCCATTTGGCCATCTGGTGCTTTGAGGAGCGAGGGAGTATGGTGAACTATGGATTTGCTTGCACACTGGATCTCCTAAAAAATAAGAAGAAAATGCAAATTGCTGGAGGCAGGGATCGAACCCCTGACCTCCAGCCTTGGAATGCCTTAATGCTAACGTGTCTACCACTACACCATGTTGCTTTGTTTGTTATGATAATACAAGTATAATGTAATATATAAAAACAAAATCAATTTCCAGGAAATAAAAAAAGAGTGCGCGTTTTTAAATGGGCGAATGGATGGATGACAAATCATCATCCCTGTCCCTGAACCGTTTCCAAAAGTACCAGTAACTATACCTACGAACGGAGGTCCGTCGCTACAAACCCGTCTCCTTCCAAAATCCTCTACAGGCCATGAAAATGCCTTCTAACACCATGGTTAGACTCGCCTTCCTCTGCCGGTCATAACTATAGCCATTACCAAGGCTGATTTTTCCTGCAACGAAAACCCCTAAACCAAACCTTGAAACCCTAACTATGGTGTTTCACGATACAGAGCATATAAATAAAATTGGTTATTACAAACAGTTTGCAAATGATGTGAGGGTCAAGAATATGCAGTTATTTCATTCAATGGATGCAAGAATAGTGAGTTTCGATTTCAAGAATATGGCGGATCAGTGGGTTACTTACAGTGCTTTAGAATGCTTGAAAACACGTGGTTTGGATTGGGTTAGCTTTTGGAGATGGCCAGCAATCGATTGAGACAAGTCTCAAGCCCTGAAAATGTCTCTAACCTTGATTTCGATCTCCCACTTTCTTTGTGATTTTTGCAACTTTTGTTCTGCCTCCTCAAGTGATCTCTAACCCTGATTCTTGTGTCTTTCGCTTGCTTATGTATTGTGCAGTGTATTAGGGTAGCATTCGTTGTTCAAATCTTACCCTATCAATGATCTTGAATTTGATTTGATTCTTCCATTAAAGCTTTCCAAACTTGGCCTAAATCACATCTTTTTGTACCCACATGGCTTGATACGAGTTTGATTGCAAAGCAAGCTATAATTGGAGCCTGAAATGATCAGAAAATCATTTGTTATCAATGCCTTAGATTTTATGTGATTTTATTTGATTTAAAATGAATTAATTCAAATAAAAATCAAATTAAATAATAAAAATGTGATATGGACACATGGCCAAAGCTAGAGCACGTGGGCAATAATGCAAACTCAAAACAAGTGAAAAAGAATGGGCCCATTTGGCAAAATTTGAAGTTTTGGGGATAGTTGACTTTTGGCAATTTTGCAAAAAAGTCCAACTTTAACAATGCATAACTTCTTCAATTTTGAACTTTTGGAAGTGTTCTTGGACGTTTTAGAAAGCTTGAGATGTCCTATAACCAACCCTTTTGGTCTCATCTCATTTTGATATTCCATGCTCAAGTTAGAAGTTTTGACAAAAAAGGTGTTTTTGTTGACTTTCAAAAATGACCTATAATGTCAAAATTCATAACTTCTTGTGAGTGCATTGTTTGATCTTGGGATATGAAGATGTATTGTAGGAAATTGCATCCTCTTAAAATTAAGCTTTGGATGGGTCATTTCTCATAAAGCATGAGAATGTTATGCTTGGTCAAAGTTGAGTTGACTTTTCCTACAAAACCCTAATTTAGCAACTTTTGGTTCTTGATGAATTATGAGCAATCCTTGATCAATCATGATCAACCCTTGATCAAATGATGAAATATCCTCCAAAATGAGAATGTTGACAAAAAATCTTGAAGTTTGACTGTATGTAGGTCACATTTGACTTTTGCCCTAGCACAATCGATTTTTGGACCTTTGAGCAATTGACTGAGCAAACTTTCTCTGCAAGGCTTGAAATTTGACATGGATGATCTTGAGAACATATTAGGAAATTAGGGAGCACTTGAGGTCATTTGGACTCAAGTATCTTGATGCAATGTGAAACCCTAATTTGGAATAGACTGCCTTAGGAGATAGCTTATCTGGTCAATCTTTGAGCAATCTTGAGCAACTTGGAGATCTTTCTTGCAATGTTTTGAGAAATATGGGAGGGAAAATTTTGGGGTACAAAAGGATCATCACTGACAACGGTACAAACCTTAACAACACTATGATCACCGCCTTGTGCGAGCAGTTCCAGATTCAACATCATAATTCATCTCCCTATCGACCAAAGATGAACGGTGCTGTCGAAGCTGCGAATAAAAATATCAAGAAGATCATACAAAAGATGACAGTCACCTACAAGGAATGGCATGAGATGTTACCGTTTTCTCTACACGGATATCATACCACGACGCGTACTTCAATTGGGGCAACCCCCTTTTCTTTGGTATATGGCATGGAGGCTGTTTTACCTATGGAAGTTCATATTCCTTCCTTAAGGATTATGAAGGATACTGGTTTAAGTGAGGACGATTGGATTCAGACCCGGCTTGATCAACTTAACTTGATTGACAAAAAGTGACTTACTGCTGTTTGCCACGGTCAGACGTATCAAAAACGGATGATCAAGGCTTTCAACAAGAAAGTCAGGTGTCAGGTATATCAAGTTGGAGATCTTGTAATCAAGCGGATCATCTTGCCGCAAAGTGATCCCAGGGGAAAATGGACTCCTACTTATGAAGGACCATTTGTGATCAAAAACATCTTTTCTGGTGGGGCAATGATATTAACCACCATGAACGGCGACGACCTGCCGCACCCTGCGAACGCAAACATAGTCAAAAGATACTACGCATAAATGACCCGCTAGGTTGACACACCTAGGCAAAAAAAGGGCATCCCGGTGAATCGAAAACCCGAAAGGGCGGTTCAGGAAAAAGTTAGGGATAAATAAATAAATAATTTGTACACCCGGTAAGTTGAAAACCCAAAAGGGCGACTTGGGCAAAAAAAGGTTTCCCAGTGGATCGAAAACCCGAAAAGGCAGTCCAGGCAAAAGTTAGGGAATTAAACCGTATGACTATTTCTTGTCGGATCACTTTAAGGACAATCTCTTCACAGACAAACTCCTGGCTTCTGATCAACCCAATCATCTTCGGACGAAGCAACGAATGGACAAGATATCTAGAGTTTTGAAGGCTATAGCAGAGTGGGAACCCCATGGATTTTTTTACACATAGCCATCTTTCTTTGTATAAATTTTTCTCATTTTTATGACAACATTCTCTTACTAGGATGTCTGTCTCCTTTGTACAAAATACTTACACAAAGTTAATACAAAGATACTTCAAAGTGCAGAAAACTATTTGCCTTTTTCTTCTTTTTTACACTTGTGTTTTATTTGAAAATATCCAATGATTTATTAAATGAGCATATGCATTTGAATATAATCACATGTTTACAAATGAATGAAACGGGAAAGAATAATTACTGATAGGTTGAAAGTATAGGAAGACGTCTTTAGGCTATTCCAAGAGAAATCCCCTGTAGTATATCATCTAGATCCCCCAGTGGAGCTAAAACCTTGAAATACATATCCCCAGCGGAGTTAAATTTCGAAATTCCCATCAGAGTTAAGTTTTCAAACTCCCAATCCCCAACAGAGCAAAACTTTGAACTACAAACTCTCAGCGAAGATGAAACCTTCTTCCCCAACAGAGTCAAATTTCCAACTATCAATCTACAGCGGAAACCATTCAGTTTTCCCCAGATTCCCCAGCAAGTTATCTTAAAGTCTGAGAATCAACCAGATAACAGTTAACTTTCGTCTCTCCCCAACCTAGGATAATTCCCCAGTAGATTGGCATACAACCAAACTCCTGAACTTTTTCCAAACAGGAATAAGCTTGTTCCCCCAGAGTCCTGAACTTACTCTCCAGTAGGATAGCTACTCCCCAGCAGTATAGTTATTCCCCACATAGTTTTTACTCCCCAACAGAATGAAGATTCTCATTCTTGATTCCCCAGCGAAGTTGCCAGAGTCTTCATTACTCGCTAGCATGAACCTGTCAGAATTTTTAATCCCCTGCAGATTGAAGATTCTCATTCTTTACTTCCCAGCATGAATTCCCCAAGGATTCAAATTCCCCTAGCAGAATGAAGATTCTCATTCTCAGTTCCCCGCAGAAGCCATCAAAGCCTTCCTTATTCTCCAGCAGATCAAGGTTTTCCTTTGTTTGATCCCCGGTAGAGATCTCCAGAGTTTTCCTTATTCCCCAGTCGAGTAAGGATTCCCATTGTGTAATCCCCAGCCATAGTCATCAAAGTTCTCGGGATTCCCCAAGCAGGTTTCTCAAACAACACTTAGCATTATTCTCACAACAGAATGTTTACCATCCTCCAACTCCAAAGACTTGAAGGATCCCTATATCCCCAGGAAAGTCGTGAAGGATTCTCACATCCCCACATAAGTTGTCAAAGATTTTGAATCTCCAGCTGCGGTCATGGACTTATTTTCCCCGGCAGCAGTCAAGGATTCCTTTATCTCCAGCTATCAAGGATTTATTTTCCTCAACAATACAGCAAATCAGCTTACATGCACATACATTACACTCATATATCATAAACATTGATAAAACACATTTTATTGCATCATACATTTCATGCAACATAACTTTGTGTTTCAGCTAACATTTTACCTTTTTCAGGATAAGATTAACAAGATACAAATATACAATCATGATAAAGCTCAGATATGCTCCAGACACTGATGTTATTCTATTGCTTATTGAGATTCAGAGCTCGGAGATGCTCCAGACACAGATGCTATTCTATTGCTTATTCAAATACAGAATTCAAAAACAGCTTAGAGATGCTCCAGACACGGATTCTATTCTATTGCTTATTCAGATTCAAAGCTCAAAGATGCTCCAGACACGGATGCTATTCTGTCGCTTATTCAAATACAAGATTCAGATACATTCCAGATACGCTCCAGACATGGTAGCCATGTTGTCACTTATTCTGACTTTTTCCCCAGCTCAGAGATGCTCCAGACACAGGTGCTATTATGTCGCTCATTCAAGTTTTCAACATTTAGATATAGTACAGATACGCTCCAGACATGGTAGCCATGCTGATGTTCCCTAGCTCAGATACACTCCAGACACGGAAGTCATTTCTTATACTCATTCATGTTTTCAACGTTCAGATACAGTCCAGATATGCTCCAGACATGGTAGCCATACTGATCACTCATGCTGATGTTCCCTAGCTCAAATACACTCCAGACACGGAAGTCATTTCTGATACTCATTCAAGTTTTCAAGATTCAGATACAGTCCAGATACGCTCCAGACACGGTAGCCATGTTGATCGCTCATGCTGATGTTCCCTAGCTCATATGCCCTTCAGACACGAAAGTCATTTTGCTGCTTATTCAAATTTCAAGTAAAGATACAGTCCAGATACGCTCCAGACACGGTAGCCATGTTGTCACTTATTCTGACTTTTTCCCCAGCCCAGAGATGCTCCAGACACGGATGCTATTCTGTCGCCTATTCAGATTTCAGATTCAGATCCAATACAGATACACTCTAAACACGGAAGTCATTCTGTTATTCATTCATATTCAAATACAGTTACAGCTCGGATACGCTCTAGACACGGATGTTATTCCCTTGCTCATACAGATCCAATCTCCAGATACAACTCAGATACGTTCCAGACACGGATACCATTCTGATACTCATTCTTTTGACTTACAACATACAATTCAACAAACATTCTTGGATGGCATCTTTAAGCCCATCTCCGACAAGATTCAGTCACCTCTCTAAATGGCATCTTTAAGCCCATTCCCTCAACTATACTTTGACGAGTGCAAATTTACAGGCACTCTAGTGTCCAATCATCTTTTACCTTCGAGTCACGAACGGCAAACTCGCCAATCTAACTCTTCAGGTTCAAGAAGATTGAACAGGGGCAGCTGTTGTACCCCAAAATTTTCCCTCTCATTTTATCAATATTTTGCCCACAAGACTCTTTGGACTCAAGACCATATTAGGGTTTGCTCTGCTCAAGACATCTCCTTGCACTGATGACTTGAAATTAGGGTTTGAGTTTGCACAAATATTTTTGGACTTCCAATGCCTCATATGACTTTCATACTTCATATTGGACTCCTAATATTGCTCATACCAAGTTTCAAGCTTTGAATCAAATTTTTGCTCAGTCAATTAGACAGTTGACCTAAAAATCAACTGTATTGGGGAAAAAGTCAACTGTGGCCAATTTACAGTCAAACCTCATCATTTTTTATCCACATCAACATTATAGACTCATATGAACCATTTGATCAAGTTTGGACCACAACTCCTCAAGAAATTTGATCATATCATCAAAAGGGCAAAATGGTCAAAATTAGGGTTTTGACTGTAGAGGGGCAATTTCTGATTTTTTACCTAGCCAATGGAAAATTGGGTTCAAGCATGGTTTCAAGGACTCAATGGAATCATCTTGACCTAATCATAAGGTTCAAAAGATCTCAAATGCATTGGATTGACAGATGAATTTTTCAGTCAACTGATCAAAAATCAACTGTACACTGAAAAGTCAAACTTTGACTTTTTGGTCAAAATCAAGTGCCAAGGGTCATTTTTCATCAAGATGTGTCAAAACATGAAACTTTTTCACCAAGAAACCTAATTTTGGAAATTAGGGTTTAAAATGGAAAATTTTCATAACTTAGAAATTTTCTAAGTTATGAAAATTTCTTATTTTTCCCAACTTTTTCACCATGATGCAATTGGATTCAAAGAAAACTTCCAACATGAAAGTTGTAGTCCTACACAAAATATACAACTTTGATTCACAAAGTTTTCCCAAAAGATGCTTGGATCTCAAGTTATGATTTTGTGAATAAGGGTTCATGAAACTTTTAACTTAGTGATATTTTGCCCTAGTTTAGGCAGGATTTTGACCTATCTTCATGGCATCTTTTCACATAGTTCCAAGTAGAATCTCAAAATTCATTTCAAATATGGATTGTAGATCATGTTACAAGCTTTCCAAAATTTCCAAGAACTCTCCAAAATCATTTATGGTTAGGGAGAATCGAAAGTTTGAAAGTGGCAAATCATCACTTTTGTCCAAAGCATTTTACACCATGCTACAACTTGCAAATCTGCCCAAAGCATGCTTGTACTTGTTTTACAGGTCTTAAACCTTTCCACACTCCTTAATTAAATGCAAATACAATGGATATTGGTCTTATTCTGAGCTATGGAGCATTACACATTGATTTATTCCAAAAATGGCATAAAGGTTGCAATACCATTTCCATAAAGCACACTTTTGCAATTTTGTATTTCTTGAGCCATGGACCTGATTTCTTGATACAAACAACATCCACAAACATCATAAAAAGCTCACCAACTCTCAGCATGCCTCAAGCTAGCTTGTACAACCTTGGCTTTTGTCAACTCACCTTTTGCTTCAAAAACAAGAAACCATGCAAAAGGTCCACAACTTTGGTATCTGATAAAAACAAGTCTTGTGTTCATTTCAAACGACCTCAACATATTGTAACAAAGCCAAAACACGATTTTCCAAGTTCCTAAACAACATAAAACACAAAAACGCCAACTTCTGCCTAAAACAGGGCCATCACTGCAGAACCACCTCCAAAACAAATTCCACTCGTGCGTTTTGCCTTGAATCACTTCCAACACACTTCATACATCACACCTAAGTTGTCCAGACCTTGCTCAAGCAAATATAACTCCATTTTCACACTTCACCATTTTCACTTTGAAGCTTTGTAGGTTGAGTTCTAGAAGGAGTTTCAGACCATTTCAAAGCAAGCTAAGCATTGGGAAAGGTCAAGGGAACATCAAGCAAGCTCAAAAGTCCTTCAGGCCTCATTTAAAGCTCCTACATTGCCATATTCGAACTTGACTGAAACAAGTATTTCTCAAGGTTCTAACTCCTTATTTAGGCATCATTAAGCTTAAGTTTATGAAGCAAAAATGTAGTCTCTAAGTTGCTTGAGTTGTACATATGCATAGCTTGTATTTATATTAACTGAGCTAGGAGAATTTGGATGTTGAAGTTGCTAAAATATTTAGGTCATAAATTAGGGGCACTGAAATTCTCCCTGGTTTCTTAGAGTTAGATCAAGTTTTTTACATGGTTGGAATCATGATTGAAAATGCTATAACTTTTATGTTGTAAGTTTTTGATTTCATGCAAGAACAAGAGAGAACAGGTTGAAGATGCAGAACGCGCATTTTTTGTCTCAAGGTCAGGGACGAAGTGCAACTTGGGTTGGGCCTGGCTTTGTCTGACTATTGACACCCCCTGCTTGCTTTCTGCACCCCCTTGGCCCATTTCTTTTATTTTATATATTTTCTCATTTATTTCATATTTCTGACTTTATTTATTTTTTTCTAAACATTTAAAATCCCAAAAAATATTTTCTTTATTTTTTTCATTTTATCATTTTTTTTTAATTTTATTTATGGGCATAAAATTAGTTTATTAGGTTAAATATAACTTATTTTCTTGAATAAATTTGTAAATAATGCAAAAATATTATATATTTTTATTTTTATTATTTATACACTCAAATTAATATTTTCATACAATATTTAATTTTTTAACATTTTTGTACATATTTTTATTTATTTTTTAAACAAAAAGGATAAATAAATAATATAATACATTTTCTTTTAAAACCAAAAATTAGGGTTTCTTCACCCTTTCAAAAATAATTAATATTTTTCTTATTTAAAACTTAAATGATTTATTTTTCACATACATAAAAATAAATACAAAAAAACATTCTTTGCATATTTACATTTATTTGCATATTTAATATTTGCTTATTTATTTATTTGTACAAATAAATTCAATTTGGTTGTAATAGTTTTAGGGTTTTATTTTGAGCAATATCCCCATATTCAAACTTGTATCCCCCTCCCCATAATATTGTTGTAATAGTCTTAGATTTACTTTTACGCAATTTATCGCTTTAAAATGCCATGATAGTAAGATTAGGGTTTTGTATGCAAAGACCAAAATCAAACAAATAGCATGACTAAACACAAGACAAAAATGCATGAAAAATGACAACACAATGCACACAAGCACCCCTAGGGTTTCATCCACTTTGTTGCCTTAAAATGGCCATGGTATGCATGCTAGGTATCTTGGCAAAACAAAAACAAAACAAAAAGATCATAGTCCCTTGATGACGCTATCTTGGTTGCCTAAACAAAAATGATCTTAGTCCCTAAAACTTGCTAAGATACTTGGCAATATTGTTATCATGGTCATACGATGACCCACGCTCGTCCCGTTTAACATCCAAATACAAGGTTGTTTACCAAATACAATGGTAAAACAACAATGTCAAAGGGTTAAAAATGTACAAGAAAGATATTTGAGTAGGGTAGACAACTCCTAGTTACTTAATCAATTTGCAAACATCCTTTCTAATTTCAAAACACACACACAATTTCAAAACATTTTCCAAACAAACTTTCAAACATTGAAACATTTTTCAAAAGACAAACACCTTGGTATATATTCAAACAAAAATCATTGCAAAGGTTGCCTAAACAAAGGCCTCTTTTCAAAATATTTTCAAAACCACACACAAAAGCACCATTTCAAACAATTGAAAAGCAAAAGCAAGTGATCTAAATAAGTAACTAAGAGCCCATGGAAAACCATGGATGAAAAGGGTGCTAGCACCTTCCCTTTTCATAATCTACCCCCCGAACCCAAGAAAACATCTCAAAGGTCTTTCCTATGCTTTTTGACCTTTCCTTTGGATAAAATAAAAAGTCGGTGGCGACTCTTGCTAAACCTAAACATTTGCAAACACAAATGCAAAACATCAAGTCAGTTCTCCCACCGTATCACACTTGTCATTACAGAAGGTAGTTTGTTGTTGAGATTTTTACTCCAATGGATGGTAGCCTTGTCATTATGGAAGGTAGTTTGTTGTTGAGATTTTACTCCAATGGATGGTAGCCTTGTCATTATGGAAGGTAGTCTGTTGTTGAGATCTTTCTCCAATGGATTGTAGCCTTGTCATTATGGAAGGTAGTCTGTTGTTGAGATTTTTATTCCGATGGATGGTAGCCTTGTCATTATGGAAGGTAGATTGTCGTTAAGATTCTGTTACTCAATGGAAGTTCATATGTTCGCAGTTATGAATATTGGATACATCTTGAGATTTACTGGTATTATATTACCATCCCTTTCCCCGGTGGGACGATGTTACTTTTTTGCTATCCCCTCAAATAATGGATAGTTCGCAGTCATTTGTCGGTCACTGTTATCCTTTACTCTCTCTCCTCAATTCTTGAGTTGATGATGCTTTGGATCCTATCTTGGGCATTACCCCAACAGAGTCTTGTCTTTCCTTCACCAGTGATTTATTTTCCTGGTCAAGTTTCCCTTTTGTTTCCTCTTTTACTTTTTACAGCCTCAGTGGTGTCTTGCGTCCCTTTAGATTTGTTCATCTGCATTCATAACCATAAGCATTACATGGCATCTTAGGGCCAAAAATAGGGCTTGTTTTATATTTAAGTATCTTCAATCGTGTTGACACGAAGATTCTAACCTTCATATCTCCGGATAGAAGACACATAAATAATGGCAGCTGTTGTACCCAATTTTTGCCCCTAAGATCCATTCATCATATCATATCAATTCAATCACCACAAATTCACACACCAGGGCTTGTTTCTTCTCCCTATCTTTATTCTTGATCTATGGGGAATAACCAAGCACCTTGACTTGTATTTTATGATCATCTATGTTTGATTACTCTTTAACTAACAAATACAATGTATGTGCATCCTAATTGTTGATGATGTAGGTGAAAGCACAATGCATTCCATCAAAGTTAGCTTTTGGATTCATGAGTTCCTTCTTTGTACCTTCCTCAACAAAGCTTCATTGAGGTCCAAGTCTCTATGAGATATATTTTGAAGTAACATCATGATTCATTATGCCTCAAGTTGTCAAAATTAGCTCAAAAGCACAAGGGTTGACTAAAGAAGTTTGACTCAATTGGACAAGTCTTTGTCCATAAGTGCATATCTCCTTCAATTCTCAAGATGTGGAAGTGATTTTGGTTGCTATAACTTCTTATTATCATCCTCATAAACCTCTATTTGCAATATAGAAGTATTGGTGCAAGATGGTTGATTAAAATTGCAAAGTTCTCCCAAGGTATTTTCTTGCTCTAAGAGCTAGGGTTTTGAACTTCAAAGGGGTATATCTTACTCATCTTTTGGTATTCTTGAGTGATTCCAAAGACATCCTTATCTTCAAAGGGTTATTAACAAATAACTTCAAAGGTCTCAAAGAAATTTTGTGCGTAAGAAACTTGATGATGAAGAAAGATTACAAGTCCTCTAGATGAACCCTCAAATCCCTTCATGTGACTTCAATTGATCATAACTTGATCAATTTTTATCACCTTAAGCCCATTATTTTTCCACAATGATTTTGAAGATGTGAGTTTCAGCCTTTATTTTTTGTTCAAAGTGTGAAAATGGATGGAAGATGCCCTAAGGATGCAAAAGATTATAAGCCATTTCATGAATTTTTGCCAACTTCAACAAGTCATAACTCTCTCAATTTTTGGAGATTTTGAATGGTTCAAGTCTCAAAATGTTGTTCAAGATATCTACTTCATGCTATTTTTTGGTCAAGAGTAAATCCCAAGTGGAAGTCCATGTTTGGATGCAAGACATTATAAGTCATTTTTGAAGAAAAATTTAGAAATTTTCAAAGTATAGAAAGTAAACCTCTTTTTCTCAACTTTGATTCATTGCAACTTTCAGCTAAAACATCCATTTGATCCCATTCTTTTCACATTGTAAAGATTGTAACCTCATCTTTCTAAAGCTTCGAGAATCATGCCCTAAGACCCCTTGAGTTGAAAATTCCATTGTTTTGAAATTGGTAACTTGAAACTGAATTTCTCATTAAGTTAGAATTTTGAAATCCATAACGAGGCCTCTAATCACAAGATTTGTGCGCCTATTTAATTTAAACTTTTTAAACAAACTTGCTAGAAGTGTTTAGCACCTCAAAACACATCATTTGGTTGAGTTTTGATGCACATGTGATCACACTTTCTTCATGATCACAAGTGTGCACAAATTCCCTCCAAATTGCATCATCCACCCCTCCTCTTGATCCATTCACTTCTCCTATAAATAGGCTCTATTCCACTCATTTTTCTCAATCTTGAACAGCCAAAATCACTCTTCCAAACTCTCTCTATAGCTCACTTTTATGCAACTTCGAAATCAGTGTTCTAGCTTTCTTTAATCCATTTTCTTTATCAATTCATCTTCCCTAAACCTAACTGAAGCTAACAGAAGAAGAATCAAGTTCTAAAACTCACTGAATCATGCTAGCCAAGTCTAGTTTCATAGCTCTTCAACTTAACTTCAATAGGTAGATTCCTCCATCAATTCTTTCAAACTTTGATACTATTGTGAAGCTCTTGTCATCCTGGTTCTAGTTGCAACACTTGCCTTTAACTGGAAACACGTTTTGACCATGAAATTTTAAATCCCTTTTCAAAACTTCTCTTCCAAATTATTGGAGTTACAGTTTATATCAATTTTTCGCGAAGGTGTGGTTGTCTTCGTCTTGATGAGACAGAGCGAATGACATAGGTCTGAGCTTATGATTTTACAGTTTGAGGGACCTATGTTTCATGTTGGCTGGAGCTTGAAGATGACCAACGTGTCATCTTCCAACCAATGATGGCGTGCCATTTGTATTTTTGAAAAAAATATAATTTTATATGTGATTCAGTGCTTTATTCTGTAATGACCATGATATGCACAGCGCGCCAGATCCATTGGATTTGATTACTAACACATTTTGATCCTCATCCAATGGTTCACATATTTTTGACTTTATTTTTTATTTCTGATTTTTATATTTAATTGTTTTAAATTTCAAAAATTCATAGAAATACTTTTAATTTTAACTCCAAAAAAATCTGAATAAATTATGGGAAATACTTTTAATTTTTCTCTTTCTGATTTTTATTTTTTCCCAATTTTATTTTATGTTTTGATATTGTTTATAATTTTTCAATTTATTTGATTTGTTTTAAATGTTTAAAAATACTTTTATTCATTTTTAAATTCATAAAAATATAGGGAAGGATCCAATGACATTTTGACAGATATTGGTGACCTCATTTATTTTTTATTTCTGACTTTGTTATTTTTTTTTTCATTTTTGATTTATTTTACCTATTTATTTTAATTTAAAAAAATAGTTTCTGACTTTAAAAAATTACCAAAAAAATTATAAAAATATTTGAGTTCATTTCTGATTTTTATATGGCCTTACTTAATTTTTTCTTGATTAATTTGAATATAGTTGCTATTTTTCCTCTATTGTTTCCATATTATAATCATTTTAAAATTCTTATTCTTTTATTTTTAATACAATGCTATTTTTGTACATTTTCTGGCTGATCTTGGGTTGAAATTTTGATCATGAACTTTGTTAACATCATTGGATCCATGGTGTTGAGTCTAACTCCATAAAAATGGATGAATGATTTTAATAATAGATTAATTAAAATTTTTGTTCAAATGTGGTTTGTTCATTTTCCCCATACCTCTTCATCTTCGCCTTTCTTATTGTATTACATGTTATGGGATGATGATCTCTATATCATTTATTCAAACATGAAGTACATAAATTGCTATTGACTGACCTCAAAATAGGTGCAACTTCTATATAAGTCCACTTACGATTGCTTAACATAGCGCTAAATTTTGTCCCAATTTGAGAAAATGATCATTCGTGGCCTAAACCTATGTTTGCAAGCCCAAGTATATTAATTTGAACCCTTTGATCCAATTACTTTGAGATCCATTATTAGGAGGCTTTGGTTCTACCAATCCTCTAATGGAACTAAATCAATTTTGGTCAAAGTGGATCACTTAAACATCATTGATCATTAATGGTTACCTTGAGATTCTTAAAATGGATGATATACTTGACAAAAAGCAAATGCAACTTATTGTTGAGAGGCTTTGGTTCTACCAATCCTCTAACGAGTTCCAAATACAAGTTTCAAGATGGCCATCCAACTAACCATTAACTTCTAACAATTGATTTTATTTTGTGCTTTTACTTTATGTACCATTTACTTTAACATTTATATTTCATGTTATTTTCATCTTTGTTCACTTGAGCCTTTATATTCATGTCATTTTTAATTTGCTCACTTGAGATTTTCATTTCTTTTTGAAGATACCTAATAGTCAACTTAAACCCTAAAAAAATTTAATGTTACTTAGACTACTTGGTTACTATCCTTGGCAATATGGAGTGATGGACTTCTTGGACTTAGGAATATAAACTTGTACCTATGTTGGAGACCTTATGACCTTAATTGATTTTTTGTCTAGAGTTCTTGGGGTTTACCTCAAGGCATTGGGTTGTTTGTTTGTTTTATGTGTAGGTTATCATGATTACATACTTTGTCTGTAATCTGGAATTCATCTGTATACAGTTGTTACTCTGCCCAATTTTTGTAAGGACTAAATTCAATTGGAGCTTGGTATTCTTCAAAGGTTCATTATTTGTTTGCTTGGTTTCAAAATCCAAAATATGGAATTCTTCATTGACTCAATATGTCAAGTGTTGGTTTCTTGTTGGTTAGACGGTTCTTTTCCTTAGCTTTTACTTTATGCTTTAGGATAGTCTCTTTATCTCCCCCCATCTTCTTTAATTTCAAAAATCTTCTCCCTCCTTTTGAAAACACTTCTTGTTTTAAAAATTTGAACCACTTTCATAATAAACTTGGACTTAGGTCTATGTATTTTTTAAAATATTTTCTTAATCAAACATTAATCAATTTAACAATACTTGGACATTTTTGTGAGAAGACTAAAAGTCAATCAATCTCATTAAAACCATTTTTGCCACTTTGGCTTTTACTTTAAAACATTTTATTAAAAAGATTGGACTCTTGTCAATCCTTGTAGTGATGCAAACAACTATACTTCTACAATATGTAGTAAAGAGAGATATTTTCCACTTGGGTGTTGAGTTAGGTTTTGTTGATTTTAAAATCCAAGCCATATCCTCCACTTTGAGATGATGCAAATTCTTCTTTCTCATGATTGTGGGTAGTAAGTATGTTTTCCACACGGACAATGACGATGATGTCTTATCTCATAAAATTAACCAACGCACTTGTGTTAAATTTTTTTGAAGAGGAACCACGAGTACCCTGATCCCCTATTGCATGGAAGGTGGTACGTAGTCACTAAAGGTTCGCAACTGCGGCGGGTGAAAAAATCATAAAAATAATATACTTCTTTTTCTCATACCCACAATCTATTTTATATACAACATTTTATAGCCAAAATATATAGATTTTTCAAAGAGGTTCATACGGAGTACCGTAGATGTTTAGGGTGCTAATACCTTCCCTTTGCATAACCAACCCCCTTACCTAGAATCTTTCCCCCTCTTTTGGGTTATTCGATATTTTCCCATTCCTTTGGAAACAATAAAGCGCGATGGTAATTTTTATTTTTGATCTGTATAATGCCACACATCATTTATCAACACTTGTATTTATTAAATCTAATATCACAACCAAAACACTATACTTTTGAAGAAGTTCACTACTTCTTAAGCATCATCATTTGATTTGATATATTCCAATATATCATTTATTCAAACAGTTTACAACTTCTGAATAGAGAATACGTTGCAGAAGTACATGTATTAGATCACATATTTTGAGTGGCTTCTTTGTATCATAGCATGCATCAGAATGTTGACTTGACTTCCTTTAAGGAGAGCACAAACTCTGAAGCTTTAAGTCTGGATAATTCACAACTTTTGAACAATATGATATCAAGCAAGATTACCTTACTTTCAGTAAGTTTATAACTTTCAGTAAGTGTACAACTTCTTATATATGAAATCAAATTTTATTTCATCCTCAAAGTTATCAACCTTAGAGTCATGATCTTCATATTCAAACTGTCTTAGAATACTCTGTAAACTTTATTCAAAGTTCCTGGAATGAAACATCAAACAAACAATTAGTAGCAACAACATTACATATATGTTTGAGTTTAAGATTATGAGAATAAATATTATTAAAATCATTTTACTTTCTCCCCCTTTGTCAGAAATCAAAAAGGTAATGAAGAGACATAAAATTAAACTTTGAAGATATCACCAAGGAAGACACCAAGGAAGATTTGTAGAGACATGATGAAGAAAGGTGGAAGATGGTTTTAGACACTAAGAGATAATATTGAAGATAGACAACAATGAGATGGGTGAAAGGTATATGAATATATGAAGAAGGAAAATATGATTGACCTGACGAATAACATAGACCAAGATGCGTATCACACAAGATATGTAAGGGAAACAATGACAAGACAGGATAAAAACAACCACTGGCATAGGGTAAAGTCTGTAGATTTTTATATATTCCTAAGAATATTATATCTCTCAAGATGTTACAATAAGTACAAGGTGATTTAGAAATGACAACAGTCTTTTACCCGAACAAGAATCCTTTTACCTCTTAGTAACTTGTTTAATAAAGTAGGTTCTTCAGTATTCATAGAGATAATCCATTCGAAAAATAGATGATTCATGAGTACGCCTGATACATGAAGACTTCACTTGATCAAAAGTCACATGTTTCAGAAACCTACACCTTAAATCTCATAAGCACATATTATATTTAGTGCTTCAATATATTAAAATAACACCTTTTTCATTTTGGACATGGAACCATGTTTAAATGTTTTAGAATGAAAATAAGTCTATCTTCAACAAGGGGTTTTGTAAAGATGTCAGTCCACTAATGGTCAGCGTCAACAAATTTTAAAGAAAGAACACCCTTTTGGACATAGTCTCTGATGGAATGATGTTTAGTTTCAATGTGTTTAGCCCTATAACGTAAGATAGGATTCTTAGAAAAACAAATGGAAAAAATATTATCACAGAAAATAGGAATATTACTTCCATATAATTGATAATCCTCTAGCTGACTTTTCATCCAAACAATTTAAGCACTGCAACTTACTCCAGAGATATATCCAGCTTCTACGGTTGAGAGAGCAATTGTTGATTGTCTCTTATTGGACCATGATATAAGGTTTTCTCCCAAAAATTGACAACTTCCAGAGGTACTCTTCCTTTCAAGTCTATCACCAGCATAGTCAGTATCACAATAACCTACTAACATATATTCTCTTGATTTTCTATAACATATACCAAGGTTAGCAATATTTTTTAGGTATCTAAAAATTCGTTTGATAGCATTCAAGTGAGATTCTCTAGGATCTGATTGAAATCTAGCACATAAGAATACACTAAATAAAATATCAGGCCTAGAGGCAGTCAAATATAGTAAAGAACCTATCATACCTCTGTATAGCTTCTGATCAAACTTACCACTTACCTCATCCTTATTTAGGACACACGTAGGATACATAAGAGTCTTTGCTATCTTGCATTCAGTTAAATTGAACTTCTTCAAAAGTTCTTTGATGTATTTACTCTGATAAATGAAGGTTTGATCAGTTCCTTGATTGAATTGAATTCCCAGAAAGAACTTGAGTTCTCCCATTAAGCTCATTTCAAACTCATCCTGCATAGACTTGCCAAAATTCTCGCACATAATGACATTAGCAGAACCAAATATAATATCATCAACATATATTTGAACTACCAGGATATCATTTTTAAAAGTTTTACAGAATAGAGTAATATCAACCTTCCCTCTGTTGAAGTCGTTTTCTAAAAGAGAGTTGCTTAATATTTCATACCAAGCCCTTGGAGCTTGTTTCAGACCATACAAATATTTTTTAAGTTTGAAAATAAAATCAGGATTTTTATTGTCTTAAAAACCAAGAGGTTGGTGCACATAAACTTCTTCAATTATATAACCATTCAAAAATACACTTTTAACATCCATTTAATATTAGATGATGTTGTGATTAATGGCAAAGGAAATTAAAAGACGAATAGATTATAACCTAGCAACTGGTGCAAAGGTTTCTATATAGTATATTCCTTCTTGCTGATTATATCCTTGTGCAATCAATTAAGCCTTGTTTCTTAACACTTCACCTTTTTCATTTAGCTTGTTTCGAAAAACCCATTTGGTTTTAATCACATGAGTTCCTTTGGGTCTTGGTACTAGATCCCAAACATCATTGATTAAGAATTTCCTGAGTTCTTCTTCCATGGATTGAATCCAAGAATGATCAAGAAGAGCTTCATCATTAGAGACAAGTTCTACCATTGATACCAAACTTAGAAACATTTCTTATGAAGGTTTAAAGTGAGATCTTGTTTGGACAAGTTCTGTCTTATCTCCCAGAATTAGTTCCTCAAAATGTGATAGACTTTGTCTTAGCCTCTTCAGAGGAGTCTGAGCATTAGAGACTTCTGGTTGATTGTTTTATGATTCTTCCACTTCTTGAACTTCAACATCATTTTCTTTACCTTCAGATTATGAATAGGTGATTTCCACGTCTGCAAGCTTATCAACTAGCTTTGACTTTTCATGGTCAAACTTATCATCAAATCTAACATGAATTAATTCCTCAACAATTACTGTTTCAATGTTATATACCGTGTAGCCTTTTAAGCGTTCAGAATATCCTAACATGATACAACTTTGAGCTTTTGAATCAAACTTGTTCAGATTTTCTTTAGTGTTCAGAATAAAACAAGATAATCCAAGTCTTTCTTTTATAGCTTATAAAAGAGATCCGTTGAAAGGGTAGAAAGGTAATCAGAAAATAAAGTTGTTTATTCATAACGGTCATAATGAGAGTGGTCACAATATAATACAAAAGGACTGTCCTTATGCCACCCTAGAGGGTAGAGGTCACATAACACTTTTTGTACCTTTTGTACACCATCACATGTTAACCATTTAGAAATTCTTCTTATCTTCAGAGGCTTCAGATAATTTGAATGTTTAAAGCTTTTTGTAGAAGAATCACCCTTGAGTCTTAGAACCTAAGTCTTGGAGTCTTTAGAACTTGTCATATCAGAACCTCGTCTTCAGAGTCTTCAAAGCTTGGTTGTAGGAACTTGCTTCATAATCTTCATAACTTGTAACACATAGAAGCAAATCTTTAGAAGGCCTCCAAAGCTTAACCATAAAGTCATGACAAGAACTTCTTGTACCGACGTTCCTAAGACATGTTTCATAAGACGAATTCTAGAATCTTGACTTCAACTGTAACACGTAACCACATGTTTTTATCTAGTAGTGTTTATGTTCAGAACCTGATGACATCACACGCCTTGATACTATATCTAGAAAATTATAGAAGCAACTACACGCTAGAACATAACCATTAGAGTATACAATTATTCTTAATGATATCATATAAAGTTATCATCAAAATCTTAAGGCCATATGTAGAAACACTTTTTGTTCTTACATAAAGGACATGAAAGGCCAAATTATTGTTGATTTTATTGTAGATCATGCAATATTCAAAGTAACACAAAGTTGTGTTGAGCTAAAACCCTATATGTTATACTTCAACTGTTCTAGACATAAAAATGAAATTCGTATTAGAATTCTGATTATTTTCACCAAAGGGATTCCAACAAAGTTTAAATTTAAAATTCAAGGTTGTTTCTGCAATAACAAGGTTGAACATGAAGCCTTAATTTCAGTCCTTAAGAACCTATTAGACTTGGGGGCAAAATGTGTCGCAATTAAAGGCGACTCTGAGTTGGTTGTGAAGAAATTTACAAAAGAGTATTAATGCATCAAAGATAATCTATTAATGTACTTTTTCACATCCAATTCATTGCTAAAATGATTTGACTCAATCGACATCAAACATGTGTCTCGACTAGAAAATATAAAGGCTAATGACTTAGCACAAATTATCTTTGGGAAATTTTCAAGTTTAATCTCTTAAGTAAACTATAACTTGTGATTTGATTTACTAAAAATATCATTAAAAAAATTGGCAATGCCTATTGGAACATGTTATAAGATTTAATTGAAGTTAAAGAAAAGTTGATTTTGACCAATCTTTTCTCCTCAGAATTGTCGATTCCAAAACTGGTGGGGGTAGAAGGGTTTAAAGAATTAGAAAAATCTGAAATTTTTGAAATTTTTGCCATTGACGATCTATTAAATATTGATTGGCAAAAATCAATTATAGAATTTTTGGAAAATCTGACAAGAACAACAAACTGAAAGATCAAATATAATGCATTAGGTTACGTGATAATTGGGAATGAGTTGTTTAAAAGACTCGTGAAGGAATTCTACTTAAATATCTTAGTGAAAGTGAAGCGTATTTGGAAATCTTTGATGTCCATAGTGGATCATGTGGCGCTCATCAAGTAGGCCACAAGACGAAATAACTTCTGTTTCGGCATGGGTTATATTGAACAACTATGTTGAAAGACTGCATTGAATTCACCAAAGGGTGCCAAAAATATAAGAAACATGCAAGCATTGAACATGTTCCTACAAGTGAGGTGCACTCAATTGTCAAGCCTTGCCCATTTAGAGGTTGAGCATTAGATTTAATTGGTGAAATTCGACCTGCATCATTCAAGAGGCTGTTGGGAAAATAACAAAAAATCAAATTTCTACGCTCGTAGAAGCATACCCATAAAAGAAGAAAAGAAGCAAAAAATTCAAAAAATAAAACTCAAAAATTATAATTCAACTTCTAATTTTAAAATGACAAAATTACAAACCCTCTCATTTAATTGTAATTTTTTAAGGAGAAAATTGCAAACCCTCCAAACTGCAATTTTAACGAGAAAATTGCAAACCCTCCAAACTTCAATTTTAACGAGAAAATTTCAAACCTTCTTTCAATTGCAACTTTTGAACGGAAAAATTACAAACCCTCTCTCAGTTGCAATTTTTGAATGGAAAAATTGCAAAGCCTCTTTCAACTATAATTTTTGAACAGAAAAATTGCAAACCCGCTCAACAAAACTATTTTTGAATGGAAAAATAAAAAATCCTCTCTAAACACACAACTATCCAAATCCCAATACACTAAAAAAAACTACATTTTGTTGTTGTGTAGAAAACTCAAACTAAATATCTTTATTTATATTATTACACTACGCTAGAAAAGACCTAAGAAAGCACTTTTTCCCCTTTAGCAGCGCTTAAAAGCGCTGCCTATGGTGGCGCTGTCGTAGGTCTAGACAGTGTTTTTTTTTTATACGAAAAAGCACTGTCGTAGGTCTAGATAGCGCTTTTTTTTATACGAAAAAGCACTGCCATATGTATTCTTTAGCAGCGCTTTTCCCTGGAAAAGCGCTTTTTAAGGTAGGCCTCTAACAATGCTTTTTCCTGAAAAAACGCTTTCTATTGACCCCCTTTAGACAACGCTTCCAAAAGCGCTGTCTAATGTATTTTTTAAGGCATCTTTAGGTAGCGATTTTCTAGGAAAAGTGCTTTCTAAAGTAGGCGTTTAGCAGCGCTTTTTCCTAAAAAGCATTTTTATTGTTTCACGTAAATTTAAGCAATTTTTATGTTAAAACGCTGCACATTCTTTCTTTTTTAGAAGACATATTTTTGGGAATAATATTCCATAAACCTGTACTTCAAGTCTTACATTTCAACAACTCTTTATTTCAACAAAGAAGTCATTACATACAAAAAAAAGGCATTATATACCATTATAATACTATTATATACCAAAATATAAACACCATTATAATTTAATTCACATGTTTGCTACTAAGTAGGAGGAGGATGCACTATAATAAGGACAAATTTATGACTATTTCGAACAACAAAGTTATGACTATTACAAGAAAACCTTCTTTTATAAGAGGCAAAACAAACTCCAAGAATTTCGTATAAAGGTGATAGTACTCAAGTACAACAAAACCTTCTATTTGAATCCGCTTATATATGATATGTGCCAAATTCATTTCAGCCTGAAATCGCCAAAATCCGACGAGCGGACGGTCCTGGTCCTGCAAATAAGGTATAAATAGAACAACACGGTCAATTAAACTAACTTGGGTCCAACACAATTAAAATTATTCATAACACTTTTCAACTTCCAATATCTTATATAATTCTTTTCTGAATAAAGTATTCACACAATTCCTCCTTGATTTCTTCCAATTGATTTTTCGTTTAATGAGCACACTTGTATTCGTTAAAGTACTACATAACAAAACATAATATGCATGAGTTAGTTCAAAGTAATAAATTATATGACATATCCGATAAATATTAAAATAAATCCTAAGTTATAAATCCATACTGTGATTGAAATCTCTATTTGATTCAAAAGAAGGATTTCTTTCCTAAACCTAAAAACAAAGTATCCGCAATCTATATTGTTACGTTGTTGAGCACACTACATAGAAAAACAAATAAGAATGTATAGTTGTCTTGTTTTATCAAGTAGCATCACTATTATAAGCAAAATTATGAAAATTAATGTACCTCCACTTTGATCCATGTAATGTTGGCTTGATCTAGACCGTGATACTCGAGCTTCTCTTTGAGAGCATAATACTTGTATTGATCTAACAATGAAGAAAAAAATAAAAATGAAATGACAAATATAAAAATCCACTAAGGAAATATAAAAAAAATGAAATGGTAAACACCCTTACCTTTTTCACTAACGTCTCTTTCTTTTCTTGGTAGGAATATGTTCTACTCGTCTCTTAAAAACGCAGATAGTTGGATTGATCCAAATACCGTCATTATGATCATTTCTAATATATGATTCATTCACTGTAATATTCTCATCTTCATCATTTCTAGTAAACGATTCAATCTCAACATCAATATCACCTTGATCTTCAATGTTTTCATCAATTACTTTGTTAGGTAAAAGCACTATATATTAGTTTGTACTTGTCAGATCAATGACATAGAACACTTGTTTAGCTTGAGAGGCTAGAATAAAAGGCTCATCTTTGTACCCCACCCTATTAAGATCCACTTGCAAAAATCCTGACTTATCCATTCGTATGCCATTATTATTTTCAACCCACTTGCAACCAAATATAGGAATCTGAAACTTCTCATAATCAAACACCCAAATGCGCTCGATAACCCCAAAATATGACAGATTTGCAAATTTAGGGTTTAAGTCCTTCACACTTGATATGTGCATTGCTTTAGCTACCAAGGTGACACCACTATTTTGCATAGTACTTTTATCATCTTGTTCTTTGGTATAAAATGTGTATCTATTAATTGTGTATGCACTATAAGAAAACACAACCAAACTTGGACCATATGCTAAACATCTCAACCTTTCGGTTATTGAAGCGGGATCTGAACGATACTTTGAATAAATATGTTCCTTAAACCATGGTATGAAACTTCGATTATGCTCTCGTACTCTTCAATTCTCATTTCTATTCGAATTTAAACCTCAGAGAACACCCTTGTGCATTTCAACATACGACTCAACCTCAATCTCATTGTGCAGAACATACAAATGCACTTGATCCCGTTCGACCCTTGATATTGTCACAACTTTATTTCCAATTAACTTTTTACCTTCTTTTTTTCCCAACAATATGATATTTTGGGAGTCCAATTGATTTAACATTTGACAGATGCTTAGTACAAAACTCAATCGCTTCTTCAACAATGTATCGTTCGGTAATACAACCCTCTGGTCGACTTCGGTTTTTCACATACCCTTTTAATATTTTCATATAACGTTCAGCAGGGTACATCCATCTCATATAAGCTGGTCCACACAATTGTGTCTCTTTCACAAGATGAACAACTAGATGAACCATTATGTCAAAAAACGAGGGAGGAAAATACATTTCAAGATCACACAAATTAATAACTATTTCTTTTTGCAATGTTGGTAACATCGCAGGATCTATCACCTTACTGCAAATTGACTTGAAGAAAAACACAGTTTAGTTATTGCGCTTCTTACTTTTTATGGCAGAATAGAATGTATACCTATTTGTAGAAAATGTTCCATTATAACATGGCAATCATGTGTCTTTAAACTCTTTAACTTGAGGTCTTTCATAGACACAAGTCTTCTAATATCTGATGAGTAGCCTTCTGAAACTTTAACTTCACTCAAAAACTTAGATAATATATTTTTCTCCTTTCTAGATAGAGTATAAACAGCAGGTGGTAGATATGTTCGTCTTCCTTTCTTCACGGGTCCCAATTCAGTTCTCATTCCCATGTTTACCATGTCCTCCCTTACTTTAAGGTCATCCTTAGACTTTCCTTGTATATTAAGTAATATACCAATAACACTGTCAAATATATTTTTTTCAATATGCATAACATCGAGAAAATGTCTTACATATAATGACTTCCAATATGGCAGTTCAAAAAAAATTGACCTCTTCTTCCACCCACTCTTTACAAGTGTATGTGCAAAATGCTTGCCAAACTGAGTACTCACATCTTTCACCTTTTCAAAAATTTGATCACCTGTCAATATAGGTGGAGCTCTACGTTGTTCTGCCTTTCCATTGAATGCTTTTTTCCACCCACGGTAGTGATGATTAGAATTTAAGAATCTACGATGACCGAGAAATACATTCTTCTGACAAAGGTACATTTGTGTCGTATCAGTTTCATCTTCACAAACAGGACACACTTTTTGACCTTTAATGTTGTACCCTGATTGATTTCTGTATGCTAGAAAATCATTAATTGTTCCAAACAACATCGCCCTCAAGTTGAAACTTTCTTTCCTATACTCATCATAAACATCCACACCGTTCCCCCACAAAAACTTTAAATCTTCTATTAAGGGTGTCAAGTATACATCTATGTCATTCCCTGGTTGTTTAGGCCCAGAAATTAACATAGATAACATCATGTACTCACGCTTCATACATAGCCACAGAGGTAGGTTATAAATCATAATAATCACAGGCCATGTGCTATATGAGATACTTTGAATACCGTGTGGGTTCATTCCATCAATAGACAATGCCAAGCGTAGGTTTCTTGCTTCTTTTCCAAATTCAGGATACTCATTATCAATTTTCATCCACTGCGGTGAATCTACTGGATGTCAAAGTTTTCCATCAATAATTATTTCATCTGCATGCCAAGTCTGGTGTCTTGAATCGATTTCACTACGACACATGCGTCTAAATCTCAGAATTATAGGAAAATACCATAACACTTTTGCTGGAGACGACTTTTTCTTATATCGAGAGACACCGCATTTAGGATACTCATTTAACGATGCATACTCATTTCGAAACAAAACGTAGTCGTTTGGACATGCATGTATCTTATCATAGCTCATGCCAATAGAGCACAACATCTTTTTAGCCTCATATGTTCGATTGGGAAGAAGATTATCCTCTGGTAGCATATTGTGATCGGTGGATCTGGAACTGACTGTTTAACGCTGGTTCGTGAAATGTCGCGGAAGCAAGAGTCGCCACCGTCTTTTATTTTCTCCAAATGGAAAGGACAAAAGCACAGAAAAATTCCTTATAGAGATGCTCTCGGTTCGGGAGGTAGATTATAGAAAGGGAAGGTGTTAGCACCCTTTCTATCCATGGTTATCCATGGGCTCTTAGATACTTGCTCATTGTGTTTTCAAAAATGGTTTGTTTTCTTTTCAACTGTGGGTTTAAAAAGTCTCTTTGAAAATTTCAGTTCGACTCTTGTATCAGTCCTCAAGAGTGTTTGAAAAATTGCTTTCGAAAGCTTTTTGAAAAGGTGTCGGTGTGAAAAGTATATTTTGATTTGTTTTGAAATTTAGAGCAAGTATCTAGAGTCGTCTACCTACCCTAAGGAATTCGTCTGTGTAGATGTCCTTTAAAGTAGTGTCATCCCACCATTAAGAGGTAGGTAGCACCACCGTTGGAGGTGTTCGGGTCAATTCGAGGTTCGGGACATGGTGATCACCAGAGCAATAGGAAGACACCTTAGAAGCTACCCTCATGCCAGGTTCCCGGATCATGAGGACTTACTAAGACATCCTCTACTCGACGATCACCTTTCGAGAGGCAAGGCAACAATGAGGCGTACCCTAGGGGTGGTGTGTGATTTGTGTGTCAGATTCATTTATTTTTGTCTTGTTCTTGTCATGGGTGATCTACGCTTTTGTTTTTATTTTAGTCATTCATTCTTGCATGCAATTATTAACAGTTAAAAAGTTACGAGAAATGTAAAGTTCCTAAACTATTACAAAGGCGCGGGTCCACATCGCCAAATTTAATCCAGGACCCGATTTGACATAAAATAAAGTAAAGTAATATAAACATCAAGTTTACACGGCTTTGAGAGAATTACATAAATATTACAAAAAGAAATAAAAATACGAAGAGAATTAAATCGGGAATGCGAGGGCGTTGGACCCTTTTTAACGAAATTAAATTATTATGAACAAATTAATTAAAATAAAATAGAAAGAAATTATTTTTGAGGTTTTTTGTATTTATGGTTTTTTATGAGAATTAAACGGAATTAAAAAGTTAATTAACCCTAATTCTAGTTATTTTTAATTTATTAAGAAAAGCATTAAAATTTAACCTAAAACCTAATTAATTAATGGCAAGTTTTATTTACAAGAATAATATTAAATAATTAATTATGGTGAGAGAAAAAAGAAAAAGAATGAAAAAATACTTGAAACCCTAATTCTACCAATTTTTAGGTTTATTAAGAAAAATGTCAAAATTAATCCTAGAATTGAAAACTAAATTAATTAATGATTTTTATTTACAAAAATATTAGTTAAATAAAATATATTTTTGATTTTTATGACTTTTCTGGTTTTTAGTATTTTTATGTGAAATTAATTTTTATTGAATTAAAAGAAAATAACTGAATTAAAACAAATAATAAAGAAAAATAAAATAAAGAAAAGAGAAAGAAATACAATACCAAGGGGGGTTCTGCCCCAATCAGGAGGTATAATTGTAGCAATTCTGGCCCAATAGCCCTTGGCCTTATTGACTTTTTGGCTAGCGTATGGCTTCGTTGACTGAGACATATGCTGCCCTTCAAATTTGGACCTTTGGATGGGGATCATGGGGCGCGTGGCACGTTTGGATCATTGGGCGTAGGATGAACCTCAGGAGGCAAGCTGCATGGGATTAACTTGAAACAAAATATATGAATTGAGTGAGGGGACCTGGGTTCGATTCCCAGGTCCCAGTGGTTATAGGACAACGCACCAACCATCTGCACCATTGGCTTTCTTTGTAATGTTAATGGATAATAAACAATATATATAATAAAAACACGCTAGTGGCAATTAACTCAAAAACGCGCTAAAGTTTGAATTACCCTCTCACTTCTTGACACCTAAGCATCTTCTTCCTCCATTCTGCGTTTTCCTGAAAAAAACAAAACAAGATTGCGGGGGTTTTAAACCCCCACTATATTGCACAAGGAAAAATAGTGAACAGAAATCCCTGCATCATAAATTAGGCGCGAGGTGTGGAATAGATTGGCCATGATCTTCTGGTTCTAATGGCATGGGTCTCACGTCTTAATTTTTCCATAGGAGTAAACCCCCAATTTCACAGCTTTGTAACCCTAACCATCTTTCATGGTGATTCTTCATACGATGCGTGAAAACTCAATTAAAACCTACAGTTAGCTTTAGAATGGTCCAATGAACATAAATCAAATATTAAAAACTACAAAAAACGCATGAATCATGATGCAAGCATATGGAAAAAATCCTGTACAGGATGAGGTGGTTCTACCAATTCTGGACGTTAGGGTTGATGGTTCTGATCTGAAAACCTTCCTTGAAGTCTCAGGAATGTAATGGAATGATTATTTTCCTTTGAATCGCACTGGAATGTAGTTTTCAGTTCTTGAGTTTTTCACAAAAAATGCAAAAGTGATTCTTGAATTTTGGCGCAGCTCAGAGGTCTTTTGGACTAGGGTTTGCATGAGTATAAGTATTGGAACTGATTAGGGTTGAAAATTGGATCCAAAACCCTTTGCATTGATGTACAAGATATTTGATTTTTATGCATATATTTTTCAATCTTTTCCATGCATATTTGATATCAATCATGTCCAAATCACTTGATTCTTTCTATATCTAATAATGCACGAAAATCTGAAGTTATTCCCTGCATAAAAAGATTTGATTGCATTGGTTTAGTATTTTTTCCACATTTTAATTAATTAAATGAATTAATTGTAATTAAAAATTCAAATAAATAATAAAAATGATGAAAAAAATCCCCTTTGGGCCAAATGGTCGTTCACATGCTTTGGATGATGAATCTTGGAAGAAAATGTGGCCCATTAGCAATTTTAAGGCATTTGAAGCAAAGTTGACTTTTCAAAATACCCAAAAATTTCCCAACTTCCACAAGGCATATCTTGCTCAATTTTTAAGCTTTGATCATGTTCTTGGACATTTTGGAAAGGTCTTGAAGTCCTATAACCAATGCCTTTGGTCCCATGTCATTTTGATTTACCAATCTCAAGTTATGGCCTTTTACTTAAAGTCCCTTTTTGTTGACTTTTGAAAATGACCTATAATGTTGAAATTGATAACTTTTTGTGAGAGCATTTCTTGGACTTGAAGTATGAAGAGGAGTTGTAGGAAATGTCTTTATCTTCAAAATGAGCTTTGGATGGAATTTTTCTGATAATCCATGTGGAAGTTATGCCTTGGTCAAGTTACAGTTGACTTTTTCAACTGTCCAAATATGGAAACTTTTGCATCTTGAGCCTTTTTGAGCCAAGCTTTGAGAATCATGATCAAGCATTGATCAAATGATGTTTGTGGATTCAAAATGAGATGTTGACCAAAAATTTGAACCTTTGACTGTCAAATGACCATTTTGCCCCTACAGTTGACTATAGTGCAATTAGGGTTTTTGACTGTGCAATTTTGTGCTGTGAGTCTTGACACTTGACATGAGGATGTTTGACCATGTTTGTAGGCATGTGGGACTTGATTGGACCCTTGGAAACTTCATTTTCTTTGTCAGAACCAAAACCCTAATTTTTGACTGTTAGGAGGCCCTTGAACTGTGCAACCCTTGGGGAGATTTTAAAGCATTGACTTGGCAAATCTTGAAGAATATGGGAGGGCAAATTTTGGGGTACAACAGTTGCCCCTGTTCAATCTTCTTAGACCTGAGGATGCAGATTGGCTGACGTGCCTTTCGTAATCCGAAGGTAGAAGATGATTGAACACTAGAGTGCCCAGAAATTTGCGCTCACATAGTAGTGTGATGGTGGAATGGGCTTATAGATGCCATTTGGAGATTGATGAATAGGATGATGGGCTTATAGATGCCATGCTGAGAGGTGATGGACAGGTGGATGGGCTTATAGATGCCATCTGGATGTAAGAGATTCCTTAGCGAGAACTTGCGTACCTGCAAAAGAAAAGGATTACCTAACCCGTTACAGGAGCTGGTCTTCAAATTCTTTGTGTAGATGTGTCCTGACTGGTTATAGGAGCTGAATCTGGAGCTTCAAAAAGGTGATGAATGAACCAGGGATGGTTACTACCTCAACAGGAACGGTGAGAGAACCTTGGATGATTACTACCTCAACAGGAACGCTGAGAGAACCTTGGACGACTTCAACCTCAACAGTAACGCTGAGAGAATCTGAGGACGATTACTACCTCCGCAGTAACGGGGAGAGAACCATAGGCGACTTCAACCTCAATAGTAACACTGAGAGAATCTTGGGCGACTTTAACCTCAACAGTAACGCTGAGAGAATCTGGGGACGATTACTACCTCCGCAGTAACGGGGAGAGAACCATAGGCGACTTCAACCTCAACAGCAACGCTGAGAGAATCTTGGGCGACTTCAACCTCAACAGTAACGCTGAGAGAATCTGGGGATGATTACTACCTCCGCAGTAACGGGGAGAGAACCATAGGCGACTTCAACCTCAACAGTATCATTGAGAGAATCTTGGGCGACTTCAACCTCAACAGTAACGCTGAGAGAATCTTGGGTGACTTCAACCTCAACAGTAACGCTGAGAGAATCTTGGGCGACTTCAACCTCAACAGTAACGCTGAGAGAATCTTGGATATCTTCTACTGAGTCTTCATCAGGAAAATCTGTTAGGGGTCAATTTAGCTGGACTAGAGAAGGCCTTTGACTGGATAAGAAACAGGAAAATCTTAGGGTCGATTTAACTGAACCGGTCTAGGTCTTGAAATCTTCAACTGGATAAGAAACAGGGAGATCTTAGGGTCGATCTGACTGAACCAGAGAAGGCCTTTGACGGGATAAGAAACAGAAAAATCTTAGGGTCGATTTAACTGAACCGGTCTAGGTCTGAAATCTTCAACTGGATAAGAAACAGGGAGATCTTAGGGTCGATCTGACTGAACCAGAGAAGGCCTTTGACTGGATAAGAAACAGGAAAATCTTAGGGTCGATTTAACTGAACCGGTCTAGGTCTTGAAATCTTCAACTGGATAAGAAACAGGGAGATCTTAGGGTCGATCTGACTGAACCAGAGAAGGCCTTTGACTGGATAAGAAACAGAAAAATCTTAGGGTCGATTTAACTGAACCGGTCTAGGTCTTGAAATGTAGCTGAGAACTTAACCGAATCTTTCCTGAAAGGTAAAGGTCAGTCATATGCAATGCATGATATGAATCAAGCAATGATGTTCTCAACATAAATGAGATTTATAAGATGTGATGCGTATATGCATGCTATAATGATGTATGTGATGTTTATGAATGTATGTTTTCGTCTTAGGAAAATAAATCCTTGACGGGTGCCAGGAAGTCACTCCTGGGCTGATGTTTGAAGAATAGATCTTTGCTTCCGCTGGGGATGATAGTTGCAAGAATACCAGTAGAAGAAGATGACTCCGTTGGGGAATAAACTTGGCGAATGGATTACTCTGCGGGGAGGAAAGTTACTCTAGAGATCTTGCTGGGGAGCAATACTCTGTGGGGAGAGAGGTACTTTGTTGAGTTGTTGATAATAACTTGCTGGGGATACCCTTGTTGTGTTGGAAGTGTTACTAGACTTCGCTGGGGATAAGAAGACTTCGTCGGGGACGATCTTTCCGTGGCAATTGGCTGAGGATAACCCAGTTATATCCTGGTAGGGAAATAACTCTTTGAATAAAGCCGGGGGACGCGTTCGTGCTCTGCGGGGGACAAGCTTCCAGAATCTACTGGGGATAAGCTTACTGCTTGGGGAGATGGATTCCAACTTTCCTGGGGAAACTGGATTGGACTCTCCTGGGGAAGTCTTGAATTGTAACGGGGAAGTAACTCCACTGAATGTTTGATGTACCGCCGGGGAACAATCTTAGATCAAGACTGCCGGGGATGCTTGTTAGGAATGTTCGTATATTGCTGGGGAATGTTGAGATCTGCTGGAGGATACTCAATTTCCTTAAGGATGTTATATAGTTTGGGGAGAGTGCATTGAATTGCTGACGCACTCTCTGGGGAATTGAGATGTATTGGTTATGTTTCTCAGCTGAACCTACCCCGATACCTTGGAGGACCGAACAATTAGATCGCTTAGACAACTCTTTATTGCCCCTGTTTCTGATGTGGGAGAGGAAGACTTGTGAGGTGCTGATAGTTGTTAGTGGACAAACCTTCTTCTGGTAGGCAGGTGACGAGATGACAGGACATAGTCGTACGCTTTGATCCCTAACTTTTGCCTGGACCGCCCTTTCGGGTTTTCGGTCCACCGGGATACCCATTTTTGCCCAAGCCGCCTTTTCAGGTTTTCGACTTGCCGGGTGTACAGATTTTTCATTTCATCCCTTATTTTTGCCCGAACCCTTTTGGTTCGCCGGGAAGCCCCTATTTTTGACTAGGTGTGTCAACCTAGCGGGTCTTTGATTATGCGTAGTATTTTTCGACTATGTCCGCGCTCTCAGGATGTAGGGAGTTGTCACTGTCAGTAGTGTTGCGTTTCCGTACCACTAGAAGATGTCTGATCAGGCAAGATTCATTGTCGGAATGCCCCAAATGACTCAGGCGGAGATTTGCCCCAGGCTATTTGGCCTTTGAGAGATTCTCCGAATCTTGACTTAATTTCCCCAGGTGATGGACAATAATCACATCTGCCCCTTGATTGGAAGTGCTTTTGTTCACTAGGTATTCATCGTGCGAATTTTCCTGTTGTTCAAAAAGTCATATGCAAACGAAGTTATGTTAAAAATGCAAAGCTTATGTCTGTCTTGAAGATTTTGAAAATGCATTATTTTTCATAAAACAAGTGAATGTTTGTAAAACGTGATGTCAACTCCGTATTTACCGTAAGCCTTAAGGAGTCAGGATACCTTTGGTAACAGTATGCTTTCGAACTAACCCATGCTTCAGCTAGGACTTTTAAGGGTTGTAGCGTGGCCTGGTTCACGGTTTAAGAAACAAAGGATAAAGGCTCAAATTATTTGTACCCACCCGCTCTTCGTGATGTTCTTCAAACCTCAGCTCAGTTGATCGTGCGCTAGACCTTGTTTGAGTCTTTGCTCTGATTTTCCGGTGATGGTTCAAATATTGATAGTTCATTTGAATAGACAGTCATTTTTTTGTTGAGGGTTTGTAGGACCTCTTTCTTCTTTCTTGATTTCATTATCCCTGTTTTTTGCCTGAACTGTTTCTTTTGGAATTACAGTCAGCGGGATGCCCCAGCTTTGTAAGTCTCCTTCCTAGGTTTTGCTTATTGGGCTTTAGTTTTTTTTTGAAAGATAACGACTGCCTGTCTTTATGATTATTTGGAACCATCACTGTCTTTCTTTGCTTTGTAAGGACCTCTTTAGTGCCATTTGTTATGCACTTGAATCAACTGAGAGAACTGCCCTGCCCCAGGTTATGATTAAGGGTTTTAAATTTCGAAAAGAAAAACTCCTACTTCTTTGGCTCAAAGGGGTTGACGAGGGATTATCTTCCTTATAACTCCAGTGTTTAGGAACTGAAACAATGCCTGTACCTCATCAGCGGGGTCTGTTCAAAAGCATACTGTAGATTATGGTATCGTTTTCGTCATCCTCCCTCAAGAGGCTTAGAATTATTAATTGAGAGTTGTCATCAGAAAAAAATATGAAAATAATTTGCATATAGTGAATACGAATATATTGTTTCAAAACAGACATATGCGATGCATTAATGAAATAACAACGTTTATCATGAGTAAATGTTTGAACAAAAGAAAATTAACAACTTGAAAATCCTAATGAACAAAAGTCTTTTCATCTCAGGGCTTGTTACTTCAAATGGTGAGCCTTGGAGGGATGGTAGAAAAACTCAGCCTGACCATCTTGTGTGAACTCCAGTGCTCCTTCATCAATCAGGTCCTGGATCTTATTCTTCAGAGCCCAACACTCATTTGTATCATGTCCTGGACAGGCAGAGTGGTAGGCACACCTCTTATTGGGATCATAGATAGGAGATGCTGTGTTGGGGTTCCGGGGATGAGCCCTTAATGTGATCAGATTCAATCTCAATAGGCGTTGTAAAGCTTGAAACAGCGACATGTTGAGCTGGGTGAATTGCCTCCTGGGCTTGTCTGGCTGAAGCTGGTGAAGTTGCTGCTGAGTTTGTGACCTTGAAGCCACTTGAGGAGCTCTCCCCTTATCTCCTTGTTTCAAAGGTGGTTGAATGATGACTGGCCCTTCAACCTTAGACGTTTGCCCCAGTTGGTTACCCCGAAGCAGTTGGTTGATGAGAACTCCGAGCTCTTCTTGTCTTTGAGCTAAACCTTGAATGGCAGTCACCTGCCCCATCATCTGGGCTTTCATTGCATCCATCTCAGCTTGCAAGTGTTTCAGCCGTTCGTCCTCAGCACTGTTCCTGACCAAAGTATCCATGAGCAGTGTCCTTAACTCCTCCTGCCCCTTGGATAGATTCAGGAGGATTTCCCCGAACCGAGTCTCTTGAGCAAGAAGGTCCTGGTTATCTTGTTGGCAAGCCATTGCTGAAATAAACAGCGAAGAAGGTAAGTTACCTGCAACAAGTGTACCTGTAATGCAATGATGTGTATGACATGCATGCAATGTTTTCAAGGATCTCGCGGGGTAGACAAGAAGATTGTTAGAATTTTGAACTTTGTAGCTTGATTGAAGGAAACTGCATATTGTGGAGATTCCTTCTTCAAGAGTCAAGGCTCACCATATCGAGTGGGTCATAGCCCCTGACAATCTTGGCTCGGGGAACCTTCTTCAAGTGTCAAAGCTCACCATATCCAGTGGGTCATAGCCCCTGACTTTAGTCATCATGTCTAGTTTTGGTTTCCAAACAACCTTGGTTAGGGGAACCTTCTCCAGGAGTCAAAGCTCACCATATCAAGTGGGTCATAGCCCCTGACAACCTTGGCTAGAGGAAAATAAATCCTCTTTGCCCCTTGCTGGGATAGTTGATTCACCATGACCTGCATCACAAGCCCTTGAGATCCTTGAAATGGGTTAGGATGTATGCAATGGTATGATGTTATGTTATGCATGGGGTAATGTAAGTAAACCCTGTTATGAGTCCCTAATTAAGGACTGCAAACCAAAACCTGCAAGAAACTTAGTATACCCTGTTATGAGTCCCAATTAAGGACTATAAACAAAACCTGCAAGTAGTTCATGTGTCAGATAACAAGCATGCAAGTAGTCAAGTACAAAGGCACACAAGTCACACAAGAGAAGCCCTTAGAGTTTAGGCCAGCCTGAGGTCTAGATATTACCCTCTTTCAGTTTTTCGGTTCATGCCTGTCCTATCAAAAGTAATCGGGTTCTTAGAGGATCCCAATATCATTGACTACCCTCAATCGGTCATAACTCCAGCATCGCAATCTTTTCTTGCGGCCAGAACCATCACGAGAGTTTAGCCTCAATGGGCGTAGCATACTGCTACTGTTCTAATGGCCAAGTTGTGTCATTTAAGGTTCTAAGGTCTGTTGGTGCTTAATGACTCCTCAGAAGACCCATATTCTCCTCGTTGCGACACAAGGGATATCGGTACAGACCAAGGTGCCACACCAATGTAACCACTGTTTCACCCGTGTCGGTCTACGCCGGACAGGTCCCTCACAGCTTATGCTACCTAAACAGGGTATCCCCAGATTCGGGTTAGAATCTATGTAACTCCCATGCAACCCACAAATTTAAAGCAGACAAGTCAATACAATTGAAAACACAGTTATGAACTATCCCTAAGGTACACCTCACTTTAAGTTTAAGTCCCCAGCAGAGTCGTCAGTTCTGTGATCGGTGGATCTGGAACTGACTGTTTAACGCTGGTTCGCGAAATGTCGCGGAAGCAAGAGTCGCCACCGTCTTTTATTTTCTCCAAATGGAAAGGACAAAAGCATAGAAAAATTCCTTATAGAGATTGCTCTCGGTTCGGGAGGTAGATTATAGAAAGGGAAGGTGTTAGCACCCTTTCTATCCATGGTTATCCGTGGGCTCTTAGATACTTGCTCATTGTGTTTTCAAAAATGGTTTGTTTGCTTTTCAACTGTGGGTTTAAAAAGCCTCTTTGAAAATTTCAGTTCGACTCTTGTATCAGTCCTCAAGAGTGTTTGAAAAATTGCTTTCGAAAGCTTTTTGAAAAGGTGTCGGTGTGAAAAGTATATTTTGATTTGTTTTGAAATTTAGAGCAAGTATCTAGAGTCGTCTACCTACCCTAAGGAATTCGTCTGTGTAGATGTCCTTTAAAGTAGTGCCATCCCACCATTGAGAGGTAGGTAGCACCACCGTTAGAGGTGTTCGGGTCAATTCGAGGTTCGGGACATGGTGATCACCAGAGCAATAGGAAGACACCTTAGAAGCTACCCTCATGCCAGGTTCCCGGATCATGAGGACTTACTAAGACATCCTCTACTCGACGATCACCTTTCGAGAGGCAAGGCAACAGTGAGGCGTATCCTAGGGGTGGTGTGTGATTTGTGTGTCAGATTCATTTATTTTTGTCTTGTTCATGTCATGGGTGATCTACGCTTTTGTTTTTATTTTAGTCATTCATTCTTGCATGCAATTATTAACAGTTAAAAAGTTGCGAGAAATGTAAAGTTCCTAAACTATTACAAAGGCGCGGGTCCACATCGCCAAATTTAATCCAGGACCCGATTTGACATAAAATAAAGTAAAGTAATATAAACATCAAGTTTACACGGCTTTGAGAGAATTACATAAATATTACAAAAAAAAATAAAAATACGAAGAGAATTAAATCGGGAATGCGAGGGCGTTGGACCCTTTTTAACGAAATTAAATTATTATGAACAAATTAATTAAAATAAAATAGAAAGAAATTATTTTTGAGGTTTTTTGTATTTATGGTTTTTTATGAGAATTAAACGGAATTAAAAAGTTAATTAACCCTAATTCTAGTTATTTTTAATTTATTAAGAAAAGCATTAAAATTTAACCTAAAACCTAATTAATTAATGGCAAGTTTTATTTACAAGAATAATATTAAATAATTAATTATGGTGAGAGAAAAAAGAAAAAGAATGAAAAAATACTTGAAACCCTAATTCTACCAATTTTTAGGTTTATTAAGAAAAATGTCAAAATTAATCCTAGAATTGAAAACTAAATTAATTAATGATTTTTATTTACAAAAATATTAGTTAAATAAAATATATTTTTGATTTTTATGACTTTTCTGGTTTTTAGTATTTTTATGTGAAATTAATTTTTATTGAATTAAAAGAAAATAACTGAATTAAAACAAATAATAAAGAAAAATAAAATAAAGAAAAGAGAAAGAAATACAATACCAAGGGGGGTTCTGCCCCAATCAGGAGGTATAATTGTAGCAATTTTGGCCCAATAGCCCTTGGCCTTATTGACTTTTTGGCTAGCGTATGGCTTCGTTGACTGAGACCTATGCTGCCCTTCAAATCTGGACCTTTGGATGGGGATCATGGGGCGCGTGGCACGTTTGGATCATTGGGCGTAGGATGAACCTCAGGAGGCAAGCTGCATGGGATTAACTTGAAACAAAATATATGAATTGAGTGAGGGGACCTGGGTTCGATTCCCAGGTCCCAATGGTTATAGGACAATGCACCAACCATCTGCACCATTGGCTTTCTTTGTAATTTTAATGGATAATAAACAATATATATAATAAAAACACGCTAGTGGCAATTAACTCAAAAACGCGCTAAAGTTTGAATTACCCTCTCACTTCTTGACACCTAAGCATCTTCTTCCTCCATTCTGCGTTTTCCTGAAAAAAAACAAAACAAGATTGCGGGGGTTTTAAACCCCCACTATATTGCACAAGGAAAAATAGCGAACAGAAATCCCTGCATCATAAATTAGGCGCGAGGTGTGGAATAGATTGGCCATGATCTTCTGGTTCTAATGGCATGGGTCTCACGTCTTAATTTTTCCATAGGAGTAAACCCCCAATTTCACAGCTTTGTAACCCTAACCATCTTTCATGGTGATTCTTCATACGATGCGTGAAAACTCAATTAAAACCTACAGTTAGCTTTAGAATGGTCTAATGAACATAAATCAAATATTAAAAACTACAAAAAACGCATGAATCATGATGCAAGCATATGGAAAAAATCCTGTACAGGATGAGGTGGTTCTACCAATTCTGGACGTTAGGGTTGATGGTTCTGATCTGAAAACCTTCCTTGAAGTCTCAGGAATGTAATGGAATGATTATTTTCCTTTGAATCGCACTGGAATGTAGTTTTCAGTTCTTGAGTTTTTCACAAAAAATGCAAAAGTGATTCTTGAATTTTGGCGCAGCTCAGAGGTCTTTTGGACTAGGGTTTGCATGAGTATAAGCATTGGAACTGATTAGGGTTGAAAATTGGATCCAAAACCCTTTGCATTGATGTACAAGATATTTGATTTTTATGCATATATTTTTCAATCTTTTCCATGCATATTTGATATCAATCATGTCCAAATCACTTGATTCTTTCTATATCTAATAATGCACGAAAATCTGAAGTTATTCCTTGCATAAAAAGATTTGATTGCATTGGTTTAGTATTTTTTCCACATTTTAATTAATTAAATGAATTAATTGTAATTAAAAATTCAAATAAATAATAAAAATGATGGAAAAAATCCCCTTTGGGCCAAATGGTCGTGCACATGCTTTGGATGATGAATCTTGGAAGAAAATGTGGCCCATTAGCAATTTTAAGGCATTTGAAGCAAAGTTGACTTTTCAAAATACCCAAAAATTTCCCAACTTCCACAAGGCATATCTTGCCCAATTTTTAAGCTTTGATCATGTTCTTGGACATTTTGGAAAGTTCTTGAAGTCCTCTAACCAATGCATTTGGTCCCATGTCATTTTGATTTACCAATCTCAAGTTATGGCCTTTGACTTAAAGTCCCTTTTTGTTGACTTTTGAAAATGACCTATAATGTTGAAATTGATAACTTTTTGTGAGAGCATTTCTTGGACTTGAAGTATGAAGAGGAGTTGTAGGAAATGTATTTATCTTCAAAATGAGCTTTGGATGGAATTTTTCTAATAATCCATGTGGAAGTTATGCCTTGGTCAAGTTACAGTTGACTTTTTCAACTGTCCAAATATGGAAACTTTTGAATCTTTTGCCTTTTTGAGCCAAGCTTTGAGAATCATGATCAAGCATTGATCAAATGATGTTTGTGGCTTCAAAATGATATGTTGACCAAAAATTTGAACCTTTGACTGTCAAATGACCATTTTGCCCCTACAGTTGACTGTAGTGCAATTAGGGTTTTTGACTGTGCAATTTTGTGCTGTGAGTCTTGACACTTGACATGAGGATGCTTGACCATGTTTTTAGGCATGTGGGACTTGATTGGACCCTTGGAAACTTCATTTTCTTTGTCAGAACCAAAACCCTAATTTTTGACTGTTAGGAGCCCCTTGAACTGTGCAACCCTTGGGGAGATTTTGAAGCATTGACTTGGCAAATCTTGAAGAATATGGGAGGGCAAATTTTGGGGTACAACACATATCTTTCATAAGGGCTAATAACTCTAAAACTTTTATCCGACCATCCATTGCCCGCCTTTAAGTTGTACAACTTTAATACCGCAGACAATCTTGTGAATTTTGTACAACTATTATACAACGGTTTCTCTGCATCACTTACCAACCTCTCAAACATTTTGGGACAATCCTTAAGGTCTTATTCAAGTGCATCTGCAATCTCTTCGACTCGATCATAATCGTATGTATCTGTGTCATTGTCGTTTGAAGCATAGGTCGTATTATCCCCCGATTCAACATTCTCATTACTTTTCTCTCCATGCAAATTCCAACATGTATAACTTCTATCAATTCCACGCCTCTTTAAATACGATGCCAACTGAACCGTGTCAACCTGACTTCTATAGCAGCAACTCAAATAAGAACATGTCATTCGCATGGGGTCTTTGGCGTGCGCCATAACAAACTTAATGAATTCTGATACCCCATTCTCGTACTCTTTCATCAATCGACTCGAAGACATCCATTTCTTATCCATGGTATTACTAATTAAGCTAAGCAAAAACAAAATATAAAAAATTTACCTGTAGGAAAACGATACGAATTTCACACTTTGATCACAAGTAACCCCTATATATAGAAAATTCAATAAGTTAGTTCCCAATCATTGCAAGCAATGCTCATCCATCATAGCAGTTCATTCAAATGGTTTTACTAATTAATCTAAACAAAAATGTTAAGTATTCACGCAACTATAGCAAAAGAACAACTATTTACCTGTAGAGAAGTAATCAACTTCTGGACCTACACAATGTAAGATTCGTGTAAACGATCAGACTTTCACTCTGCACCTGTAAAACAATCGTACTATCAATATCAATCCAACTTTTCACTTTTCAATGTCTTTTCAACAATATCTAAATTTACTTATTCAAAACAACAACAAAATTATAATTTATTCTTAAAACACTATGTTTATTAATGGTATAGTGATAATATCATATCTCTCATTAGTTTTTAGTAATGACTAAACTACTTTTTTGTACATCAAAAGTAATGAATATATTTGCTATGAAAGAGTATGTTACTTCATTTTAGTCCAAAATAGTTTTTCCTTCTAAGAATAACTTTCTTAAGAATTTCCCAATAATAATACGAATCACCATATCCTCAACAATTTCCCAATAATAATATATAGTAACCAAATACAGGGAAGCACACACACGATCAATATTGATTTGTTGCAATAGCTTTTCCCAATAATAATACATAGTAACCTAATTTAGAAAAGCTCAACATTATATGAAGAATCAAGCTGACAAAAAGAGAAGAGAAGTGAATTTCCAAGAAGGAGAACAGGTCATCGTGAAACAGTTAACAATCGCCACTTTTGCAAAGAACATGTCATATAAGAGAATAAGGTTACAAAAGAATGACGTACCTGAACTATACGGCGGTCTACAGCAAGAAACAATCGGAGAAGAATCGATCGAAGAAGAAACGGTCGGAACGATTAGGAACGGTCGGAGAAGAAACGGTCGAAGAAGAAGGGTTCTGAAATGAATGAATAGGGTTCTGAAAGTTTTATATTTTAATTTTATAATTAGACCTAAGACAACGCTTTTTAAAAGCGCTTTCTATCATACAAGATCTAGCAGCGCTTTCACGAGAAAGCGCTTTCTTAAGTGGGGAAATTTTATATTTTAATATTATAATTTGACCTAAGCCAGTGCTTTTAAAAAATGCTTTATATCATACAAGATCTAGCAGTGCTTTCACGAGAAAGCGCTTTCTTAAGTGGTGCGAATTTAAGACCTTTAGCAGCGCTTTTTAAAAGCGCTTTCTAAAGGCTGTCTGTAGCAGCGCTTTTCTTTAGCGAATTTTTTAAAAGACTTACAACAGCGTTTTCTCAATAAAGTGCTTTCTAAGATAAGACATTTAGCAGCGCTTTCTAAAGGCTGTCTGTAGCAGCGCTTTTTTTTAGCGAATTTTTTAAAAGACCTACAATTTGATAACGAGAAAACATATCGTATAATTAACATACTTCTTACCGATTTTATATTCCATTAAGTCGTCTAACCCTCGATTATTCCGAGATTATTTGTCTTTTTTGCAGGTATGACACTTGTCGACTCAAATCAATGAAAAAGGACAACATGAAGAAAGCTAGACGAAAAACAAAGAGAAAAAGAATAAAAAAATATAAAGTGTGGACTTCTGGATAGGTGACGGTCGTCACGCCCCTGTGACGGGCGTAACACCCCACAACATAAGGAAACAGTCGTCACGCCCATGTGACGAGCGTAAGACACCACTTCAGCGTGTGACGACCGTCACCCACATGTGACGACCGTCACGCGCGTGAAGGAGGACGTTGCGCATAATTGAAGACGTGGGCGTGAAGGGCAGAATAATTCTTCCTATTTCTACTGAACCTCCTATTTTATTGCCACAACTATTACTGCTCCTAGAATTTCTCCACGAAGACTTCATCAAGAATTCAAAATTAAAACTGCTGATTTTTCCTGCTATATATATGAGTACCAAGGCACAGTCCAAGGGTCGAAGAATTTTACTCAGCAAATACTTATTTTATTTTTTACAGTTATTTCCAATTTGTGTGTTTTGCAATTCTGCTTTCAATTCCCTGTAATTTTCATTCAAGCTTTAGTTTCTATTTTTAAGTGTTAATTCTTCTTACAAGAATTAACACGAATTTCTACTGCAAGTCAAGCTTGAAGATTTGGATTACTGTATTCCCTCAAGATTACTATAGCATCTGTAATTCCAGGTTTTTTATATTGCAATTATTATTTATTTAGTTTCTATAATATGCCATTTATTGACATGAATTATATTCTAAACTTTATTGCTGTTAAGTTAATTATGTCTGGCTAAATTATTAATATCGGTATGTGACCGTAAGAACTGAAGGAATTCAATAAGACCTTGGCCAAAAATATTTATAAAACAATTTCTGGTTTCCAATTTCCAATATTAATTTAACTATCCTTGTCACGAGAGTGAGAGGTTAATTAACACGATTTTGCCACGAGAGTGGGAAATTAATTAAGGCAAGAACCTGCATGCGAGAGTTGGGGTTCAACCCAGATAGTGGTAACGAAGCATTGATTTTCAAATACACGAGAGTATTTTAATAAATTAATTAAATTCAAATTGTTTTCAAAAAGTGTTATTAAATTTAAAGTGCATCCACTAGGTTTAGTAGCATGACTTATTTCATAAACACGAGAGTGTATGTCTCAGGTTTTTAAACAATTAGCTTTTACCGAAATACTTTATAGGCCAAGCGATTTATCGAATTCCCTAAGTCCGATTATCACATACCGGTATAATTAATACTATTACTTTTAAAAACTAAACTGTCTACCCCAAATATCGAATATTCATCGCTTAGTTAGACAAAACTGTAGCATTAGATCGTATGCGATTGATACACAGTCTCTGTGGGTTCGATAATCTTTTAAAACTAGAACGACTAAATTGTATACTTGCAGTTAGTATCCTGATAGACTCATAAAGTCCCGATCAAGTTTTTGGCGCTGTTGTCGGGGAACTGGTAGTCAATTAATTACGATTCTTCTGTTGCGCGTTTAGACTAAGCAACAGACACCCTTTGTCGATTTGTATGCCAAGGACTCGCTCACAAGGCGAACCACTTGACAAACCGACGGACGAACCTGAACGCATTCTTTCCGTAAGACGTGCAGTCAGGGATTACTATTTAACTCATGCTATTCCTTTACCCAAACCAGAAATCAAGATTGATTCCGAAACTGATTCTAATTCTTCCTCTGAAACCGAAGTCAATCCAGAATTAGACATGGCCGAAGAACAAAGGACCCGTCCACTGAAGGAGTATGCAGCTCCATCACAACAAGAGCCCCATAACAGCATTGCTGCTCCAGCAATAAACCGAAACGATTTCGAGTTAAAGCCGTCATTGATATCAGCTATCCAACAACGCCAATTCTCTGGAGATCCTGCTGAGGATCCGAATGAACACCTTACGAAATTCGTTCAATTTGTCGACACAGTTATAGCGAATGGTGTTAGTAAAGATGCTATTAGATTACGTCTTTTCCCTTTCTCACTAAGAGATAGAGCTTGGGCTTGGTTGCAATCCTTGCCATCAAATTCCGTCACTACATGGGAAGGACTGAAGATCGTATTCTTAGCACGATACTTTCCCCCAAGCAAGACCGCTGCACTAAGATCCCAAATCAACGGATTTAGGCAGAAGGATACTGAATCACTATTCGATGCATGTGAGTGCTACAAAGATATGATGTGAATGTGCCCACATCACGGACTAGAAAAATGGTTGATAATCCACACGTTTTATAATGGACTCTTGTATAACACAAGACTATTTATAGATGCCGCCGCAGGTGGTACACTGATGGACAAGACTTATGACGAAGCTAACCAACTCATTGAAAACATGGCTCAAAACCACTATCAGTGGGGAGGAGAAAGAACATCTGTGGAGAAAACTCAAAACAAAGGCGGGATGTACGAGATTAGTAGCCTAGATAAAGTTAATGCTAAGGTAGATGCTCTTACCCAAAAGATAGAAAGCTTGACCTTACCTCCTGCGGCTACCGTAGCTGCAGTTACCCCAAGCTGCGAAGTTTGTGGAGTACCTGGTCATGTTGGAACCGAGTGCCAAATCTTAGCAGGAATAACGGCTGATTAGGTAAATTACGCTCAAGGAAATCCTTATGCCAATACCTATAACCCTGGTTGGAAGAACCATCCTAACTTCTCGTACAAGAGCAATAACGCTTTATATGCACCTGGCCAAGCACCTGTTGTACCTCCAGGTTATCAAAAACCCACCGGTAATGTTCCTAACATTCCTAAGAAATCTAACCTTGAAATCCTAATGGAAAATTTTATCGCTAATCAAGCCCAACAAAACAAAGAATTCCTCAATCAAAACGTTCACACCGGTGAACAACTAAAGCTATTAGCAAACAAGGTAGATGCCCTAGCCACTCACAACAAAATGTTAGAAACCCAAATCTCCCAAGTAGCACAACACCAAGCTAGTTCTTCCGCACCTGCTGGTACATTTCCTGGACAGCCACAGCCCAATCCCAAAGGACATGCAAATGCTATTACATTAAGAAGTGGGACAGCCCTTGATGGACCGATAGATCCTAGACTCCAAAACCCGACCATGTATCAAAAGCCCGAAAAGGAAATAGAGAAGCCGAAAGATCAATCTGAAAATGTAGAGGAAGACATGAATGAGGATAGGGAGGCCTCAGAAAAACCATATGTGCCTCCACCACCATACAAACCACCAATTCCATACCCTCAAAGACTTGCAAAATCTAAGAATGAGGGACAATTCAAGAAATTTGTAGAACTTCTGAAACAACTAAACGTCACTATTCCATTTACGGAAGCTATAACCCAAATGTCGTCATATGCTAAATTCCTAAAAGAAATATTGGCTAATAAGAAAAAAATCGTTGAAAACGAAACCGTTATGTTAACTGCCGAATGTAGCGCCATAATTCAAAATAACATGCCTCAGAAGCTAAAAGATCCTGGTAGTTTCTCCATACCATGTGTAATTGGAAAATCTGTCATAGACAAAGCTCTATGCGATTTAGGAGCCAGTGTTAGTCTAATGTCATTATCTATTTGCGAAAAGCTCAAATTAGGCGACATGAGACCTACCAAGATGTCCTTACAACTAGCCGATAGATCAGTCAAATTTCCTGTTGGAATGCTAGAAAACATTCCTGTCCGAATAGGACAATTTTACATACCGACTGACTTTATAATAATGGACATCAAGGAAGATTCAAACATTTCCATCATACTAGGAAGACCATTTTTAGCGACTGCAGGAGCCATCATTAACGTCAAGAAAGGAAAACTTACCTTCGAGGTAGGAGAAGAAAAAGTAGAATTCATTCTTTCCCAATTCTTTAAAGCCCCTGCTCTAGACGACTCATGTTGTCTCCTAGATATCATTGATGAATGTGTCAAAGAACTTGAATTCCAAGAGGACACCTACTCTGAGATGCTGAAAATTCAGACACCGAATGTCCTCAAGAACGAAGACTGGAAACAGGAACACTTAGATGCCAACCTAAGCGAATGTTTAGCCCTAACACCTGATCCTGACTCAACTAATAAGAAACCTGGTATAGAACTTAAAACATTACCCGAAGATCTTAGGTATGAGTTCTTAGATAAAGAACTCGAATGACCAGTTATAGTCAATGTCAAATTAGGAGAGATCGAAACCGAAAAACTTCTTAGTGTGTTAAGGAAATATCCAACCGCGTTAGGCTATAATATCTCAGATCTCAAAGGAATAAGCCCTTCTCTCTGTATGCACCGCATAATGCTGGAGGAAGATTGCAAGACTTCTAGAGAACATCAGAGACGAATAAATCCTATCCTAAGTGAAGTTGTTAAGAAGGAAGTGCAAAAACTACTAGAGGCAGGCATCATATACCCAATATCAGATAGCAACTGGGTCAGTCCAGTTCATGTGGTGCTTAAGAAAGGAGGTGTTACAGTTATAACAAATACAAAAGGCGAATCGGTAGCGCAACGTACGCAAACAGGATGGAGAATGTGTATCGATTATAGGAAACTAAACAAAGCTACACGCAAAGACCATTTCCCATTACCATTCATTGATCAAATGCTCGAGCGTTTAGCCAAACATTCCCATTTCTGCTATCTTGATGGATACTCAAGATTCTTTCAAATTCCAATTCATCCTGACGATCAAGAGAAAACTACGTTCACATGTCCCTATGGTACCTTTGCATACCGGAGAATGCCATTTGGACTATGTAATGCACCTGCAACCTTCCAACGATGCATGATGGCGATCTTCGCAGATTTTTTAGACGGAATCATGGAGGTATTCATGGACGATTTCTCTGTCTGTGGAGAGAGTTTTGACGGATGTTTAACAAATCTTGAATTAGTACTGAAACGCTGTGTTAATGTCAACCTAGTGCTCAACTGGGAAAATGTCACTTCATGGTGAGACAAGGAATTGTGTTGGGTCACATTGTATCAAACAGGGGGATTGAAGTTGACAAAGCAAAGATCGACATTATCAAAAACTTTCAACCACCCAAAACAGTTAGAGAAATACGAAGCTTTCTAGGACACGCAGGTTTTTACCGACGTTTCATAAAAGATTTCTCTAAAATCACCAAGCCACTAACTGAGTTACTAATGAAAGAGGCTGAGTTCATTTTCGACGATAAATGCTTGAACGCATTCGAGACACTAAAAGAGGCCTTAATATCGACACCTATTATACAACCTCCTGATTGGAATTTACCTTGAAATCATGTGCGATGCGAGCGATTATGCTGTAGGCGCAGTCCTAGGACAACGCAAGGAAAAGAAGCTTCACGCTATCTACTACGCGAGCAGAACGCTTGATCCCGCACAAATGAATTACGCCACTACGGAGAAGGAATTCTTAGCTGTGGTATTCGCATTGGACAAATTTTGTTCCTACTTAGTAGGCGCTAAAATCATTATTTATACGGATCATGCTGCGATCCGATACCTACTAAGCAAGAAGGACGCCAAACCGCGATTACTCAGATGGATCTTACTCTTACAAGAGTTTGACTTAGAAATAAAAGACAAAAGAGGAACTGAGAACGTGGTAGCTGACCATTTATCGAGATTAGATGGAATCCAAACCGAGAGTGTTCCCATAAATGAAGATTTCCCTTATGAACGCCTCATTGCCAAACTAGAAACAAACCCTACCGACAGTTCAGATCCACATAATGAAACTTTCACAACTGTGGTAGTAGAATCCATTTGTACTAATACCACATTACCATGGTACGCTGACTTCGTCAACTATTTAGCTGCCGGTGTTTTACCACCTGATTTGACGTACCAACAACGGAAGAAAATTTTCCATGACCTTAAACACTACTTTTGGGATGAACCACTACTCTTTAAAAGAGGCGCCGATGGTATCTACCGTCGCTGCGTTCCTAATGATGAAATAAACCACGTCATTTCCCATTGTCATTCCGCCCCTTATGGTGGACACGCTAGTACATCGAAAACCTGTGCAAAAATACTTCAAGCTGGCTTCTTTTGGCCTACCTTATGGAAAGACGTCCACGTAGCAATTATGAACTGCGATAGATGTCAATGCACAGGAAATATATCTAGACGTGACGAAATGTCGTTAAAAGGAATCCTCGAAGTAGAAGTTTTCGATGTGTGGGGAATTGATTTCATGGGACCTTTCCCCACATCCTTTGGAAATAAATATATTTTGGTCGTCGTCGACTATGTATCAAAATGGATTGAAGCCATCGCCGCACCCACAAATGACACACGTGTGGTACTAAAACTATTCAAGAATATTATCTTCCCACGATTCGGTGTACCAAGACTAGTGATCAGCGATGGTGGCTCCCATTTTATCTCTAGAATCTTCGAAAGGTTACTTTCCAAATATGGCGTTAAACACCGCATAGCCACACCTTACCATCCTCAAACAAGTGGACAAGTGGAAGTGTCGAATAGGGAGATCAAACAGATACTTGAGAAAACTGTAGCCACATCCAGAAAAGACTAGTCCTCCAAGCTCAACGATGCTCTTTGGACATATCAGACAACTTTCAAAACTCCTATCGGAACGACGCCGTTCAAGTTAGTTTATGGAAAATCCTGTCATTTGCCAGTAGAATTAGAACATAAAGCTTATTGGGCGATAAAAACCCTTAACTTAAACTATAAGAGTGCTGGCGAGAAATGAGTGTTAGATATCCATGAACTAGAAGAACTGCGTTTAGACGCTTATGAAAATGCTAATATCTATAAAGAACGAACAAAAAAATGGCACGATAAGCGTATCTCGCGGAAAGACATTAAGGAAGGAGACATCGTACTCCTATTCAACTCTAGACTAAAACTTTTCCCGGGAAAATTACATTCCAGATGGTCCAGACCGTTCGAAATTAGCAAAGTTTTCCCAAGTGGCGCGATAGAAATTAAAGGTAGTTCTATCGAACCATTCATTGTTAATGGCCAGCGCTTAAAGCAATATTTTAACGTCGACAATATCGACTTCTCGGCTTATCTTCAGTTAAGTGAGCCGCCTACCCCTTTACCTAACTGAATAGGTATTTAATGTCGAGCCGTCGACGTAAAATAAAGGCGCTTCGTGGGAGGCAACCCATGTTTTCACTTTAATTATTTTTTCTGCTTTAATATGTTTTTATTTTTTTTCTTTTCTTTTTCCTAATCTTTAAAATGTTTTCATTATTGGATTTCTAACTCCTTTTTATTTTTCTTCTGTTTTTATTTCTCCCTTTTATCTTTCTTTTTCTTTTTAATTTAACTTTGGAAATTTCCTAACCCGAAAATACTTACTTAATTTCCTTTTCTTTCAAACATTTTTCAAATATTTTCAGGGGGGTAATTCTTTTTCTTTCACATCTCGCGTTATGGATTGTGCTAACTTCATGAATGTCAAATTGCGAAGCCGACACCAGAGAAGAAGGTTTGCAGATCTGGGTGACCGGGAGATGTGTCCTACTATATATGCAGATGATCATGCTATGGCTGCCCTTGGCATTCGCGAGAGTGTCATGTACCTGCTGCACCAGATTGGTTGGGACACTGCCCCTATCCGTCGGAGGTTCTGTACCTACAAAAGGTTGACTCTGGAGTTTCTCAGCACCTTGAGTTTCATTCCAAATCATGGAATGGGATTCAACCGTGGGTTGATTACATTTAGAATGTTTAACATGGATTACAATTATAACCTGCGAGAGTTTAGCCAGCTTCTTGGGTTCTCTTTTGGACCCGATGTTATTACCATGACACAAGAGAACCTTTTACCTGTATCTGAGCTTGACTTTTTCTGGGGAAGCATAACTGGTGTTAACCATCCTGAGTCGTCAGATCTGTACTCTGAATGCATTCATAACCCGGCTATCAGGTATTTCCACAAGATCATAGCCCACACTATCTTCGGCAAACAGCAAAATGTCACCTTTGTATCCCGCGATGAGCTGTTTATCATGTATTGTGCATCTCATAACCGTCCTGTGAATGGTGCAGCTTATATGCTCGTGAACATGGAGCGGATCATACAAACCCCAAATGCACCGATTTTGTTAGGTGGGTTAGTTACCATGCTGTCTAACGCCATTGGACTCCGCCGACCTATGCTCGGTTCTGCTCCGCTTTATGGCATAAAGCCGATGGACATTGCTTTTTGTTTCAACACTAGCATGATTAGAAACCTTGGACCAGATTCATTTGACTTGCTAGTTAATCATCAGATCGTCCATCATTTTAAGCTGCCTGACCCAAGAACCAGTGTGCACAACCGGGATAATTGGCTGTTTGATCTTCACTACCATGCTTCACCACTCTCTTCACCATCTACAGTCGACATCTATGAGGTTCCTAACAATGCTAATGCTGAAGAAGATCCTGCTACACCGCCAGGCTACCATGATCTCCCTGATCCTTGGGAACAAGAGGCTACTTCCGCCGAGACCGCGCCTCAAGCTCCTGAGACTACTACACCTCCACCTGCTGTTACCCTGGACTCCCTACATGCGGCCATTACGGACATGCGGGGCGAGCTGACTTCCCTTAGGGTGGATTTCATTACCTTCATGGACTTGGTGACTGATCAGTTGGATTATATGCATCAGCATTTGTTTCCACCACCCCGTGGCTAGAGTTTCCATCGTTATCTCCTTGCTTTCTCTCTTGCATTTTTACGTACAGTGAGGTCACTGTAAATTTCTGTGTGGGAGGGATTTTTAGTTTAGTTATTATTTCAACATTATCATCATTTTTACTTTGAAACAATTTGTTATGCATTTATTAAATTGAAGTTTATTTTTATTTTTATTTCTTTCCCAGTTTACTGTTTATTGTCTATGTTTTATTTACTGTTGTTATTTACTATTATTTACTGTCTATTTTCGTTAGATTTAAAACTTTAATTATTTAAAATAATTAATTAAAACAAACATTTCAAATAAACCAAAAATATATATATATATATATATATATATATATATATATATATATATATATATATATATATATATATATATATATATATATATATATATATATATATATATATATATATATATATATATATATATATATATATATATATATATATATATATATATATATATATATATATATATATATATATATATATATATATATATATATATATATATATATATATATATATATATATATATATATATATATATATATATATATATATATATATATATATATATATAAATTCTTCAAAACAAAATTCCTATTACCAAGAAAAATAATAATAATAATAAACTCATCAACGGTCCTGTAACGGATCTTTCATTTAAGACTCTGTCTCGTTACGACCGTCACACGCCTGTGACGAGCGTAACGCGCCTCTTTGCTTCGTGACGAGCGTCACAACCCTGTGACGACCATCACACAGACAGAAAACAACGGCTGTTACAAAGAACCGTTCCAACCTTCTTCTTTATAAACCCATTTTTCCCTTCTCCATTATCACCACATCACACGAAAAACCACCTATTCACTCCATTTTTCTTCCAATTTCTAAACTTCCAACACCAAATTAACATCCTCACAATCTCCCATTCTCACATTCCTAAATCAAATCCTTTATCACCATGGCAAACAACCCAAACACTCAAGTTATCAATTTCAGAATCGGCGAACCTGGGGAGAATCAACGAGCAAAGTATCAAAAATTCCAACGTCGAGGTCTCCAACCCACAAGGTACGTAGACATCGACTGCCTATGGAGTTTGGGACTACCCGACAGTGTCCGCCGATTACTACAAAGCGTGGATTTGTGGAACCTCTGCCGCGAACCAAGACCAATCTACGAAACTCTTACTCTTGAGTTCTTGAGTTCGTTCGCTTACCTCACTCCGCCGGGTGTCACAAACCAATTATCAGGCGTGGCAAAATTTCGCATGTTCGGAGTTGAGCATCAGTTGCCTCAATCCGACATCGCGAGGCTTATGGGATTTTGTTCGGACGAAGGTGCTCATTTTCGGGTTCCGGACAGTTTTAATGAGGAGGCTTTCAACTTATGACACAGTTTAACGAACATCTGTGCCGGGTCCTACGACCACCTCAACGCTACCCACATCCACAATCCGGCCATCCGCTACTTTCATCGCATTCTTAGTAACACCATCTTCGCCCGCGACAGCAACCATAAGCTCAACTCCAAGGAGCTCTTCTTTCTACATTGTGCGTTCACTGGGCAAAAGATAAATGTCGCCCCGTTCCTACTCTCCCACATCCACTCTATTTGTGCTAGAGGTGGAAAACCTTTCTATTTCAGAGGGCTGGTTACTTCTATTGCCATTGGTTTGAATTATGGTGCTGCTCTTGCAACCTTGCCTTCTATGGCACCGGCTTTGCTAACCTTGGATCACTGCAAAGCCGCACACCTCATCTACGAGCGGGAAGACGGCAGATTCCACCCCATAATTAGGAATACCGTCTATCAGAATATCATCTTGCCGAACAGGGACCGAATCGATCCAAGTAACCGAGCAAACTGGTTGTTCGACCCTGAAGTTCCCGCAGAGCCTGCACCTGCCCACGAAGACCAAGCTGCAGCCGCCGCAGACGATATACAAGAAGAGTTGGATAGTGCTCCGCCTGTCCACGACATCCCTGGATCCTCATCCGCACCTCCTCCTATCAATCTCGAAGACATCCTCCGCGCCCTCCACATGCAAAATCAAATGAATGCGGCGCTTGAAAGGAGGCAAGCTGAGCAGTTTGAGTCTCTGTGCGCCCAAAACACTCAGATCTTGACTGGGCAGCGAAACATGAATGAAAGGTTGGATGAGGCGCTGTCCGAGCTTAACGCCTTGAGGATAGATATGAACACTTATGGCTTCCAAGACACCGACGCTGAAGCCACTCCTACCAGACGCTCTCGCACCAGGAGCAGAGGGCGTGGTCACCAGTAGTTGGTCTTTCTTTAATTTCTTTGTAATTTGTTATTTTTCTGTTTCATTTCTTTTCCTTTTTGTTTTTGTAATTGTACTTCCCCGCATGTATTTCGCAACATTGAGGACAATGTTGGATTTTGTGTGGGAGAGGTACCTTTCAATCGTTAATAAAACTAGTAAATTCTTGCGATATGTCTCGATTCAAATTCTTCGCTTTACTTTGCCATACCGAAAAATTTTTATTTTCGCATTAGCCCGACATACCTACTTTAATGAAATCCCAGTTAAGGAAGCCGAAAACGACATAACAAGATCGATACGGTTCTGTCACCGTGGACTTCCTACTTACGCGATCCGTTTCAATAACCATTATACCGATATTCGGAGTTTCAAGTTCTAGAAGTAACCCCTAGTAGTTTATACTAGCAGTCAGCACCGTCTTGACACAAACCACGTGGAGAATCGATGAATATAAGTGTTTGATGCCTGATTCTAAAGATATCCTTCATATCTCGCTGCAAAAAGAAAGGAAAATTTGTGTACCAAAATATACGGACACATATAAGAGCTGAGAAAATAATGAAGAAATCCAATGTTGGTTGGTTCAGAGGTATCTGGTTCTGAACTCGGTAGGGCGTGCTACGGCCCGATCCCCCACAACCTCCAATTTGGATAAAATATGTAGGGTTGCCACATTCATGTACCAGACCCCGTGCTAAAGGATCAAAGTCACTAACCGGTTACTCCACTACGTGCGTGCTAAGGCAAAGGGCTTAATGTGATTGCGCCAGAACGAAACCGGGTGAAATAGATACGAGGAACTCCGGGCAGAGTTATAACGGAACTGTTGGATAGCTCGTTTAAAATGGAAGTCTACGGGTAAGCTTATTGCTTGCGTCATTAGCGTATCTTTAGTGTTTTACTCAAGTATTGGCCGAACCAACGAGGATTTCCCGAAACCACTTTAAAAATCCAAAGGTATGTCATGCTTATGCGCTTGACGAAAACTTGTCCGACCTTTCAAATGACTATTTGCTTGAGGACAAGCAAATGTTTAAGTATGGGGGAATTTGATAACGAGAAAACATATCGTATAATTAACATACTTCTTACTGATTTTATATTCCATTAAGTCGTCTAACCCTCGATTATTCCGAGATTATTTGTCTTTTTTGCAGGTATGACACTTGTCGACTCAAATCAATGAAAAAGGACAACATGAAGAAAGCTAGACGAAAAACAAAGAGAAAAAGAATAAAAAAATACAAAGTGTGGACTTCTGGATAGGTGACGGTCGTCACGCCCCTGTGACGGGCGTAACACCCCACAACATAAGGAAACGGTCGTCACGCCCCTGTGACGAGCGTAAGACACCACTTCAGCGTGTGACGACCGTCACCCACCTGTGACGACCGTCACGCGCGTGAAGGAGGACGTTGCGCATAATTGAAGACGTGGGCGTGAAGGGCAGAATAATTCTTCCTATTTCTACTGAACCTCCTATTTTATTGCCACAACTATTACTGCTCCTAGAATTTCTCCACGAAGACTTCATCAAGAATTCAAAATTAAAACTGCTGATTTTTCCTGCTATATATATGAGTACCAAGGCACAGCCCAAGGGTCGAAGAATTTTACTCAACAAATACTTATTTTATTTTTTACAGTTATTTCCAATTTGTGTGTTTCGCAATTCTGCTTTCAATTCCCTGTAATTTTCATTCAAGCTTTAGTTTCTATTTTTAAGTGTTAATTCTTCTTACAAGAATTAACACGAATTTCTACTGCAAGTCAAGCTTGAAGATTTGGATTACTGTATTCCCTCAAGATTACTATAGCATCTGTAATTCCAGGTTTTTTATATTGCAATTATTATTTATTTAGTTTCTATAATATGCCGTTTATTGACATGAACTATATTCTAAACTTTATTGCTGTTAAGTTAATTATGTCTGGCTAAATTATTAATACCGGTATGTGACCGTAAGAACTGAAGGAATTCAATAAGACCTTGGCCAAAAATATTTATAAAACAATTTCTGGTTTCCAATTTCCAATATTAATTTAACTATCCTTGTCACGAGAGTGAGAGGTTAATTAACACGATTTTGCCACGAGAGTGGGAAATTAATTAAGGCAAGAACCTGCATGCGAGAGCTGGGGTTCAACCCAGATAGTGGTAACGAAGCATTGATTTTTAAATACACGAGAGTGTTTTAATAAATTAATTAAATTCAAATTGTTTTCAAAAAGTGTTATTAAATTTAAAGTGCATCCACTAGGTTTAGTAGCATGACTTATTTCATAAACACGAGAGTGTATGTCTCAGGTTTTTAAACAATTAGCTTTTACCGAAATACTTTATAGGCCAAGCGATTTATCGAATTCCCTAAGTCCGATTATCACATACCGGTATAATTAGTACTATTACTTTTAAAAACTAAACTGTCTACCCCAAATATCGAATATTCATCGCTTAGTTAGACAAAACTGTAGCATTAGATCGTATGCGATTGATACACAGTCTCTGTGGGTTCGATAATCTTTTAAAACTAGAACGACTAAACTGTATACTTGCAGTTAGTATCCCGATAGACTCATAAAGTCCCGATCAACAACGTTTTCTCATTAAAGCACTGTCTTTTTGGTGATGTCAAAAGTTAATTTTGACGTAGTGTTACTCAAATTATATTTTCTTTCTACTACCCGATGTGAGCTTTAGATCAATATATTATTTAACCCAACAGAGACATATGTACATTCTGATTGGTATATGTTATTTTATCAAGTAGGTCAAAACTGTTTCTTAATTTAATTAATGTTGATCACGAAGTAGTAATAAAGTTCATCCAAAATAATATTATATACAATATTGTAAAATCTTTTATAATTTCTCTTTCTTTTATATATATATATATTTTTAATACGTGTGAAAAATAAAAAATAATTTATAAAAAAAACGGAGGAAGTACTTTTGGCCCAATAAAAGATAAAACGTAAAAAATATATAACTAGGATGTAGTAGCAAAACCTGAGGTGCAAAAAAGACATTCTTTACTCATTTTTACAATAATTTCAAAATTTAAAATGGGTCCTCATTCCACTTATCTCGACAAACACAAAAAAAAGAACATCTCGATTTCCCCTCCCGCCAACTCTGTAAAACACAAAGCTATTTGGCGCCCTAAACAATCCTCTACTTTTCCCTCCAGATCCATTTTCCTCACACAACTCAAAACCCCCAAATCCTCCATTCTCGTTCAACCAGAACCTAACCAGCATGAAGATTCGGTCAGTGAAAATGAGGGAGGCTCACACTCAAAAGAACGGCCGCGTTTCCTTCTGCTCAGTCGTATGGGACCAGAAAGCCGAACACCTGGTCACCGCCTCCTCTTCCGACGCCTCTCTCTCCATTCACAACCCTCTTCTTCCCTCCGCCGCACCCAAGATCCTCCGTCACCACCGTGACGGCGTCACTGCTTTGGCTCTTAGCCCTAATTCTACCTGCCTTGCTTCTGGATCTGTCGACCATTCCGTTAAGCTCTACAAGTTTCCCGGTATTATACCCGTTTAACTTACCCTTTGTTCTAAAAAACGTTTATCATTTTATTGTTGTTCATTATTGAACCTCATTCTCATAAGCTATTCCTGAACATGACACAACCACTGATAATTAATTCTGAAAAATTAAATGTAATCAGAAGTGTCGTGTTGATGATAATTCTGAACAAGTAAATTTAACCACAAGTGTCTGTGCTGGTGCTCGACATAGACACACATTTTTTCAGAAGTGTCGGTGCTATATAGACTATTGATATTCAATATTTTTATGACCTTGATTTTTTTTGTATCTTTGTTTGTTTGATCTTAGGATTGATTGTTGGCATTTGACAGGTGGGGAGTTTGAGACAAATATTACAAGGTTCACACTTCCGATACGTTCTCTAGCATTTAACAAGAAAGGAAGCATGTTAGCAGCTGCAGGTGATGATGAGGGAATCAAGCTCATAAACACAGTTGATGGTTCAATTGCAAGGGTTCTCAAGGGGCACAAAGGACCTGTCACGGGTGTAGCTTTTGACCCCAATGGTGAATATTTAGCATCTCTGGATTCGAACGGTACTGTTATCATATGGGAACTCCACTCGGGGAGAAGTCTTCACAACCTCAAAGGCATAGCTCCTGATACTGGGCTAGATTTTTCAACTATGAATGTTCTTTGTTGGAGTCCTGATGGTGAGACCTTAGCTGTTCCCGGGTTGAGAAATGATGTTGTCATGTATGATAGGGATACGGCTGAGAAGTTGTTCACTTTGAGAGGGGATCATAATCAGCCTATTTGTTTTTTGTGTTGGTCCCCTAATGGTAAGTATATGGCTACCTCTGGTTTAGATAAGCAGATTCTGATATGGGATGTTGATAGAAAGCAGGATATTGACAGACAGAAGTTTGATGAAAGAGTGTGTTGCATGCATTGGAAGCCGATTGGGAATGCATTGGCTGTTATTGATGTTAAGGGGAAGTATGGTTTGTGGGACAATGTTATACCTTCATCTATGAAGTCTCCAACTGAGGATATACCTTTGCAGGGAAAGAACAACAATGGGCTCCTTTTGTTTGATGAGGAGGATCAGGACAATAGTGTCAGTGGGAGCTTGAGTGATCTTGGTGAAAATAGTAATGGTGAGTTTGAGCCACCAACTAGTAGGAAAAGATTGCGCAAGCATTCCTTGAGTGAGGAAAACTTGGATGAGTATGAAGAAGAAGGAATTGATCTATATCCAAAGGTCGAATCTCACAAGAAAAAGAACCGATCCGTCAAGGAAAATTTGGATAATGGGAATGTAGTATTTACAAGCCCAATGGTAACATCTAAGACAAAAATGCAGGAGGCATTTCAATCAGGAGCCACTCCAGTGCAGCCCGGGAAAAAGCGCTTCTTATGCTACAATATGCTTGGAAGTATAACCACTCTCGATCACGATGGATATTCTCATATTGAGGTAATACATGTGAAGAGAACCATATATTATTGAAACTTAAATTTATCTCTATTTGTATTTGAGCTAAATAATCAATTCTATAGCATATGTTCATGAGTTGACATGTCTCTGTTGCAGATTGATTTTCATGACACTGGGAGCAGTCCCCGAGTTCCATCAATGACTGACCATTTTGGATTCACAATGGCTGCATTGAATGAGAATGGAAGTGTCTTTGCAAATCCTTGCAAGGGGGAGAAAAACATGAGCACCCTCATGTATCGGCCATTTAGTACTTGGGCTAGTAATAGTGAGGTGAGGCTATGCGCTTCTACTATTCACATTCTTCTATGGAAGGAAATTATATGATTAAAGAGATATGTAATTGCGCCACCTTTCAACTCTATATTGCTATAAAGACATGGAACATTTCAGTTCTTGTGGTTAATTAACGGTGCATGATATGAAATTATTACTGCATGCTCACTTTGTTGAACTTTTATTGCAGTGGTCCATGCGCCTTGAAGGTGAAGAAGTAAAGGCTGTTGCACTAGGTGCTTCTTGGGTGGCCGCAGTAACTAGTTTTAACTATCTTCGTATCTTTACCGAGGGTGGTATGCAGGTTTGTCGTACATTCACATCTCATTTTACTGAATACCAGAAGCACCCCCAAATGTTGTAAAATATATTGGTTTAAAAGTGTAGATAAGTGTATGAACTTGCTAGCCTTTCATGTGAAGCATAAACTTCTGAGTGTTAACACATGAGATAAGAGAGAATCTGTGATGTTGACAATAGTTATTTTTAAGTATTTTCACATTTCTGAATTTATTTTATTGCAGAGACATGTTATTTCGCTAGATGGGCCTGTGGTGACTGCATCAGGTTTCAAGGATAATCTGGCACTTGTCACTCATGCTTCTGATTGCCTTTCCTCAAATGATCAGGTTGGTTCAGCCTTCATGGAAGCTGTTGCTTTTGACACTGACATTCAGTGAGGTTTTATGTACATATACCCACAAATATTCAAAGTTCTTCATTATTCTGTTGTCATTTAATTTGACCTTTTGGAAATATTATAGTGGCAGAGCATATTCATCAGTTTTTTTTTTGTTTACAAAATACTCGTCTGGTTACAAAAACATTAAATGTTATCACTTTTTAATGAAAAGATATGTATTTCCAAAATGCAGGTGCTAGAGTTTAGGTTATTCAATATACCACAGGGGACCCAATCCCTTCGAGGTCGCTTACCAATAACTCCCGGTTCCTCTCTATGTTGGTTTGGATTTAGTGAAGAGGGTCAATTGTGTTCTTACGATTCCCAGGTAAATTGTATTTACACTAGTGTTAATATTTGGTATTTATTCCATTCTTTCTTATGAATGCATATTGTTATACCAGCTAATTATGTAAGTATAACATGCAGGGTGTGCTAAGATTATATACAAGCCAATTTGGTGGTAGCTGGTTCCCAGTTTTCAGGTTCAATATTCGTTCAACCATTTGTATTCATCTAATGTGCCTAATATTCTTCTTTTGCCAGACTTGTGATTTGATTTATTTAAATTTCAATGCAGTGCCATTAAAGAGAAGAAGTCAGATGAAAACTATTGGATGGTTGGTTTGAATTCAAACAAGTTAGTTTGTGTTGTATGCAAAAAGCCTGAATCCTTCCCACAGGTATGATTACGAATATGACAGTTTGATGTACTGATTTTATATTCCCATTTTCTCCTTTTGTGTATGACTAAAACACCAATTGCTGTTCACTAACCCATCAGGTGATGCCTAAGCCAATTCTCACTTTAAAGGATCTTTCATTTCCACTTGCTACCTCTGATTTGGGATCCGAGGCCCTTGAAAACGAGTTTATGATGAACAACATGCATCTCTTTGAGGTTTGTTCTAGTAATCTATTCAAATCTTATGGTCATTGTTGCTAACCTCTTGCCAGATTTTTGATCCATCAAACAATTCTTTTTCTATTTTTAGTCTGATGTTTACAGCTTGCCATTGACTCTAGTTTGAGTTCAAATTCTCCTTATCATTTCTGTTCAATAGCTAAAATTCTAAATACGTAACATGCAGATTCAGAAAAAAATGGAAGAAATGGAAAATGCTGGTTTGGATGTTAGTTTACTTGATGATGACGCTTTCAATTTGGAAGCAGCACAAGATAGATGCATACTAAGGCTTATAGCATCCTGCTGCAATAGTGAGTTCCTATGTCATCTCTGTTTCACTCTCTTTCCCCATTTTGTAATCTGAATCGGAGAAGTGAAAAGTAATCGTAACTCAAATATTTTAGGTGATAAACTTGTGAGAGCTACTGAACTTGTGAAGCTTTTGTCACTGGAGAAATCAATGAAAGGGGCAATAAAACTTGTTACTACTCTTAAGCTTCCAAATTTGGCAGAAAAATTCAACAGCATATTGGAGGTAATTCTGCTATATTTTAACAATCTATTAGAGGTACAAAACGGCTATTATTTTATTGTCATCTTTACCTTGTGAATATTCCTGCTATGTGTAAAACAGGAAAGGCTACTTCGTGAAGATAAAAAGACTACAGAAACCAGCCTCAAGGAAAACAGTTCGGCTCCCATTACATCTGATTCTCTACCTAGTGGAAGCAAGACCTCAATGCCGACTGAAACATCAAAAGCACACACTGTTTTCTCATCAAAATTATCTGCCCCGTCGTTCATAAAGAAAAATAAAACACAAGACTCAATTACAGATGGAATGAGTAAAACTGCAATGGCGAATGAAAGTGCGAATGTAGAGCAGACAGGAGGAGGTGAAACAAGTGATAAGAAGGGTAAGGAGAAAATGCAAGCTCCTCAATCACATGGTACTTTTATAAAGTCAGATCCTAGTTTGGCGACAGCAAAAAGACCATCCAATCCATTTTTGAAGGCCTCAATCAAATGAATACATTTTTATCTAGGTTAATAACATAGTTGTTGTGTAGCGATCAAATGTCATTGATATGGTGTTCAAAGGAGTGGTTTGCCTTTTTTTATTTTATACTATATGATATTTTGGTAATCTTAATATAAAGATCTCTAGTAGGAAGTATTCTTGCGTGACTTCTTTGTAGAAATAAGGAGAGCTGCAATATGGTAGATTTCTATATGATTGAGAGATTCAGGTGCTACGATGATACGTACGACCCAAAAAAAATGTCTTGTTTATCCCTTTGGCGGGAACCTCTATGAGTTTTCTTGTATGTCTGTTCTATGTCTCCTTCCTTTTTCATTCTCCAAGGATCTTTTATATAGGATAGTTTTTGGTCTAGTGACCATTAAGCCATTTCATAATGTTTGTAACCGTCTCTCCTAAATGACTTATAATGTTTGTAACTGTCTATTAATGACTTGTAACGTTTGTCTCATCGTTAGGTAGCTACACCGCTTACTCTCTTTGGGTCTGACTTCTTACAAATTGGTATTAGTGCATCGAGCTCATACCCGACATCTTATTCAGTGTCAGTTCTGGGTCACACCCTGGCAAGACCTGACTGAGCAGTCGGATCTGATCTATAGGTTATGGTCCGTATTTCATTCTTTATCTTAATTCGTTCTTCAGCCTTGATAAAAATATCTGAAATATAAAAAAATTTATATGATATTGACTCAATTGAAAATAGGAGCGTGCATGACGCCCCTAGGTTCAAGTCACCACTAGGATGAATCGATTTAGGGAGTACGAAAGCATTGATGAAATAGAAAGATCCTTTGTATGTTGCCAAAAAAGTGTATTTATAATAATGTTTGGTACGTTTGATCTCCCCCTATCTCTAAATAAATATTATAACAATGTTTAATCAAACAAGTATTTTTATGCAATTTTACCCTCTTTATTTTTCATTTTTACTTTGCTTTATGTTTATTAATTTATTAGCTTAAAACATCTAAAATTTTCACTTAACACTTTTTGAACTAGTTAAGGAAACCATATAGGAAAGACAACTTTTTTTGTGTGTGTAATCACTTAAAGAAAAAGAAATCACAATCAAGAGATATTAGCTGATACTTCAATTAATTTTGAATTTAAATAATAAATTTGACCCACTTAATTGGATACTATGATTAAGACCACCGGTATTTAGTTCTCCAAATCACCATTATGGTTAAAGTATGCATTTACTTTTAGAAGTCATTAACATCCAAGAGGTCATACAAACATAAACATAACAACCTTCCACCAAAATTGAAAATGCCTACATTTGTAGCTCCTCCCAATACATTTGGAGACACACCACATGATCACCAAATTCTCCAATAGCTATGACTTCATCATTCATTCGATAACACATTGACATATGGATGCATGACATCATGCATAATGTCTCATTACAACTTGTTGATATTGTCAAACCCATGATTCATAACGATATTTAACAAGTCAGGGAGTTAGAGGACAAATGATCCAACTTCTATGACAACCCAGTCACCTCCAAAATCCCAAGGAACCAAGGTCATCCATGCATTGTAACTCAAAGACAATATACTGTTGTCTGTTGTGACTATAGGACCTTTGCAGACCCATCAAAATTCTATTCAATAGAAACCTTTTTACTACTTATAATTTCTAACCAAATACTTTTACCAGTTACTCCTAGGGGAACCCTATGAATGATGATATGTTTAACCAAACTAATCTTCAATTTGAATAAGCATGTATGAAAAGAAAGTCAGTTGAAAGTATGACAAATTTATGTCACAATTTTTTTTCAATAATGATATGAAGGAAAATAATATGTTAGACGTTGGAGGTGAATACTTTAGTCTAAAGGTATGTTTGAGAGTTTGATTTTTGAAGGGTTTTGGAGAAAAATATTTTGGAGGGTTACATCTATATTTTGAAATGTGTTTGATATTTTAAAAAAATTTAAAAAACAATATAATATATTTATTACCTAACTAAGATTGAAAGATGCTTAAACAATTTCAAAACTACTCTTTCATCAAAATTAAATTTACACTACAAAAAATCCTTTTTAATAATTGACTAAATAGACATGTACTAAAAAATCATAATTTTCCTTTCAACCATGTGACACACTTTTTTCCTTCAAATTTTCCTTGCTACACACTATTTCAGGGGTAAACCTATTGTGTAGTTACATTACTTTTTCGTTTCCTCTATTTTTCACTATTATCCCTCTCATTTCAGATTTTTATTTTTCTCTCCAAAAACTAATTTCTCACTCTCTCTCGTTTGGTTTTTTTCGGCAGCTTCATCTTCAATGCATTCAACCCTTCTCCACTCAAGTAAGCAATCATTTTCTTTTACCTTGACTGTATGCTTTTCCGTTAAAAATGGTATGTTGTTGTTGTGTTGTTGTTTTTCACCGAAAAACATGTTGCTTTTTTTAATGTTGTTAAACATTGTTTTTTCTTGAATCATGTAGCTGTTGATGTCCTGTTGTTGTTTCTGTACTCTTATGCATAATGTAGCAAGGTTGATATTATATAAAGATGTGTGCATTTATGCACATTTGTGATATTGACGGGAATATTATTGTTGCTTCATCACTGTTTCTGTACCCTTAGATCTGTAGTAGTAACATTTGTTGTTGATGTTATGTTGTTGTTTCTGTACTCTTATGCATAAGGTAGCAAGGTTGATATTATATAAAAGTGTGTGCATTTATGCAGATTTATGATATTGACGGAAATATTATTGTTGCTTCATCACTGTTTTTCTACTCTTAGATATGACTTTATTAGTAATATTTGTTGTTGATGTTGTGTTGTTGTTTATGTACTCTTATGCATAAAGTAGTAAGGTTGATATTATATAAAGGTGTGTGCATTTATGCAAATTTGTGATATTGACGGAAATATTATTGTTGCTTCATCACTATTTCTATACTCTTAGATATGACTTTATTAGTAACATTTGCAATGGCGAAGAAACAATAAACAATAAAGTCAGATCTAAGAGTACATAAATAGTGATGAAACAACAATAATATTCCTATCAATATCACAAATCTGCATAAATGCACACACCTTTATATAATATCAACTTTGCTACCTTACGCATAAGAATACAGAAACAACAACGCAACTACAAGATTCAAGAAAAAACCATGTTAAACAACGTTAAAAAACAGATACAACATGTTTTTCTGTGAAAATCTGAAGGTTGAGAAAAACACAAGAAGTTGGAGTTTGAATTGGGTTTTCAAAAACTTTTTCGTTTAAAAGTGCTTTACACAAACAATCAAAATAAAATCAATTCTATAGAGAGAAATAATGACACTTTCGGTTTATACAGGTTCACCTTAGAAAAGGCTAATCCTGTCCATCCGCCAAGGTGATTTTTCCTTAGAAAATAACTTAATCCACTAATCTTTAAAGATTACAAATACACAGTCTACTCGTCAGTGACTAACAACAAGCAAAGATAACCTGTTAGTGATCCCATAAGAATTTTGACCTACTCGGTCTCCTAAGAGATATAACAATCACAAACTCCTCAAGACTTCTGACCTACCCGTTCCCTTGAAGGAGATTTCTCTAAATCTTCTTGAGTATTATGACTAACACCTTAGTCACTCAAGGAAAAATCAACTCAAAGTTGAATAATGTGTTTAAAATATTGGTTCTTACAAACGGATTACACAAATGTTTAAGTACATATTGTTTAACACAAATATGAGCAACAACTCTTGTGTTCAAACAAATTACAATAGTAACACAATAATGAGCAACAACTCTTGTGTTCTAACAAATAATATCAACATAATAATGAACAACAAATCTTGTGTTTTAATCCTTTTCTTTTTCTTGCTTTGATTTGGGCAACGTTATTGTTCTTATGTTCAAGTCTTGTGTTTTTCATTTGAAACAATTGATCCTTTATATAGGCTTTGAGGAAGTAGATAGTTGTAGTAGTACACACGTCACTTTCATCTTGCTAGCTGCCATAACGGTAAGAGACGATCATGAGAGACAAATAGTATACAGTACATCCATTTGAGTGGAATGTGTAATTGTACCTTTGTACTAACTCTTCTAGCGCATATTTCTGATGATATTGTCTTATGATGAATATTACTTTTGATGAAGTAGATTAGCTTGAGAATATATCATCTTTTAATATTGTCTTCTGATGGACTATATCATGTAAAATAATAATGAGTCTAGAAGATCTAACTTTCGTTGATCCGTCTTCTAATAGAATACTTCTGATGTAAAGTAATATGCGCATATTCCACAAAGTATCAGAATCTTCAGAATCTTGACTTTTTCTTCAGAATTAGAAGCACCAACTTTTATGATGAACAAATCTTGACTTCTGATTTGGAAGTAGAAGCTTTTCTTGGATGTGTTCAGAACCTTGACTTTGTCTTCAGAGTTAGAAGCAATAACTCCTATGATGAACAAATCTTGACTTCTAACCTTTGACGCAAAAGCTTGTTTTTGGTGCAATCTATTTTCTGATCTTGGAGCAGCAACTCTAATAGAAATTCTTTCTTCTAGAATACTTGTGACTTCTGAAGCAGCAACTTATTGAGAAGTACACAAAATATCCTCTTTCTGGCGAACATTCAACATTCTTCAGAACTACTGATGTTTCTTCAGAAGCGGATGCAATAGTCTTTCTGATGCGTGCTTAGTATATTTCTAATGATTCTTCAGACAACAATCTTGAATCAATTAGAACTTCTAATCTGCACACTCAAGAAACTATTAAAAAAAATTGTTTAGATATAAAATATATGTATTGTTATCATCAAAATCCATAGATTAATTATAGAATCCAAATCTTGTTCTAACAATCTCCCCCTTTATGATGATGAAAAAATCATGTATTTTGATGTAACAATTTTACAAGGTAATATCATAATCAAATCCGAGTTAAGAAGAAAACTTCCATTGATTAGTGTGAGTTCCCCCTGAGTCTAAGACTTACAGTTTTTAGAAAGAAGGGATATCTGAGCATCGTTTAGAAAACTCCCCATGAGTTAAATAATCTCCCCCTAAATCTAAAACTTTAGACTTTATCAGAAAGTAGGGTTTTATGTGCTTGGTTTTCTTTTATAGAATTCTAATTGAAGCGAATGAAAGCGATTTATCAGAGTTTGCTTTATCATAATTTCTTTCTTCATTAGAACCTTCTAATATTGTATCTGAAAACACATTCTAAAAAACTTGCATCTATAATTCGTTAGAAATGTAAGCAATGAGGTTTAGAGAATTAGGTATGCATTTAAATCATCATTATGCTTTCTCCATATTTTTTTCATAATCGAAAAAAGATATTTTATTGATTTAGAAGATATAGAGTACAGGAGAAAAACAAGATAAGATAGAAACAACAAAACAGGGTTTCCTAGAAGTGTCTATGTGTTAGAAGAAGATGGAAGTTTTTGAAGAATCTGCTTGAGCATATCCGGAACTCTTATGTTGAAATCTTCCTATTTATCAAATTTTTTATTCACTCACGCTTGTTCCTTTTTAAATTCTTTAAGTGTTTGTAGAACAATGGAAGTTTCCGAAGCTTTGGAAATATCTACAATTGCTTTTTCAATAGCTGCTTTTTTGGAATCTTATTATTCAACTTATTTCAGAGCAGCTTCTTATTATGCCTTTTTCTTAGCTTCTAAGGCCTGATATTTCTCTTCTGCTTCTTGAATAATATTTTCTTGAATCTAAACAGAGAGATTTTGGATTCTTAAGGCCTCAACATCTATCTATTCGTTGAACATGTTCCATCTGGATTTTACACTTGAAGAGTGATGGTTGGCGCTGGATTCCTCAGTTAGTCTCTTGAATCTTCTTACTGCACCGTACTTAAATTTAGATATTACTTCATCAAAGTTAAGGCTAGGAAGTTTAGGATCAGGATTGGTTTCTTCATCAGAAGTAGTTTCATTAGAAACCATTTCGTCAGAGTCAGGTGAGTTGGTTGTGACTAAGAGATTACTGTTAGAAGGTTGGTTATTAGAAATAGGCATTGCATCTGAATGCGTGTTTTCTGCATGAATTGAAGTTTCTGAAATGGAAACGATTGTGTTATGTCTCTGAAATCTGTTGGTTGAAAAGAGATTTTCGGAACGAGTGTGGAGAAGACATTTATGAAGGATGTAGAAGCTAAATCTGGTGAAAAAAAAGGATGTATAGGGTGTGAATATTGGTGGTTTGAAAAATATTTTAGGAGTGATTTGTGAGGGAGTTTGAGTTTTGGATTTCTCAAGAAGATAAAAAAAAAGCAGTAATTTATGGAGGTGGCATAGAAGTTGATGAAGTAACTCTTTTAATGTCAGAATAAAGAGTAGTAGTATTTTGAGAACAGGAGCACTTACTAAATGACTTAGCATAAGTTACAGAAGTAGTGTTTCTCAAGTAATTTTCAGATGTTGACAATGCTGGAAGCCTTTGCTTCTTTTCTGATGTCTTTTTATCCCGAGAGGCTCCATGTTTCCTCTTAGATGATAAAGATTCAGGAGGTGCATCCATGAGATCTTCAAAAGAAATCACATAAATGTCTACTCCATCAGCCTCAAAACTTTTCAAATAATGGTCTGCAACTTCAGGTGGACCAAGCTTAGTGAAAAGAGGATATCCATCCACTATCATTCTATTATTTATTATGTTATTGAACTATGAGGACATACTTGGTGGAATTAAAACCCATGCTTTGTTGATAACTTTTAGGCTTCTTATATTCTGACCATTGAACGGGTTTCCAACTTCTGTATGAGAAACTTCCATAATGTTAAAATTACGCAAATATCCAATAAGGCCATTTTTAGTCAGAATATCTGAAATAAGTCTACCTAGAGGAATATAGGTATCTGTAGTGATTCCATTTTAATTTTTTCTTGTCTCTATAACAACATCTCTTAGATATTTGAAGAGAAGAGATGGTAGGTGGACCTTTTCTCCCTTCATCAGATGGTACAACATGTGTTTCTGATTAGTGATTACATGATTGGATGCCCTGGAAGCTGGTTTGTGATGATGCATCCTTGAATGATTTTGAACCACACGTTTAAATTCTTGGATATATGTTTAAATTTATAAGATGATTTTCCTCTTGATGACGTTTGATTGCCTTAAGTAAAAACTGTAGGATTTAACACACGCTTCAGAAAGTATGATTTTGACTTCATACGATGAATCATTTTTTCCTCTGACATTTTCCATTCCAAGCAAGGTAGCTATAGCCTTTTCTGTAATCATAACTTTTCGCCAAGAACATGTGACACTGTATAGTTTTCCTAAGCTTCTGCTTGTCTCCAGAAATCTTTTACCAGTTTAGTGTAAACAGGATCATAGAGATGTTGAAAATAGTTTCCCCATCCTTGATTGTTCAGTTCCTATGTTAGATTCATGCCACTTACTTTCGTATTCTCAAAGCCCACTAACAGTTCACAAATAACTTCTAGTTGATCGGCTGGTGTAGATAGATGAATGTGCGGAGGACGATCAAGTATATGTGATTGTTTATGTGGTTGTTGAAAAGTTTCTAGGGATTACCTTAGTGACGAAGATTATGGGGGTGGTGTATGTGAACTCGTTTGATGAGAAGATTTTTCTTGTTTTTCAAGTTCTTGAGAGAACTTATAAACTTCTTGTTGTTGGGCATCCATGGTGGAAGAATAAGACTAAAAAAGTTTTGGGGTTTTTAGGTTAAGGGGTTTAAGGTGTAGGATGTGAAGTGAACAATGTGGGTGTGAGAAAAGTGAATTATTATAGCAAAGAGAAGGTATTGAAGCGTTGGAACCATACAAAATGGTAGGGTAATGATGATTTTAAACCTAATTTCCATACATCACATTGCTCTTAGATGTCAATCAAACGACACATTTTGATAGGTGTCAAGATGAGTCACGACCATTCGTTTGAAATGACATACAAGTTACTGTTCCCAATAATCAGAAAAACCAAAAGGTTTCTGATTTTAGATGTTTCTGATCAAGATATCTTCTAACTTGTAGAAGTATCTAGATACATAAAAATAGAGCATTAGATGATAAATAAATTCTAACTTGATTTCTTCACTCTTCTAGTTCATCGGATTATGCATTCTCACTTAAGTCTTTTTTAGAATTAGGTACCCAATTCCCATCATTATTTTCTTGAATCACTTCTTCACAAAAAATGGTTCTACCAAAGATATCAATTTCAGAAGTGTTTCTATAAATCTTGTTCTGACAATTCTAGCAGTTCTTCAGATTCAGCCTTTTTTATTCGTTCTATACTTTATTTCTGCATCCTTCTGAAGCATAGTACCTAGAATTATTAGATTCTAGATTTTGGAACATATGCTTTCTTCTTGTTGTGTGTCACAAGCATCCAGAGTTCAAGTGTCATGATTGGTGTTTTAACTTTACTGCAAAAGATATCTGCAACATATACAATCTTTTCTTTTGGTACCCACAATCTTTTGGGTCCTTTAGAGTTAGTTTTCCCAGAGTTTATGATAAACTTGGGTTTTCGTGCAACATTAAATTTCCGTGTCTGTGCAGAATTATAATGATACGAAAAAGGAGATATGGATTGATTTTCTAAAAAAATTTTGGATTGTTGTTATCATATTCGTAACATGTTTCTTCCCTTCTACTTTGGCTAACACCATAGGTCATAAAGGCCATCCTATTTCTGTCTATGTTGTTGTTTAAGAATTTTTGAAAAGCCTTGTCATACTTACATAAGGTAATTTCAGAAGATGGAGAATCTCTAGAAAGGGTTTCTTCAAGTTCTAAACAGTTTTTATTTAGAAAGGTGTTTTATTTTTCTAAAGACAGATTGTCACCTTTTTGTTTAGAAACGTTTTTCTCCAACTTACCATATTCTTCAACTTCATATTCACGAACCTTTTGAAGGTTCTTGAATTTTTGTTTAAGCTTTTGATGCTTGTTTAGAGTTTCTGATAAACATAATTCTAATTTAGCTAGAGAGAATTCAGAAAACACCTCTTCAGAGTCGGACTCTGTTTCTGACATGTCTTCTTCTGAACTAATACCCATGAGTGCTACGTTTGCATGCTCTTCTTCTCATTCTAATCCTTCAGAGTCAGAACCATCCCATGTTGCCATGAGACCTTTCTCCTTTCCTTTTAAAGTTATTTTCTTAAAGCTTTCTTTTATGGTGCTCTCCTTCTTGATATTTGGACATTCATTTATGTAGTGTCCAAGATCATTGCACTCAAAATAAATTACTTCATTACTGGCTCTTCCTTTATCAGATGCTTCTGGATGATCTCCTATGTTTTTGAATCTTCGATCATTGTTTTTTCTTTTCTTCCAGAGTAGCTTAACTCTTCTGGATAGAAGTGACAATTCGTCTTCATCATCAAAATATTCATCATCATATTATTCAATTTCTTCAGCTTTGAAAGCCTTGCTCTTTTCTGATTTGGTTCTTTCAGTTCTATATTTTAGAGCAATAGATTTTTCCTTTTTCTGGGGCTCATCTTCTTCTAGCTCTATCTCATGGCTTATAAGAAAACTGACTAACTCTTCAAGAGTTATTTTGTTCAGATCCTTAGAAAGCTTTAAAGCAGTAACCATAGGTCTCCATCTTTTAGGAAGACTTCTGATGATTTTTTTGACATGATCAATAGTGGAATACCCTTTGTCCAGAACCTTAAGTCCTGCTACCAAGGTTTGAAACCTTGAGAACATATTTTCAACCGTTTCTTCATCTTCCATTCTGAAGGCTTCATATTTCTGAATTAAGGCCAAGGCCCTAGTTTCTTTGACATGTGCATTACCTTCGTGTGTCATTCTAAGTGAATCAAGAATATCCTTTGACATTTCTTTGTTTGTAATCTTTTCATATTCATTGTACAAGTTTATGCTGAGAAGGATAGTTCTGGATTTGTGATAATTCTTGAAGTCGCGCTTCTGATCTTCATTCATTCTGTTCATAGGAATAGGAATACCAATTGCACTGATAAGTTCTTTATAAACATTTGTAACCATTTCCCAGAGATCAATATCATAGCCTAGAAATAAAAAATTCATTCTCTCTCTCCAATAGTTAAATTTCTCTCCATAAAAAATATGAGGTTTAGCATTGTATCTATCTCCATCGTTTGTGTTTGCAATAACCATTAGAAGGTTTTTGTCACACTGGACCTCTCGACACAGTTAAGTGCTTGATTAGAAAATCAACAATAGAGCCAGAGCTCTGATACCAATTGAAGGTTGAGAAAAACACAATAAAGGGGGGTTTGAATTTGGTTTTCAAAAACTTTTTTGTTTAGAATTTCTTTACACAAACAATCAAAATAGAATAAATGTTATAAAGAGAAATAATAAACACTTTCGATTTATACAGGTTCACCTTAGAAAAGGCCAATCTTGTCTACCCGCCAAGGTTATTTTGCCTTAGAAAAGGAATCAATCCACTAATATTGAAAGATTACAAATGCACGGGCTACCCTCCAGTGACTAACAACAAGAAATTATAATCTGTTAGTGATCCCTTAAGAATTTTGACATACTTGGTCCCCTAAGAGATATAACAATCACTGACTCCTTAAGGCTTCTGACCAACCCGGTCAGTTGAAGGATATTTCTCTAAATCTTCTTGAGTATTCTGACTAACACCTTAGTCACTCAAGGAACAATTAACTTACAATTGAATAATGTGTTTACAATATTTCTTCTTACAAGTGAATTACAGAAATGTTTAAGTACAAATTGTTTAACACAAATATGAGCAACAACTCTTGTGTTCAAACAAATTAAAATAGTAACATAATAATAAGCAATAAATCTTGTGTTATAACAAATGATATCAACACAATAATGAGCAACAACTCTTGTGTTTTAATCCTTTTCTTTTTCTTGCTTTAATTTGGGCAACGTTATTGTTCTTATGTTCAAGTCTTGTGTTTTTAAAATGAAATAGTTGATCCTTTATATAGGCTTTGAGGAAGTAGACCGTTGTAGTAGTACACACGTAACTTTCATCTTTCCAGCTTCCATAATGGTAAGAGACGATCGTTGGAGACAAATAGTACGTAGTACATCAATTTGAGTGGAATGTGTAATTGTACCTTTGTACTAACTCTTCTAGCGCATGTTTCTGATGATGCTGTATTCTGATGAATATTACTTCTGATGAAGTAGATTAGCTTGAGAAGATATCATATTTTTATCTTGTCTTCTTATAGAATACTTTTGATGTAAAGTAATGCGCGCATATTCCACGAAGTATCCGAGTCTTCAAAATCTTGACTTTGTCTTCAGAATTAGAAGAAACAATTTTTCTGATGAATAAATCTTGACTTATGATTCAGAAGTAGAAGCTTTTCTTTGATGTGATCAGAACCTTGACTTTGTCTTCATAGTTATAAGCAACAGCTCCTCTGACGAACAAATCTTGACTTTGGACATTTGACGTAAAAGCTTGTTTCTGGTGCAATCTGTTTTCTGATCTTGGAGCAACAACTCTAATAGAAATTATTTCTTCTAGAATACTTGTGACTTCTGAAGCAACAACTTATTGAGAAGTACACAGGAGATCCTCTTTCTGGTGAACATTCAACATTATTTATAACTACTGATGTTTCTTTAGAAGCGGATGCAATAGTCTTTCTGATGCGTGCCTAGTATATTTATGATGATTCTTATGACAACAATCTTGAATCAATTAGAACTTCTAATCTGCACACTCAAGAAACTATTAGAAACAAAAATGTTTACATATAAAATGTATGTATTGTTATCATCAAAATCCATAGATTAATTGTAGAATCCAAATCTTGTTCTAACAAAAACAACAACACAACAACATACAATTTTTAACGGAAAAGCACACGGTCAAGGTAAAAGGAAACGATTACTTACATGAGTGAAGAAGGGTTGAATGGGTTGAAGATGAAGCTGCTGAAAAAAATCAGACGAGAGAGAGAGAGAGAGAGAGTGAGAAATTAGTTTTTGGATAGAGAAATAGAAATCTGAAATGAGAGGTATAATAGTGAAAAGTTGAGGAAATGGAAAAGCAATGTAACCAGACAATAGGTTTACCCGTGTAAAAGTGTGTAGCAAGGAAAACTTGAAAAAAGAGTGTTCCACTTGACTGAAAGGAAAATTATGATTGGTTAGTACATGTCTATTTAGTCAATTACCGAAAATGGCTTTTTGTAGTGTAAATTTAATTTTGATGAAAGGGTAGTTTTGGAAGTGCTTAAACATCTTCCAATCTTAGTTAGATAGTAAATTTGAAGTGGTATTACGTTTTCATGATGACATATCTAGATTTTATGCAGTTCAATAAACTAAATATCTGAGAAGAACAATTAGGTATGATTTATGTTTATTATTGTCTTAGATCAGGTACTGTTTTGTTTCGACATTGGTTTGTTTTACAGTTCATTACAACAGTTGGAATTGATTCATAAGAATTATGTTACAACAAGGGTTTTACAGCTAAAACAATGTTGCAAAAGAGGGTACAAGAGGAAGCAATGGGAATCTTGTTGATGTTATACAACATTGGGTCGAGAAGCAGGGTTTGCTTCTATCCAATGAGGAGCTTCCATTGACTGAGATTTTTCCGAGTGGTGGAGGTCTTATTGCAGTATGTGAAAGCTCTAAAGATTTAACTAAATTTTGGTAAAACTAGAATGTTTAAATATATGAAGAACAACATGTCAAACAAAGAAGTTCTATCATCAGAAGAAACATGTCGGACAAGATGTCCTATGTAGAGTCATTCGACATCGTGACTATGTTGGGCTGGTGTTGTACCCCAAAATTTTCCCTCCCATATTCCTCAAGATTTGTCAAGGATCATCTTCAAATGGTTCAAGATTACTCAAGGGTTGCACAGTCCAAACCACCTCCTAAGCCAGTCAAAATTAGGGTTTTGGTTCTCTCAAGGAATTTGAGGTTTTCAATAGCTCAATCAAGTCCCATAGGCCTATACATATTCTCAAGCATCTACATGACAAGTTTCAAGACTCACAATGCCAAATTGCACAGTCAAAAGCTCCATTTGACCCACAGTCAACTGCAAGGGCAAAATGGTCATTTTGCAGTCAAAAGTCAAAATTTTTGGTCAACATCTTATTTTGAGTCCACAATCATCATTTGATCAAGTCTTGATCATGATTCCACAAGGATAGCTCAAAAATCATCAAAGATGCAAAAGTTACTATTTTTGGATAATAGAAAAGTCAACTATATCTTGACCAGGGCATAACTTTTCCATGGTTCATCAGACAAATCCCATCCAATGCTAATTTTGAAGGGGATGACATTTCCTACAATCCATATTCACATTCCAAGTCCAAGAAATGCTCTCACAAAAAGTTATCAATTTCTACATTATAGGTCAATTTCAAAAGTCAACAAAAAGGCACTTTAAGTCAAAGACCATAACTTGAGATTGGTAAATCCAAATGACATGGGACCAAAGGCATTGGTTAGAGGACTTCAAGACCTTTCCAAAATGTCCAAGAACATGTTCATATGATCAAAATTGAGCAATATATGCATTGGAGAAGTTGGGAAAATTTTGTGAATTTGCAAAAGTCAACTTTGCTCAAAACACCTCATTTTTGCTAATGGGCCTCAAATTTCTTCTTGAAACTTTATCCATGATCTATGCACGACCCATCAAGCTTATTTGAACTTATTTTTATTATTTTTATTAATTATTTGGATTTTTAGTCAATTTTAATTCATTTAATTAATTTAAATTGTAGGAAATACAAAGATTTGATTTTTCAATCTTTTTGTGAAGCAAAAGTGGTCAATATATGCTGGAAATTTCGTGTGCAAATCAAAGGGACAAGAATCTCCAAATTTAGCAAGTTTTTCCAATCAAAAAGATTCAAAAATATTTGATTTTCAATCAAATATTCAAACATCAATTCCATGGATTTCTTTGCAAGATTTTGACCTAATTCTATTCTATTATAAATATGCAAGCCAACCCTACTCATGCATACGTGAATTTGCTGCAGAAAAAGCCATAATCACATTGAAAAAATTCCAAGAAAACTCAAAACTGTTTTCTGCATTCTAGGGCGAATTAAGGACATTTGTTGATTTCAATACACTGCAGGAGGTCCCCAGGACGATTTGCAATCAATTTCCAGCTTCATAGCTCCAAGAATCACTAGTTTCAGAACCACGGTTTGCTTCTTATGTTCAAAATCGTATTGGCTATTCCATGCATAATTAACATGTTTTATTGATTGCTTTGTATTATTAGAACTCATATGAAGCTAATGGCATAAGCTAATTGGATTATAATGCAGAGAATCGAAAGTTGCCATGGAAGAATTCTAGGGTTCTTAAGCTTCCAAATTGGGGCTTTACAGTACAGGAAAAATTAGAACCTTTAAGGCATATGATTGAACTCAGGAGACTTAGACGAACCTAACGGGACCATTGCGAAATATTTATATTAATCATACGCCTATTCGCTATTTTTCGTGGTTGCAGGTTGTGGGGGTTAAAAACCCTCGCTATCTAACTCTGTTTTTTACAGGCAAATGAGGAAGACGATGATGTGTTGATGTATCATTGGTTCGTTTAAAAAACGCGCGTATTTTTTGTCTTATAGCATATGCATTAATTTTGATATATTATATTTGCTTAGTATCATATTAACAAACGCGTGCAAATGGCTTGGTGGTGGATGCGCTGGCTGGTGATCATTGGGACCTGGGTTCGAATCCCAGGTCCCCCAAAATACTTGATATTATTTTGCTTAATATGTTCACATGCAGGTTCCTTAATAGCGTTCCACCATACGCTCTCACATCCCAAGCGCCAAGTGGCCACAAGCACAGATCTGATGGCCATATGATGAAGGACCGTGGTATTCCCAGTCAATGCAGGCGCGGACGAGCTAGAAAGTCAACAAGGCTTGTGAAACAAATGGGCCACAGAATTTCCAAAGGAACCTCCTTAATGGGCCAGCACCCCCCCTGGTTCATTATTCCTTTTTATTTTCTTTTCCTTTTTATTTTCTTTTATTAATTATTATTATTATTATTATTTAATTCACAAATTAATTATTTTCATAATAAAGTCAGAAAACTAAATATTATTATTATTATTATTATTTATAAATTTCACTATTAATTTATTATTTTTGTAAACAAATTCTAATGTAATTAATTTAGTTAATTAGGTTAACGTTGACTTTTTCACAATAAATAAAATCAACATAGAATTAGGGTTTTCTTGACACTTTTAATTTCTTTTTATTTATTTCATTAAGACATTAAAAAACTAAAAAATACTTTTTTCTTTTAATTATTTAATTAATTAGAATTAGGTTTAATTAAATGCAAAAAGGACCAAAATTCCATTCTTTTCTCAAAAAGGGTCAAAACCCTAAGGACTTTTCCAATTCAATTTCTTTTCGCGCATATTTATTTTTGATTATATTTATGTAATTGTTCCGAGGATGTAATAGCATAATTAGGAATTTTTATCGCTTTCTTTATTTTCCGCATTTACTTTTCAAGGGTTGCTTTTGGCGATGTAAATACCCGACGCCTTGTAATAGCGTAGATTTACTTTCCGCAATTTACTTTCCGCACAATTATTAACTGTTATGCATGACAAGACTTGTTCTCAAACTAAAATCAACCCGTAGCTCACCATAACATGTTCAAAGATAATTTAACTGAAACCTGACACACTTGCACATGCCACTCTTAGGGTACGCCTCACTTGGTTGCCTCGACGTGGTCATTGAGTATAGGGTGTTTTAGAGGTCGCCCTCCTGTCTAAAGATCCAAGTTGCCTCGAAATGGTTGCCTCAGATAAAAAGGATCTAGGACACTAGGGTTACCGCTAAGGCGTCCTACTATTGCTTTGGTGACCACACATGCCCCTATAATCGAATTGACCCGAATAACTCCAACAATGGTGCTACCTACTTCTCAATAGTGGGATAGCACTGTCTAAAGGACATTTACACAGCTTAATTTCTTTTGAGTAGGTAGAGGTTCTCAAGTACTTGCTCTTTCAAAACAAAAACAACTTTTCGCACCTACACTTTTCTGACAAAAGTTTTCAAATAAACACTTCACACACTCTTGAGGACCGATACAAGAGTTAAATTGAAGTTTTCAAACAAACTTTTTTTCAAAACCCACAAACACAAGAAAAGCAAAACATTTTGAAAACATAGTGAGCAAGTACCGAAGAGCCCATGGATAACCACGGATAGAAAGGGTGCTAACACCTTCCCTTTCTATAATCTACCTCCCGAACTGAGAAACATCTCGAAAAGGAATTTTGCTGTGCTTTTGTACTTTCCTTGTTGGAGAACATAAAAGACAGTGGCGACTCTTGCTTACCGCGACATTTCGCGAACCAGCATTTCAAAAACAGTAAGTTCTATTTCCACCGATCACAGAACTGGCGACTCTGCTGGGGAGTTTATAAGTGAGGTGTACCTTAGGATTAGGTCATTCTATGTTTTCAATTGCATGCTTTGTATGATTTATATTTGTGGGCTTGTATTGGAGTTTCATAGATCCTAACCCGGATCTGGGGAATACCCTTTAGGTAGCAATAAACTGTGAGGGACCTGTCCGGCGTAGACCGACACGGGTGAAGCAGTAGCTATGTTGGTGTGACACCTTGGTCTGTACCGATATCCCTTGTGTTGGAACGAGGAGAATATGGGTCTTCTGAGGAGTCATTAAGCACCAACCGACCTTAGAACCTTAAAATGACCCAACTTGGCCATAGAACAGTAGCAGTATGCTACACTCATTGAGGCTAAACTCTCGCGATGGTTCCGACCGCAAGAAAAGATTGCGAAGCTGGAGTTATGACCGATTGAGGGTAGTCAGTGATATTGAGATCCTCTAGAACCCGGTTACTATTTTCTAGGACAGGTCTTAACCAACTGAAACTGAAAGAGGGTAGTACCTAAACTTCATGCTGACCTGAACTCTAAGGGATGTCTTGTGTGACTTGTGTGCCTTACCATGTTTGCCTTTTGTGAATACTTGTGGTGTGATTTATCATAACATCATACCATCATAACATTGCATGCATCCTGCATAAGGACTAACCCATTTCAAAGACAAGAGGGTTTCATCTTTGCTCTGTTTTGTAGGACATCATGATGCCTATGTGAAGGAATACTATCCGGCTCAACTTTGTTCACCCACCTGATTTGCTTAAAGATTTGGTTGATAGGATTCCAAACACTACTTCCTTCATCAAGAGGCATGGTTCTCTTCTCGGTTTAGTCACTTCAAAGTGGGACCAACAGCTGATGAGTGTCCTGACTCAGTTTTATGATCCGCTATACCATTGCTTCACCTTTCAAGACTTCCAACTGGTCCCTACCCTGGAAGAATTCTCTGATTTGCTTGGTATCCCTGTCTTGGAACAGACTCCATTCACTGGTTGGGAAAAGACTCTTAGGCTTGAGGAGATTGCTGCAGCCCTTCCTTTGACCAACAAAGAAGTAATGGATAATTGGGAGACTAGAAGCGGAGTTAAGGGCTTTTTGGCTAAATTTCTGATTGGTAAAGCTAATAGTTTCTGGAATGACTTAGACTTCAGGGCATACGAAGACATTCTGGGTCTCTTAATATATGGTCTGGTATTGTTTCCAAATCCTGATACCTTTGTTAATGTCAACGCTATAAGGATCTTCATCTCTCGGAACCCTGTACCCACTCTCTTGGGTGACATCCTGCAACAACTCTATGCTCGTACCGCCCGAAGACGGGGAACTCTATGGTGTTGTGCTCCTTTGTTGGTGAGGTGGTTTATTTTGCACCTCCCTAAGTTCGTGCTGAAGAACAAAGAAGGAAGAGGATGGGCTCATAGGATAATGTCTCTTACTGATAATGACATATTTAGACTCTCAGAGGTTTAGATGAAGTGGCCGTTATTGATCGTTGCGGAGAGTATCCTAATGTTCCATTGATTGGTACCCAAGGAGGAATCTCTTATAATCCATGTTTAGCTCTTTGTCAGTTTGGAAGAGCCAGAAGAGCAGGACCTCATGAGATGCTGATACCTCACATCAGTTTCGAATTTCAGGTAGATAGTGACGAACTGCGTCGTAGATTCATCAGGGCTTGGGACAAAATTCACAAAACTGACCCACATGAGTTAGGGCCAAAGATCTCTCTGCCTATGGAGCCCTACTTCAGATGGGTCCGCATCCGTGCTCAGAAGTTAGGTATGCCATACGAAGCTGTCAGACCTATTATTCTTGAATTTCCTGACAGAGACGGGGTTCCTCCAACTGTCCTCCACCCTCAGATACCCACTGATGTGGATACACTAAAGAGGTCTTGGGCGCAACTACAGGCAGAACGGGATTCTTATCGAGAAAGGTTCAATGAATAGGAACAGAAGATCCAGAAGCTGACAAAGCAATTGGAGAACGAGCGGATCCTGAATGACTATATCTGCACCGAGAAGAAGAGGCCATGGGAGCACTAATGGGCTTTGGATGTTTCTTTTACAGCTTTTATTTCCTTTTCAGTATTTTCCATTTTTGTAACGCCTAAGGGCAATTTGTTGAACAATTCCAAAGTTGAATCTAATAAAGTTTGTTTCCTTTCTTGTTTCCAAAGTTGGATCTCGATTGTCTTTGAAAACATAAATCATACGCATTTCATGTCATCATATGCATAACAGGTACCCTTTTTACAGGTCACTTATCTTCTTCGCTGTTTATTTCAGCAATCATCATGTCTTCTGAACCTACTACTGAACAAGCTATCAAGGCCCTCCAGGCCCAGAATGCCCAGTTCCAAGAGTTGGTCATGAGCTTAGCCCAGGGTCAACAGGAGTTGAAGACTCTGATTCTGAAGAAGAAGAAGAAGAGGACTGTGCTGTTCAATACTGGATGCAGATTTGGGAATGGACTATAGAATGAGGCTGAGCTGACTACCTCATTTGTAGGCAAGGACAGTCCACCAGAGAGAAGGGTTCCTAGTCTCGTGGTCTCCGACAACGAGACAGATTATAATGATGAACAATACCCTCCTGCTGAGGACAGGTACAAACAATTGGAGGACCGCCTGAGTGCTATGGAGATTCAGCAAGTGCCCGGTTTGGACTTTGGAGACCTAGGCTTATCCTCTGGGGGTGGTGATTCCCCATAAGTTCAAGGCGCATGCTTTTGCAAAGTATGACAGAGCTTCCTGTCCTAAGTTGCACCTCCGATCGTATGTAAGGAAGATCCAACCTGATACAGCCGACAAGAATTTGTGGATCCATTTTTTCCAGGATAGTCTTTCAGGGACTCAACTCGAATGGTTCTATCAGCTGGATGGAGCCAGTATTCGTAATTGGGAGGACTTGGCTACTGCATTCTGTAAGCAGTATCAGTATAATTCCGACCTTGCTCCTACGCGTACCCAACTCCAGGGTATGTCACTAGGGACGGGTGAAGGATTTAAGGAGTATGTGCAAAAGTGGAGAGACCTGGCTGGAAGGGTGCAGCCACCTTTGACTGACCGTGAGCTTGTTGATATGTTCTTGGGGACCCTGTCTGGTCCTTTCTTCAACCATCTGATTGGGAATTCTTCTACTGGGTTTACATATCTGATCTTGACTGGGGAGAGAATAGAAGCTGGTATCAAGTCTGGGAAGATACAGAAAGGTGCCTCCTCGAGTACTGAAAAGAAGCCCTTCAAGAAAGAATCTAGTGCTGTCTATGGTTCAAGGAGGCAGAATAAACCGGAACGCCGCCAAGCTGTCAACGCGGTGGTGATTTCAAAGCCTGCTGCTGCTCCTCAGCAATACAACCAGCCAAGGGGTGAGAGACCTAGAAGGCAGTACACTCGGCTTAACATGACCCTGTCTCAGATATTGCCGCAACTACTGTCAACCAATCTGGTAACCGTAAAGGAAGCTCCAAAGGTTGTAAACACCACCTCTCCAAAGTACAATCCCAACGCCCGCTGCGCTTATCACTCTGACAGCCCGGGGCATGCTACAAATGATTGTTGGGCTCTGAAGAATAAGGTTCAGGACCTTATTGATGCTAAAGAGATAGAGTTAGAGGCGCCCGAAAGGCCCAATGTTGTGACTGCTCCCATGCCCAAGCATGGAGTGAATGCTGTAGAGGAAGACCTGTATGTAGCCTCTGTGGATGATATTGTTACTACGCTGTTGACTGTCAAAAGGAACCTGTTGCTAGCCAGTTTATTTCCGGGATGTAGTAAAGGTTGCCACCTGTGTTCTGTTTCACCTGCTGGTTGTCCTTTGCTGAAGTCAGGTATCCAAAACCTGATGGTTAATAAAGAGATCTTGTTTGAGAAAATTTATGTTCCTACTGCCCCTACTGAAGAAGTTTCCATTGTCACCATTTTCAACAACTCTCCTAAGGCTCCCTCAAAGATGCCTGTCAAAATCATGTCTACTCAGAAGATTGCACCTATCATCATCACTATTCCGGGGCCCATCCCCTATACATCTGACAAAGCTGTCCCGTGGCACTATGGGGCAGATGTTTATATGCTTGGAGTTAAACAAGAGTTTGATACTAGTACCGGCGTCAGCAACATCACCGGGCCTGCCAAAGTCACTCGCAGTGGTAGGCTTTTCTCACCTAACATTGCGCCACCAACAATCCAGAGACCTATTGTCATCACACCTGCAAGTGCGCCTGCTTCTCTTCCTGACCAAGTTCTTAGTTCTACCCCTGCTGCCGAGTCATCTGACGCTCGGGGCAAAGGGATCGCTACTGATATGCCTGCCCAGACGGAGGCACCAAAGACCACCAATGTTGAAGCTTCCAAGCAGGAGATGGAAGAGATCCTTAAGATTATCTAGAAGAGTGATTTCAATGTAGTTGAGCAGCTGGGGCACACCCCATCTAAAATTTCTATGCTTTCACTGTTGTTGTGTTCAGAGGCCCATGCCAAGGCTCTTATTACCTTCCTGAAGACGACCCACGTGCCACAAGAGACATCAGCAGATCAATTTACCGATTGTGTGGCCAACTTAACTGCTGATAATGGTTTGGGTTTCTCCGACGCTGATCTGACCGCTAAGGGGAAGAACCATAACGATGCCCTGCATGTCTCTATTGAATGTAGGGGCACTACTCTTGCCCATGTGCTGGTTGACACTGGTTCTTCATTGAATGTATTGCCCAAGAAAGCCTTAGACAGGCTGGATTGTGAGGGTCTAGAGCTTAAGCCAAGTAACATTGTTGTCCGGGCGTTTGTCGGGTCCAAAAGGATGGTACATGGTGAGGTTGATATTCCGATCAGGGTTGGTTCGTAGGTCTTTGACTCTACATTCTATGTGATGGACATCCGACCATCCTACTCTTGTTTGCTGGGCCGTTCATGGATCCATAAGGCTGGAGCTGTGACCTCCACTCTACATCAGAAGCTGAAGTACCCAGTCAGAGGGAAAATTGTGACAGTTCAGGGGGAGGAAGAATATATGGTCAGCCACCTCAATTCGTTCCGGTACATAGAGATGGATGGGGAGTTCATTGAGACCCTCTTTCAACACTTTGAAGAGGTTCCTCAGACATTGGCTTCAGCTGAAACTGTGATTGAAGATCCTCCTTTGAAGATGGCTTCCTTAAAGGATGCCCGGGCTGTGGTTGAGAAGGGTGAGTATGCAAACTGGGGCCGACTTCCTGATTTCACTCTGAAGACTGACAAGTTTGGTTTGGGTTTCACTGCAAAAGCTCAGAGGGCTGTTCGTAAGGAAAGGATTGGAAGACCTCCTGTGTTCATCAGCAACTCGGGAGTAAATGCCATTGAAGACGACATGGAGGAATCTGAATTCGACAGCTGGATCTACCCAACAACCAACGATGGACCAAACAACTGGACCGCGAAAGACTTCATACCTATTACTTTTGTCACTCAGTAATGAACTCCCTTGTTTTGAATTTGTAACAGACAATAATTTGAAACTTTATGGCCCGGTGTCTTACCCGGGGCACCGTGGCTTCATTTGTGAGGGCTTTTGTGTGTAATTTTCATATATCATTAATAAAAGCATTGGACGTTTTTTGCATTTCAAATCCTGCGCTCCTTGTCTTCCTTTATTATATATTGCAAAACAACTATATTTACACACACTCACCTATACAGGTTCCAATCCACTATGGATCTCACTGGTAACGACTCTGCTACTGCCAGTTATGACTTCGAAAATCCGATCAACTTAGCCGAAGACGAAGGTGAAGATGATTGTGAAGTGCCTGGTGAGCTTGCAAGACTGTTACTCCAGGAAGAGAGGGCCATTCAGCCACATGAAGAGCCAGTGGAAACGGTAAATCTGGGTACTGAGACAGAAAGAAAGGAAGTCAAGATTGGTGCCAATCTGGAGTCTAGTGTGAAACAACGGTTGATTCAGAAGCTGCATGACTACATGGAAATCTTTGCCTAGTCTTACGAGGATATGCCTGGGTTGGATACCGACATTGTGGTTCATCACTTGCCTACCAAGGAAGACTGCCCTCCGGTAAAACAGAAGGTTCGCCGTATGCATCAAGAGATGTCTGAGAAAATCAAAGCTGAGGTTATGAAACAATTCGACGCCGGTTTCTAGCAGTAACTTCTTACCCTCAGTGGGTTGCCAACGTGGTTCCAGTGCCGAAGAAAGATGGTAAGGTCAGAATGTGTGTTGATTACAGGGATTTGAACAGGGCGAGCCCTAAGGATGACTTCCCTCTGCCTCGCATCGACGTTCTAGTTGACAACACTGCTCAGCATAAGGTATTCTCCTTCATGGACGGGTTCTCCAGTTATAATCAGATCAAGATGGCTCCTGAAGACATGGAGAAGACCACTTTTGTTACTCAGTGGGGCACCTGCTGTTACAAGGTCATGCCTTTTGGGTTGAAAAATGCTGGGGCAACCTACCAACGTGCCATGGTTGCTTTGTTTCATGACATGATCCATCATGAGATTGAAGTATACGTCGATGATATGATTGCAAGTTCCCAAACTGAGGAGGAACACCTTGACCATCTACATAAGCTGTTTGACCGGTTGAAGTTGTACAAGCTGAGATTAAACCCGAACAAGTGCACCTTCGGGGTGAGGTCTGGAAAACTGCTAGGCTTCGTCATGAGTGACAAAGGTATTCAAGTGGACCCTGCCAAAGTGAAAGCCATACAAGAGATGCCAGTTCCCAAGACAGAGAAAGAGGTCAGAGGCTTTCTAGGATGGCTGAACTACATTGCCCGATTCATCTCACATCTAACTGCTATTTGTGAACCAATCTTCAAGCTACTGAAGAAAGATCAAGTAGTATGTTGGAACGATAAATGCCAGGCCGCTTTCAAAAGAATCAAAGAGTATCTCCAAGAGCCACCCATTCTTATGCCACCAGTTGAAGGGAGACCTCTAATCTTATACCTGACAGTACTTGACAGCTCAATGGGGTGTGTGCTGGGGCAGCATGACGAGTCTGGCCGAAAAGAGCACGCCATTTATTACCTTAGCAAAAATTTTACCGATTGTGAGACCCGATACTCACTGCTCGAGAAAACTTGTTACACTTTGGTATGGGCTGCTCGCCGGCTGAGACAGTATATGTTGACTCACACTACTCTTTTGATTTCAAAAATGGATCCAATCAAGTACATCTTCGAAAAGCCTGCCTTGTCCGGAAGAATAGCATGATGGCAGATGATCTTGACTGAATATGACATCCAGTACACAACCCAAAAATCAATCAAGGGGAGTGTGTTGGCAGACCACTTGGCACACCAGGCAATGGATGACTACCAATCTATGAACTTTGAATTTCCACACGAGAATATCATGTAGTGACTGATTGTGAAGTACCTGGACCGGATGAAGGACCTGAGGAGGGATCCCGATGGTCTATGCACTTTGACGGAGCCTCAAACGCTTTGGGAAATGGTATTGGCGCTGTGATCATATCTCCAAAAGGCTCTCATACTCCGCTTACCGCCCGACTATGTTTCAACTGCACCAACAACATGGCGGAGTATGAAGCATGCATCATGGGTCTTCGAGCCGCAATTGACCTAAGGATCAAGTTTCTGAGTGTCTTCGGAGATTCCTCTCTTGTGATCAGTCAGATCAAAGGCGAGTGGGATACGGAACACCCAAATCTTATTCCCTACAAGGAGTATGTATTGACGTTGATTCCCCATTTCGAGGAGATAACCTTTGAACACTTCCCAAGAGAGGATAATCAGTTGGCGGACGCGCTAGCTACGATGTCCTCTATGTTCAAAGTCAAATGGGACAACGAGGCCCCCCGGATCATCATTTGGAAATTAGATGAACCTGCACATTGCTGTGATCTTGAGACCGAAGAGGTAACAGAAAAGCCGTGGTATCATGAAGTAAAGAGGTATCTCGAAGCTCAAGAATACCCCGAGGGCTCATCAGTTAATGACAAGAAGTTCCTGAGAAGGTTCGCGGCAAAGTTCTTCCTCAGCAATAACATTCTCTACAAGCGAAACCATGATTCGACCTTACTACGTTGTGTGGATAAGACTGAAGCAGAAAGGATCATGGCAGAGCTGCATGAAGGTACCTTCAGAACGCACTCTAGTGGACACACCATGGCAAAGAAAATCCTTCGGGCAGGATATTACTGGTCCACAATGGAAGCTGACTGTTATCAGCATTCCTGGACGTGTCATAAGTGCCAGATCTACGCTGATAAGGTGTACGTTCCTCCAGTTCCTTTGAACGTCTTGACAGCACCTTGGCCTTTTGCAATGTGGGGCATTGATATGATCGGCTAGATCAGACCTACAACATCCAACAGGCATCGCTTCATCCTGGTAGCGATCGATTACTTTACGAAGTGGGTTGAAGCAGCTTCCTTTGCCACCGTAACCAAGAATGTCGTGGCACGGTTCATTCGACACAACCTGATCCGTAGATACGGTGTACCAGAAAGGATCATTACGGATAATGGTACCAATCTTAACAACAAGATGATCACTGAGCTCTGCGAGCAATTCAAGATACAACACCACAACTCTTCTCCCTACCGGCCGAAGATGAACGGGGCTGTAGAAGCAGCAAATAAGAACATTAAGAAGATTGTGCAGAAGATGATAGTGACCTACAAAGATTGGCACGAGATGTTACCGTTTGCTCTTCATGGGTACCATACCTCAGCACGGACGTCAACATGGGCAACACCCTTTTCCTTGGTCTACGGCATGGAGGCATTCTTGCCCATTGAAGTTCAGATACCCTCTCTCCGGATAATGAAGGATGCAGGTTTGAGCGAAGATGACTGGATCCAGACTCGGCTTGATCAATTAAACCTAATCGACGAAAAGAGACTCACTGCTATTTGCCATGGTCAGACGTACCAAAAACGAATGATCAAGGCATTTAACAAGAAAGTCAGACGACAAGAGTATCAAGTTGGGGACCTGGTAATCAAGCGCATCATTCTACCTCAAGGTGATCCCAGGGGCAAATGGACCCCTATGTACGAAGGGCCATTTATGGTTAAGAACATCTTCTCAGGAGGAGCTATGATTCTAACCACCATGGACGGTGACGACCTTCCGCACCCCGCCAATGCAGACATAGTAAAAAGATACTACGCATGATTAAAGACCCGCTAGGTCGACTGGCCTAGGCAAAAATAAGGGCTTCCCGGCAACCAAAAGGGTTCGGGCAAAAATAAGGGATGAAATGAAAAAAAATCTGTACACCCGGCAAGTCGAAAACCTGAAAAGGCGGCTTGGGCAAAAATGGGTATCCCGGTGGACTGAAAACCCGAAAGGGCGGTCCAGGCAAAAGTTAGGGATAAGCGTAATACTATGTCTCATTGGATCACCCTGCATCCGGACTTCAGTATCAACCATCAGGCTCGTACGGCACCAATCAATTAGCTTCATCTCCAACTAAGCAGCAAAGTGATGAGACGCTTGAAGACATAAAGGCGATAGCAGAGTTGGAACCCAGTGGGATTTTTCACATAGCTGTTTTGTTTTCTTTTCACAAATTGTATAAACTCTATTGTTCGGCGGTGTTCTCTTACTAGGACGTCAGCCTCTTGTACACAAACGCCTATTTACAGGCAAATTTCAAAATCAATACAAGCTCATTTTTCAGACAAATTGCCAATTTTTTTTCCTTTATCTGCTTTGTTTTGCAAAGAACGTCCAATGTTCATTTTTGATATATGCATTTGACATTAATTGCTAATCATAAATATTTGCACGCGAAACAAAGGACTAATTACAGGTGACATCAGAAACAGGGGCAATAAGAATTGTCTAAGCGATCTAGTTGCTCTGTTCACCAAGGTACCAAGGTAGGTTCAGCTGAAGAATATGACCAAGATACCTTCACTCCCGCAGAGTAAGACAAGATTCAGCCATGCTCTCCCCAAGCAGAGTTGGTCTCCCATCAGCCCTAAAAAGGCACAATATCCCTAGCAAGTCAGCAATACTCTCCCCCGAGTAGAGTTAGTCTACCATCAAGTTGGGTATCCCCAGAAGATCTTAACATTCCCCGGCGGAGTATACAGATATCCCTCAGCAAGCATCCCCGACAGTCTTAATATTCCTCGACAGAAATATAAGATTGTTCCCCGGCGGAATACAGACACCCCAGTGGAGCCATTTCCCCACTATAGTCCAAAAGTTTCCCCAGGAGAGTTGAATCATCTCCCCAGTAGATTCTGGAAGCTTATCCCCTGCAGAATACAAATGCATCTCCTCAGCCAAATTCAGGAGGTTATTCCCCACCAGAGTCTAACTGGGTTATCCTCAGCTAATTGCAACGGAAAGATCATCCCCAGTGAAGTTCTTTCTATCCCCAACAGAGCTTATCAATGGAATCCCCAGCGGAGTCATCGTTAAAATCTCAGCGAAGCATCTCTTCCCCACAGAGTAATTCCCTGCAGAGTATTCTCTTCACTAGGTTTATTCCCCAACAGAGTCATCTTCTCCTACCGGTTTACTCTCGCAAACATCTTCGTTCATCATCCCCAGCGGAAATGAAGAACTCTACTCTCCAACAGCAGCCCAGGATTTAACGAACTTCCCGGCATTCGTCAAGGATTTATTTTCCCAGACGAAAATACATTCATAAACATCACATTGTCATACATCATGATACATGCATATGCGCATCATATCACACAATCTCATTTATTTTGAGAACATCATGACATCATGCATTTCATAGATCATGACATTGCAAACAACTAATGTTTTGCCTTTTCAGGAAAAGGTCAATAAAAGGATATTACCATCAACTTTTGAAGTTCCAGATTCGATACCTGTATCTAGCCAGGGCATATCTGTGAGCGATGGATTGTAGATCTATACCTGTATCTAGCCAGGAAGGTTATCTACATGAAGAGATTGAAGATCAATACATGTATCTAGCCAGGAAGTTATCTTTCACTCTCAGGTCAGAGGTCTACACCTGTATCCAGCCAGGAAAGCTATCTCGACCAACCTTTTGAAGTTCCAGATTCGATACCAGTATCTAGCCAGGGCATATCTGTGAGCGATTGATTGTAGATCTATACCTGTATCTAGCCAGGAAAATATCTGCATGAAGAGATTGAAGATCAACACCTGTAACAGGCCAGGAAATTATCTTTCATTCTCAGGTCAGAGGTCTACACCTATATCCAGCCAGGAAAGCTATCTCTACCAACCTTTTGAAGTTCTAGATTCGATACCTGTATCTATCCAGGGCATATCTATGAGCGATTGATTGTAGATTTATACCTGTATCTAGCCAGGAAAGTATCTGCATGAAGAGATTAAAGATCAACACCTGTAACAAGCCAGGAAATTATCTTTCAAAGGTCTACACCTGTATCCAGACAGGACAACTATCCACTTGACCATCATCAGGCAATCCTACACAGGTTCCTTCTTTCAACTTACCAAGTTACAATCCAACAAACAATCCCCTGGATGGCATCTTTAAGCCCATCTCCACCACTATCCATCACATTTCCAAATGGCATCTGTAAGCCCATTCCCGACAAGTTTCTGTCACATCCCCAGATGGCATCTTTAAGCCCATCTTCTTATCCATCATCTCTCCAAATGGCATCTGTAAGCCCATTCCCGACATCACATTGCTGATACTCCACTACGCGAGTGCAAATTTCTGGGCACTTTAGTGTTCAATCATCTTCCACCTTCGGATCACGAAAGGCGCGCAAGACAATCTATATCCTCAGGTCTAAGAAGATTGAACAGGGGCAACTGTTGTACCCCAAAATTTTCCCTCCCATATTCCTCAAGATTTGTCAAGGATCATCTTCAAATGGTTTAAGATTACTCAAGGGTTGCACAGTCCAAACCACCTCCTAAGCCAGTCAAAATTAGGGTTTTGGTTCTCTCAAGGAATTTGAGGTTTTCAATGGCTCAATCAAGTCCCATAGGCCTATACATATTCTCAAGCATCTACATGACAAGTTTCAAGACTCACAATGCCAAATTGCACAGTCAAAAGCTCCATTTGACCCACAGTCAACTGCAAGGGCAAAATGGTCATTTTGCAGTCAAAAGTCAGAATTTTTGGTCAACATCTTATTTTAAGTCCACAATCATCATTTGATCAAGTCTTGATCATGATTCCACAAGGATAGCTCAAAAATCATCAAAGATGCAAAAGTTACTATTTTTGGACAGTGGAAAAGTCAACTGTATCTTGACCAGGGCATAACTTTTTCATGGTTCATCATAAAAATCCCATCCAATGCTAATTTTGAAGGGGATGACATTTCCTACAATCCATCTTCACATTCCAAGTCCAAGAAATGCTCTCACAAAAAGTTATCAATTTCTACATTATAGGTCAATTTCAAAAGTCAACAAAAAGGCACTTTAATTCAAAGAACATAACTTGAGATTGGTAAATCCAAATGACATGGGACCAAAGGCATTGGTTAGAGGACTTCAAGACATTTCCAAAATGTCCAAGAACATGTTCATATGATCAAAATTGAGCAAGATATGCATTGGAGAGGTTGGGAAATTTTTGTGAATTTGCAAAAGTCAACTTTGCTCAAAACACCTCATTTTTGCTAATGGGCCTCAAATTTCTTCTTGAAACTTTATCCATGATCTATGCACGACCCATCAAGATTATTTGAACTTATTTTTCTTATTTTTATTAATTATTTGGATTTTTAATCAATTTTAATTCATTTAATTAATTTAAATTGTAGGAAATACAAAGATTTGATTTTTCAATCTTTTTGTGAAGCAAAAGTGGTCAATATATGCTGGAAATTTCGTGTGCAAATCAAAGGGACAAGAATCTCCAAATTTAGCAAGTTTTTCCAATCAAAAAGATTCAAAAAGATTTGATTTTCAATCAAATATTCAAACATCAATTCCATGGATTTCTTTGCAAGATTTTGACCTAATTCTATTCTATTATAAATATGCAAGCCAACCCTACTCATGCATACGTGAATTTGCTGCAGAAAAAGCCATAATCACATTGAAAAAATTCCAAGAAAACTCAAAACTATTTTCTGCATTCTAGGGCGAATTAAGGACATTTGTTGATTTCAATACACTGCATGAGGTCCCCAGGACGATTTGCAATCAATTTCCAGCTTCATAGCTCCAAGAATCACTAGTTTCAGAACCACAGTTTGCTTCTTATGTTCAAAATCGTATTGGATATTCCATGCATAATTAACATGTTTTATTGATTGTTTTGTATTATTAGAACTCATATGAAGCTAATGGCATAAGCTAATTGGATTATAATGCACATAATCGAAAGTTGCCATGGAAGAATTCTAGGGTTCTTAAGCTTCCAAATTGGGGCTTTACAGTACAGGAAAAATTAGAACCTTTAAGGCATATGATTGAACTCAGGAGACTCAGACGAACCTAACGGGACCATCGCGAAATATTTATATTAATCATACGCCTATTCGCTATTTTTCGTGGTTGCAGGTTGTGGGGGTTAAAAACCCCCGCTATCTAACTCTGTTTTTTACAGGCAAATGAGGAAGACGATGATGTGTTGATGTATCATTGGTTCGTTTAAAAAACGCGCGTATTTTTTTTGTCTTATAGCATATGCATTAATTTTGATATATTATATTTGCTTAGTATCATATTAACAAACGCGTGCAAATGGCATGGTGGTGGATGCGCTGGCTGGTGATCATTGGGACCTGGGTTCGAATCCCAGGTCCCCCAAAATACTTGATATTATTTTGCTTAATATGTTCACATGCAGGTTCCTTAATAGCGTTCCACCATACGCTCTCACATCCCAAGCGCCAAGTGGCCACAAGCACTGATCTGATGGCCATATGATGAAGGACCATGGTATTCCCAGTCAATGCAGGCGCGGACGAGCTAGAAAGTCAACAAGGCTTGTGAAACAAATGGGCCACAGAATTTCCAAAGGAACCTCCTTAATGGGCCATCACCCCCCCTGGTTCATTATTCCTTTTTATTTTCTTTTCCTTTTTATTTTCTTTTATTAATTATTATTATCATTTAATTCACAAATTAATTATTTTCATAATAAAGTCAGAAAACTAAATATTTTTATTATTATTATTATTTATCAATTTCACTATTAATTTATTATTTTTGTAAATAAATTCTAATGTAATTAATTTAGTTAATTAGGTTAACGTTGACTTTTTCACAATAAATAAAATCAACATAGAATTAGGATTTTCTTGACACTTTTAATTTCTTTTTATTTATTTCATTAAGACATTAAAAAACTAAAAAAAACTTTTTTCTTTTAATTATTTAAATAATTATAATTAGGTTTAATTAAATGCAAAAAGGACCAAAATTCCATTCTTTTCTCAAAAAGGGTCAAAACCCTAAGGACTTTTCCAATTCAATTTCTTTTCGCGCATATTTATTTTTGATTATATTTATGTAATTGTTCCGAGGATGTAATAGCGTAATTAGGACTTTTTATCGCTTTCTTTATTTTCCGCATTTACTTTTCAAGGGTTGCTTTTGGCGATGTAAATACCCGACGCCTTGTAATAGCGTAGATTTACTTTCCACAATTTACTTTCCGCACAATTATTAACTGTTATGCATGACAAGACTTGTTCTCAAACTAAAATCAACCCGTAGCTCACCATAACATGTTCAAAGATAATTTAACTGAAACCTGACACACTTGCACATGCCACTCTTAGGGTACGCCTCACTTGGTTGCCTCGACGTGGTCATTGAGTATAGGGTGTTTTAGAGGTCGCCCTCCTGTCTAAAGATCCAAGTTGCCTCGAAACGGTTGCCTCGGATAAAAAGGATCTAGGACACTAGGGTTACCACTAAGGCGTCCTACTATTGCTTTGGTGACCACACATGTCTCTATAATCGAATTGACCCGAATAACTCCAACGACGGTGCTACCTACTTCTCAATAGTGGGATAGCACTGTCTAAAGGACATTTACACAGCTTAATTTCTTTTGAGTAGGTAGAGGTTCTCAGGTACTTTCTCTTTCAAAACAAAAACAACTTTTCGCACCTACACTTTTTTGACAAAAGTTTTCAAACAAACACTTCACACACTCTTGAGGACCGATACAAGAGTTAAATTGAAGTTTTCAAACAAACTTTTTTTCAAAACCCACAAACACAAGAAAAGCAAAACATTTTGAAAACATAGTGAGCAAGTACCTAAGAGCCCGTGGATAACCACGGATAGAAAGGGTGCTAACACCTTCCCTTTCTATAATCTACCTCCCGAACCGAGAAACATCTCGAAAAGGAATTTTGCTGTGCTTTTGTCCTTTCCTTGTTGGAGAACATAAAAGACGGTGGCGACTCTTGCTTACCGCGACATTTCGCGAACCAGCATTTCAAAAATAGTCAGTTCTATTTCCACCGATCACAGCTGGGATGTTGGATTCGTTTACATTTTAACAGGTGCAAAATATTCTAGAATATTATGCTATCCTATGTGGCATTGAGATTGAAGATTGAAGATATTTAAGCTGATTTCAAGGAGGTTTATCATTTTCTGTTTATGGGACAAATTAGGAAACAAATGATTCGAGCTCTATTTTTATGTAGAAGATTCTGAAGATTTTCAACAATTAACATGCTGCTGTACCGAAGCCCATAGATAGTTGAAGATTATAAAAGGAATACTTAGACCTAGGGATTTTTAAATAATTAGTGTACAAAACTTTTGTAAAGAAAACATAAGGGATTAGGGTTTTAAGAATTGTGTACTTTCTTGTGTTTTAAGTCACTCTTTGTATCGTTTTGGTGCATTGTGGTAGACATAGTTCTTTATACAGATTCAAAAGCCTTTAGGTAATGAATTGCATATTGTTCTTGGATGAAGCTTTGAAGAAAATCCAAGTGTGTTTGTTAGTCAAGAGTCTTGGCTGAACTTTATTTGAAAGGGGTGTCTTTCAAGTAGTTTGATGCAGTCACCAGAGGTTGTGGCTATTAGATATCACTAAGTTGATTTAGGAAGTGAGATGGAGATTTCTTATATTTAGGGATGACCTAAGTAAAAGTGTTATTGGGTATGGATTAGGCGAGAAGTTGTAAACGAGGGAGTTTAGCTTTAAACTAATATTGCTGATAGTGGACTTTCTTCCTGGCTTGGTATCCCCTAGAGTAGGTGTTGTTGTACACTAAACTAGGTCATCATATCTTTGTGTTATTATTATTCTGCGTTGTTCAGTTTTGTTTCTTGATTGATTGACATGTAATATAAGATGTTGGAACATTTGTCACGCCTTTAGACTGATAAGTTTTATATCAGTATGCTTTATCTTGTCCTTGTGCTGTTAAAAGGAGATCAATGTCTTAAACATGTGTTAGGACATTTGTTATATGTATATCAGAATTCCAGTAAACATCTCAACTATTTTTTCCTTGTCAGTTTTACAATTTTGGTCTGTCACTTTCTATGCATTAGATATAATGCTGGTAACATGTGTAACATCCCAAATATTTTAATTAATTATTTAACTAGTTATTTATGATTATTTGTGACTTGTTGATGAAAATATATGATGTATTGTTGAATATGGTGTGTTGTATATGTTGTGCTGTGAGGTAGTGTAGTGTGGATGAACACGAGGAGTATTTATATGTTAGATGATTAGTATAATTATTTAGAATTATTTTAATTAATAAAATATAGATAATATATGGTGTAGAGATGATAAGGGCAAGGTGGTAATATTCATAAGGATTAATGAGGGTAAGTAGGGAAAGGCATATTAGGGGTCCAAGGGGTAGGTTTGACAAAAAGGAAAATTGGGGTTTTGGTACGTTAATTCTGTACGATCGCATTTTGGGAGTGCAGTCGTGGAGGAAGAACTAGGGCATTAAGGAACCGAGAATTCATGTAGAGAATGCAAAGAAAAGATCAAAGCTAGGAATCTAAGGTAAGGGTGTGATCCTTGTCATTATAATTGATATGGGTTTAGATGTATGTAGATTTGTTTGGGGTTTTATGATGAATTGATGATATGGTGATTATGATGAAATTGGTGAATTATGATGTGTAAAATACTATGATTTGATACCCATAATATGTATGATAACATGTTGTTGATGTTGTATGATAATACAATGATTTTTGATGAAATTGGGACTGTACTGGTATGAAATCACATGAGAAATTGGGACTGAACAGGTGTAGAAATCACAACAGGGAATTCCTGTTTTCGTATGCAGCACCAGGCAAGCCATATACAGCACCGGGCGAGCCCTGGGCGATATTAACCTGTGATTTTGCAGGCTCCTAGAAAATCTATGAGAGATAGAGCTTCACTCTAGCTTCACTGGGAGAGACAAGAGGCAGAGGAAAGGGTGGAAAAGAGGTGCTCCTGGAAAATGTATGGGGGAAGGCATGTTGCCCTAACATCGTCAGGCGAGCAGACAGCTTCGTCGGGCAAGCCTCAGACGAGTGGGCAACTGACAGTTTTTGGTTCTTTATTATTTTTGGTCCAGCGTTGGCCTCAATCCCATTGTATGGATTGAGTGCGTTTTATGTTGTGCTCTGGTTCCAAGAGGGAATTGATCCTATGGCGAGGATCTTTAGAGAGTGATGACCCAATGTTCATCAAAGAATTGGTATCACATGCATGAGTCTATGTTGATACATTGCATTCTACATGACATTGCATAATTGTTGATTTAAATAAAGATTTGATGATGTTGTTGTTAGTTCTCTATTTTTATGATTGCATTAATTTTAGTAAAACAAAATAGCAGCAATATGTTAAATATGATGTATTAACTTGCTAATAAGAACAGGTTGAGCAATAAGTCATATTTTATGTTGAGACATGTTGATATGAGAAGTTCTCATCATCTGGAGCAACATGTCAGATAAGATGTCCTATGCAGGGTCATTCGACATCGCGCCTGTGCTGGGTTGGACAGTTGAATCAGTTCAAGATTTAACAGATGCAGAATATTTTAGGAATATTATGCTATCCTGTGTGGCACTGTTTTATAGGTCTGGAAGATTCAAGTCAGAATTAAGAAGAATATTGAAGAATATCGACTTTCTAATTATGGAGATAAATTAGGAAAGATTTGCTTGAAGACCTATGTTGTAGCAGAAGTTTCTGCTGATTTGTAGCAACAAATATGCTGTGATTTGAAGCCTAAATCCAATTGGTAAAAAAGTTATAAATAGAATCTTTGTAACCTATAAGAATGTACCAGTAAAAAAATGTAATATTATTAGGGCTCAGTCAAACTCACATGTCGAATGGATCACACATACTTCTAGTGGACTTTATCCCTGGCTTGGTATGCCCCCAAATTAGGAGAGTTGCTATGAACTGGGTTAATAATTCTGGTGTGTTGTTTACTTTTTAGTACTATATTTGTATGTTTATTACTTGCATGTGTGTTTTGTTCAGATCTGATGTCTTGACGTGTCATAGGACATCTGAAGTCTGATATACTAGAATTTTAATTGGTATCAGAGCAGGCATCCTGTTCTATTTCTGGTTGAGATCCTGGGAAGATACTTTCTGGTCATGGGCAAGGAAGGAGATCGTTACTGAAAAGTTGTTTGAACTTGGATAATTCATATTGTTGTTTGAATGGTCCCTTGAAGTGGAGGATGGACTATTCCTGACATGGTGTGTATTGGCCCTATTTGATGCTGTCAGGCGTGTAACTTTGGTGGTGAGCTGTGTTGTTGTTTGATTTATTTTCAAACCAATATTGACCTGTTGCACCTATGCGTGGTGTGTTTGTGAAAGGGTTATTAAGTTTTTCCTGAAGGTTGTTAAGGAGTTTTTTGGTTTGTGTTGTGCTGCATATGTATTTGATGGAAAACTTCTAGTGGTATTGTGTGTTTCTGGTGTTGAGGTTGTAGCCATATGTTCTTCTTTGGAGGTGTATCCCATGGTGTGGTGATACTTGGAGGATAGTTTCAACCAGCTTGCTAAAGTTTCCAAAGATACTTGAGGTTTATCTCAAGTCCACTCATAAAGGAACTTTTATATGAGTTTGTTGAAAAGAGACCTGAAGAAAGTTAGAAGCAATTTATTTTTGCTTCCAACACTAAAAGGCCAATCTCCGGTCTTTGATAAAGGTTCTCTTGGTGTGTTCATCGAAAAGATGTTCTACTGGATGTTGGAACATCACACCAGAAGTATGGCATAACTGATGCTTTGGGTGCTAAACAAATGTGTGTTGGCCACATATGTTTAGAACCTACTTCTGATTTGGAAGAGGAGGAATTTGGGTTGTGTGTCTAAGAAGTTTCTATTCTAGAAACATTTCTTAGAGAAGTGTGTTGGTCAAGAGATGATCAACATTTTTTTACTTCTTGGATTAGTTTATTTCTGATTTAAGTAAGTAAAAGTGTAGAGGCCGAGCTCTTTTTATAGTATAGAGTTATTGAAGACATTTCATCTAGGTCTTTTACATATAGAGGTCAAGCTTAGTTGGAAAGGAAAATCTCTCTGATATCTAAAGGATCCTTCTGTTCAAAGAAGCCAGATGTGTGTGATCTTGTTCAATTGGAACAGTTTTCAATGGAGTTAGAATAAAGGGAGTATTATATGGGTGTGCACTAATAATAAGCTGTGCTTCTACTTAAAGGAGGAGAATGTATGATTCTCTAGGTGTTCCTAGAAGTTAGTGAAGAAGAGTCCCTAACCTGGAGTTGGAGATTCTTGAAGAAATGTCAGATATAATGTCTTGACATCTTTGTGTTGAGAATTTATTTTTCTCAACTTATCTGGTTGGTGTTCTTCATGAATAGGGTGAAGGTTGTTTACTCTAACTTGATATTCTTATCAAGTCTATGAGAACATGGAACTCTTGTTCTGGTGTAGTAATGAAGAGAAACTCAAGGGGTTGTGCACAGTGGAGATGTATCAACTTAAGGGGTTAATTTGTGTTTGCTATTTTGGGATGTCATCCAAACTATTTGGGATGTGGTCTTCCAGTTTTATGGCCTAAAGGATTGGAAGAAGTAGACTATTTGTGGTATGTTGATACCCTAGTTGTTGAAAGTCTGCTCCAGATGCCTGTTAGAGGGAATCTCCTTTTTAGGTGCATAGGAATGGGATCTATCACCTCAAAGTCAGATAGGCTTACTGGACATTGTGTTTATAAGGATAAGTTCCTTGAGGTGTGTTATATGCAGATTACTACATGTATTTATGGTATGGTCTTGGAGGTTGATCAACTGCTGGTTCAATATGATTCTCTTGTGTTCCCTTCAAGAGATATTCTTGATTTAACATGGATTATGTCTCCAAAGCCATAGTACATGATGATGTTTGAACTGTTGTTGGGACATCATCTTAAGTGTTTGCTTTCTCAGCTAAGGAAGCTTGTTTTGCTCAAGGTGGAGTGTAAGGTAAAGCCACTGGCCTAATCTAGAATGGTATGTGAAGTGAATGTTTGTCACGACTCTTGGTCATAAGGAAGAATTCCTATACTAGTGGTGTATAGAATAAATATGTTAGACCATGTGTTCTATCATCCGTGTGGAGGTTATCTTATCAGCAGATTGTACCCATGAAGAAAATGTTATGTTGATGAAGGTGTGCATGTGAATGATTACAAATACTCTGACGAGAGCTGGGTATTTATTTGATGTGTTCATGCAGAATTATGTTCTGAATATTATGATTTAGAAAGTGTTTGAGAGTTTATATCTCTCCATAATACTCTGTTGTGTGCTACCGGTTGAAGATGTGCATATGGCTGATAATAAATACTTTGATGGGAGCTAAGCATTTGTCTGACGTGCGTGTGTGCAAGTCTGCATTCTGAACACTATGTTTCAGAAAGGGTTTGAAAGTCTATTTCTCTCCATGGTTCTCTGGCGTGTGGTAGTTGTTGAAGGTGTGTTCTGTTGGGAGCTTCTTGAAGGACTTCAATGCATAATAACTCTTTTGAATGATGTATTAAGAATCACAGTGATTGGGTTCTGTAAAGTGAAGCTGATGTCCTAAATGATGTTGTAACATCATGTTGGAATGTCTTTGGAAGATGCTTGGGATTGTGTAAGTGGAGTTGGATGATCAAGCATCATTTCAGAAAAGGCATTTATGACTTTGTGGATTAGATTATGGTGACTCTAAATCCTGTCTACAGTAGTATGCTTGGTGATTGTATTACTATTGTGTTAAAGACTTCAGTAGTATTAGAAATTTCTAGTGAATGTAAGGGCAACAAAATTTTGTCACATGGTGTGATCTGATCAGTTTTTTTTGAAGTTGTCTTATGCTGCAAGCAACTCTAGAAGTTAGTGGACTAGTCTGGATCTTAGTAAAGCTTTTATGCAAACTAAGATCTTTTGGAGTTTGTGAGTAATGCCACACCAAGTATGCATGAATTCTTAGCCCCCTAAGGGTCATGACGTTATGTGTGGATTTGTAAGGACATTGTTCAAATGTGTCCTTGTTAAGAAGGTTTGATTATGCTTTCAATGAGCTGGAATTTCTAGATCAGGATTGTTGTCACATTATGTGAAACATGTTCAGCAGGCGTGTAATGTTGTAGTCCTTCTCTATGAGGATGAGAGATCATTCATATGATTTCATATGAAGCTCAAGTGCTCTATTTAAGCAGGAGCATTGTTTATCCATGACAGAGGGAGTCAAGTGATTGTCTATAGATTGTTGCCGCAATGGTGCAGATACTGTGAAGCTTGCGTGTATTTAAAGCTTGTGGATTTATGTGCCTCTAGTGAGGTTGTGATGACAGACAGCATGTTGTGACATTGGGCTGCTGAAGGTTGTTATGGTTTATGCTCATTAACAATGCATACATGCCTCTTAGGAGGAGTCTGAAGAGAAGTTTTGTTTGTATCTGGGAGAATTTATTTTTCTCTGCAGTTTTTGGAAAGAATCTTTCAAGGTTGTTGATGAATGGGGATGTCACACATGTGATGTTTTAGGTCTTGATATTTTGACTTGTGTTTCCCTGAGAGAAGTAGGCTCAGAATCCAGTGAAGCATCTCTTGACTGGATGGTTGAAGAAGTGTTGGTTGATTTTTTAGACAATGTCTGACTGAATGTCAAGACTTTACTCAGAACATATTTCCTGTAAAACCAACAAGGAAATATTGTGGACAATTTTTATCAAACACGTGTCAGAAGGGAGTGTAGAAGGTGTTTTTGACTATGCATGTGCATGTATTGGGACTTGTTATGTTCAGAAGAAATAGTCCAGGGATAATAAAGGAATTCAAAGTTGTTTTGGACGGTGCAGATTGGTTTTGGTAGTAGTTTTTCTCCTCAAATAACGTTTTCTTTGATCAAGAACTTTGTCACATTCAAAGGTCATTAATTTCGAAGTGATTGCTCATCTATTTCTAGAGGTTACTCTTTCCTCTTTCACCCTATGAGTGTTTGGTGTTTCCATATTTCTTATGGATTTTGTCAGTGTGTGAGTGGGTTCTGTCCGGGTATGGTTATGTGAAGGCTTTCTTTTCCAATTTTTGGCTAAAAAGGGGGAGAAAGGGTTTTCTCAAATGGTTAGTCTGGAGTTTGTATTATCAGATGTTTTACAAACATGTCGAATATGATGTTTTATCCTATGTCTGTTTGGGGTTTATTTTGTGACTTGTGATCTGAGTTATGAACACAGTTGTGACCTGTGTTCTGAGTTACCCAGGGTGGTATTTGGATACTTCTTAAATTTCCTCTTATGCCACAGGTTGACTGGTGGTTGCTTAATGGTTCTCTTATGCCACCATTTGAAAGAAAGACTTATTCATTTGTGACAAGAATATGTTCCTGGGTTGAGGGGGAGTGTCTCATATCCTCTTCCACATGTACACCAAATGACTTCAGGACTTTCTACTCCTTTTATCCTGAGGTTGTTGTTCGTTGGTGTTGAGTTTTTATTGCAATGGAGCTGTTATGAAGAAGATGTCGAACATGATGTCCTAACATCATTGTGCTTATTAAGAGATGTCCCTCCATGTTGCTATGTTTTTGTGTTCAGTAGTTTCTGAAGACTACTGCTGATAAGTGTAATTTTTTATTGTTGTAATCGGGATTGTAATTTATGTTATTTGTTTTAGCCAAAATTTTCCAAAGGGGGAGATTGTTAGTTCTCTATTTTTAGGATTGACATTAATTTTAGTAAAACAAATATAACAACAATATGTTAAATAAGATGTATTAACTTGCTAAGAAGAACAGGTTGAGCAAGAAGTCCTATTTTATGTTGATACATATTGAGATGAGAAGTTATCACCATCTGAAGAAACATGTCAGATAAGATGTCCTATGCAGAGTCATTCGACATTACGCCTGTGCTGGGCTGGACAATTGGATCATTTCAAGATTTAATAGATGTAGAATATTCTGAGAATATTATGCTATCCTATATGGCGTTGTTTTATAGGTCTGGAAGATTTAAGTTAGAACCAAGAAGAATATTGACTTTCTAATTATGGAGATAAATTAGGAAAGATTTTCTTGAAGACCTATTTTGTAGCAGAAGTTTATGCTAATTTGTAGCAGCGGATATGTTGGGATTTGAATCCCAAATCCAGTTGGGAAAAAGGTTATAAATAAAATCTTTGTAACCTAGAATAATGTACCAGCCAAAAATGTAATATTATTAGGGCTGAGTCTGTAAGTCACTCTCTAGGAGAATTGGCATGTGCGATCTACTCGACATGTGAATTGGACTATGTTATAGAGTTGTAAGTATCTATTATTATTGTTCTCCTCGAAGTTGTGAAGCAAGAGCGAGTATTGTTCTTGGAGGAAGCTTGTAAGCAACTCCAAGTTTTGTTCTTAGTCAAGAGTCTTGGCTAGGTATTATCATGGAAGTGTGTCTTCTTGTTATGTCATGAAAGTGTGTCTTCCTGTTATTGTCCAATCCATGTCTGTGATTGATGAGGGATTGAGGAGGGCCTCATACCTAGGTGAGTCTTAGGTAGAAATTTAGCACGGGTAGTCATTAAGTGAGAAGTTGTAAACATGGGAATTTAGCTTCGAATTGATACTATTATAATGGACTTTATCTCTGGCTTGGTATGCCCCCAGAGCAGGAGAGTTGCTCCGAACTGGGTTAACAATTCTGGTGTGTTGTTTACTTTTCAGTACTATTTTTGTATTTTTATTACTTGCCTGTGTGTTTTTTTCCAGATCACATTTCTCGACATGTCATAGGGCATCTGAAGTCTGATATACCATAATTTCAGTTGTGACTTAAGTGATGTTTGTGTTGATATTGCTAATTAAATGGTGTTTTATTAATTATGATTGATCTAATGATATAATGATGTTGTTATTAAGATGATGGTATGAGAGTGTGAGTATAATATGTAATATATGATGATATGTTGATTTCATGATGATGTTGTTGTAACTACTATATTTATTCCGTATATCTTTTATAATAATTTGTGATTACTCACCCTTTCTGCTTGGAAATGTTGCCTCTATATATGAGTAACTTGCAGGTGATCAAGAATAGTATGTAGAAGCTCGAGGGTAGCTTTATGGAGTTATTTAGTTACTTTATGTTAAATAAAGAGGGTCTTGCTCTGATATTTAACATCGGGGTTGGGATTGTTTGATTGGAACATTATGTTCTTTTATTTAATATGAGATTATGAATTATCTTATATGGTGTTTAAGTTGTTTGAATTACGAATTATGAACGATTAAGTATGACGATGTTTTATTGGAAGTATTATAATAAAGTTGTTTTGAGACTAAGATTCCGCTATGATAGTTTGAATTTGTTGTTGATGATACTAAAGAAATAGTTGTTTTAAATGTTTTGAAAACCCATGTTACGTAGCAAGATTTTTGATATGATGTTTTATATGATGATGTGACACCCTTGTGGTGATTTATGTTTGATTAATATTAGATTATTCGTGAATTATTCATTGGGTTATAAGGGTGTCACATTAGTGGTATCAGAGCAGGTCGGTCTGTCCGACCAGGTTTTATATGATGTATTACCTTGATGTTCAATTTTTGTGCAAACATAATCAATGTTTCGTTCCTCTAATGATGTTTTCCCATATACATAAAGAGATGGAGGGAGGAATAAATGATGATGCAATTATCGAGGCTTTGGAATCATTGGCTCAGACAATGGTTCAAAATCAGCAGAATCACCAAAATGGCAGAAATAAGGATGAAGCTCGTGCGTGGGTAAAGTTTCAAAGGAATAAACCACTGATCTTCAAGGGGAGATATGACCCAAATGGTGCCCAAGAGTGGCTAAAGGTAATTGGGAAGATTTTCCGCGTGGTGATTTGCTCAGAAGAGCAGAAGGTGAAGTTTGGCACTTAAATGTTGGAAGGAGAGGTTGAGGACTGGTGGGGAAATGCCCGTCAGAGGATGGATATTGTAGGTGCTGAGATTACATGGACTGTGTTCAGAGCTTCTTTCCTAGAGAAGTATTTTCCAGAAGATGTGTGGGGCAGAATGGAAATCTAATTCCTTAAACTGAAACAAAGGAGTTCGACCGTTGCTGAGTATGCCGCTAAGTTTGAAGAGTTAGTGAAGTACTGGCCACACTACAATAATTGGGTAGCTGAAGCCTCTAAGGTATCAAGTTTGAGAATGGACTACATCCAGAGGTCAAGCAAGGTGTTGGCTGTCTTGAGATTCATCAGTTTGTGATACTAGTAAATAAGTGTTGAATCTTTGATCAAGATGGCAGTGATAAATCATTCTATTACAAGAGTCTGAATGATAAGAGGGGAAAAGGTCAGGATCATGGTAAACCATATAATGCTCCTCCATACAAAGGAAAGCATAAAGTTTCTAATGAGAAGAAGCCAAGTGGGGGAGGGGCTTCCGCTTCAACCAAATGCTTTAAGTGCGGAAAACCAGATCACCGTGCTAATGAATGTACTAATAAGTTGTTGAGGTGTTACAAATGTGACATGGTTGGCCATAACATTACTCAATGCAAGAATGAAGGTCCTACTTGTTTTAACTATGGTGAGCAGGGTCACATCAGTACGCAATGTCAGAAACCAAAGAATAATGTATTGGTGTAAGCCCTAGAGGCCAAAACTTTGGGTACTTGTATCGAATTATTTATTAATAATAAAAGGAATTTCTTTATTATGTTTTCTTTCCAAAATAATAGAGTCCCTAGAATAGTTCATTTGTTTAATTAAATATTAAGTATGACTTAATCATGATATCCCATTAAACATAAGAACATTATTCTTAAAATATTCGTAGTCGAGCTTTATTGCAAAGTGGGATAACATTAAAGCATTGAGATTACTATGAAGATAGACTAATGATCACACCTCATAGATCATGGATAAGGAGTTATCAAGTCTTGACATAGGTATGAATATTAGGAGTAATATTTATACTGAGTTGACCCGCTATGAGAATACTACATAGAATGTTATGCAAGGTGTCATAAGTTATTCTCATGGTGATAATGGTGTATACTACCCTTCGACCTGAAACCACTATGGACCTTAGATGTGGAGTTAAGTACTTTATTGCTGATCAAACATTATCTGTAACTGGATGACCATAAAGACAGTTGACGGGTACTTCACAAAGCATTCTTAGGGATATGAGTGACCTAGATGGAATTTTTCCATCATGCATAACAGGTTAAATGTCTAAGGGCCCAATATTGAACTGGACAAGGGTGACGCGGTTTATGCCTTATGTTTAATATAGACATAAGGACAAAAGGGTAATTATACACACAAATATTATTACAAAAAAGTTTTGTAAAATCACATGACATTTTTGTGACTTGGGTAGCAGTGATGCATTGCTAGATACCGCTCACTGTTTATTATGTTAAATATGTAATTTAATATAATTGCCAACGTCACGAAAACCTACAGGGTCACACACATAAGGACATGTTGATAAGAGATAGAGTAAATAAGGAATACCGTAAGGTACGGTACACTTAAGTGAAATATGGAATGTGGTAAGGTACCACGCGCTTAAGTTATATGCGGTATATCATAAGGTATGATACTCATATGCTTAATTGGGCTTTTAGCTTACAGCCTTAATTGGGATTTTAGCTTGCAGCCCATATAAGTGGTTCTATAAATAGAACCCTTGTGCTGAAGCATTTGATTTGATGAAAATTCGGTCTTGATTTCTAGCCGTATATTTTGTCTCATTATCTCACTCAAAGTTTCCGTTCGTAAGCAGCTAACACTATGTCCGGAAGTGATCTGTTCGTGTGGACTGAGTAGAGACGTTGATATTCATCAATGTTCGTGATCACAACATCAAAGGTCTGAATCATCACAAGAGGTAATGATTTCTATCACTGACCATGCACATTCTTAAGGATCACTACAAGAAAATTTTAATTTTTTGCTGAATTTTGGATCACAATTTTCCTTCAGTGGTATCAGAGCCACTTACGAAACCATGGATCTAATAGCTGTTTATTTTTTGTATGTTCTGTATTAATCAAATTAAAACACAGAATGAATTGAATAATAACCGAGTAAATTAAATTTTAGCATCATGGTGTGTACGGTTTAGGCGAATCGATGTTGACTATGCTTCGAAATTCGACACTAGTATGGTGAAGCAGCGATACATCGGTCCTCCATAAGTTACACTAATATGATTGATCAAATTTATATATGATATAAACAATTCTGGTGCAAAGATGGTATATTGGATATACTGTTTCGATTTCTTCCATTCAATCACAAAATGATTGTTATTCTTTTGAAAGATCATTGGTCATTCGCTTCGGAATCCGACGTTAGTATGGCGAAGCAATGGCATATTGATCGATCACACTGAATAATAAATTGAGTTGTGTTTGACGGTATGAAATTATTTGCATTAGCGGAACCCTCAGCTAATTCTACTTAGTGTGATCAATCGCCGGAGTTTAATTTGACTTATTTAATTAACAGATTTAAATTAATAATAATAAAGTGTTTATTATTGTTGTCTTGTGGTGATCGGTTATGGCCTTATATTCCTTTACTTTGTTTTTGGGAATTTAAAATGCGACCTGTGTGTCGTGCCTTTCTCTTAATCTTTCTATGTAACTTCTTTTCTCATCTCATTCCCTTGCATGTAAAATGAGTATTTTTTTTATGTAATGTAATGTAATTAAGAAAAGAAAGAAGACAAGATTGAAGGAAGACAACCATGGAGATTTATCTTGGAGAAGTTTAGATCGTTATTAGGTTATCTTAGGTTCTCTTATTCGCTTGGGAGAACAATTGTGCTAGGGGCTATAACTGTATCCTTTTATATGTATGTTGATGCATGTGTTTGTATGTTGATGCATGTGAGAGACGATTTGCATGTTAAGCCGGTGAGATAAAACTAATATCAAATTCTCTCAAAAGGAATATTGAGTTTATGCTTTCCGAGTTTTAAACTCATCAAGACTAGTATCGAACAATGTAGGTTTCGCCTAACACGAGGTGCATGTTCTATATTAGTAAGGTGCGATGGGATAAATGTAATAACCAATTGCTATCAAACTTAACTAAACAAATTATAATAAGATTATACATGTTTAGAAGTAAGAGTTGGTGTGATACGGTGGGAGAACTGACTTGAGTTTTGCGTTTGTTTTCGCAAATGTTTCGGTTGAGCAAGAGTCGCCACTGACTTTTTATTTTATCCTAAGGAAAGGTTAAAAAGCACGACAAAAACCTTTGAGATGTTTTCTTGGGTTCGGGGAGTAAATTATAGAAAGGGAAGGTATTAGCACCCTTTTTATCCATGGTTATCCATGGGCTCTTAGTTATTTGCTTAGATCAACTTGCCTTGATTTTCAATTGTTTGAAATGGTGCTTTGTATGTGGATTTTGAAAAGGTTTTGAAAAGAGGTCAATGTGGTGGCAACCTTTGTAATGATCCATGTTTGAATGTATACAAAGGTGTATTTGTCTTTTGAAAAGTTTTCAATGTTTTTGAAAGTTATTTTGAAAATGAGTTGTGATGTGTGTTTTGAAAAATAGGCAAGGGTTTTTTTGTTTTGCAAGTGGGCAAGTAACCAAGAGCTATCTACCCTAAATTTCTCAAAGATCTTTGCTATGTTTTAACCCTTTTAACAATTTTGTTCCACCATTGTATTTGGTGGACAATCTTGTGTTAGGATGTGAACGGGACGGGCGCGGGTCATCGTTTAGACCATGATTGCAATGGTGCCAAGTGTCTTTGGGCAATTTTTCCTTTAAGGGACTTGATCATGTTTAGGCAACTTTTGAAAGCGTCATCGAGGGACTATGATCATTTGATTGTTTTGTTTTTGCCAAAGATACCTAACATGCAATATGGCCCATTATTTGAAGGCAACAAGTGGAGTAACCCTAAGGGTGCAAGTGTGATTAGTGTTTTCCATGTTCATGCTTGTTTATCTTGAAATTAGGTCAAACTATTTTTGGTTAATTTTGCATACAAAACCCTAATTCTAACATGGCATAATTAGGAAACTTTTAAATGCGAAAAATAAAAGGTCCTAAGTTATTACAACACAATGTATGGGATGGGGGGTACAAATGTTCAAATGGGGATATTTTAGCAAGAAATTAAACCTAAACTATTACATCCAAATTGAATTATACAAATTATTTAATGTACAACAATTAAATAAAAATATAACAAATGTGCAAGATGCAAAAAATGGTTTTTTATATGTATGAAAAAAGGTATTTTTTATGTGTCAAATAAACAAAAATAAAATTAATAAATTCTTGGTATTTTTATGTATTTAGGGTAAAACCCTAATTTTATAAATAAAAGGTATTTATTATATAATATATGCCATATTTATTAGTTATGTACAAAAATAAATAAAAGAAGGTATATTGTAAAAAAGGTATTTTTGAGGTCAAAATATTAATAAAAATAAAATGTATTAATTCTTTGTATTTTCCCTAAATATACTAATAAATATATAAGTATTTTACATTATTTATTAAATATATATTATATGTACAAAAATAAAATATTTAATATTAAAAAAAATATATTTATTATAAAATGTTTTCAAGAGATAACATAAAATAAAAATCAGAAATAAAATATGTTTGTATTATTTTTTAGTTATTTTAAATAATAGTATATTTATGTTTATTTATATACAAAACTAAATAAAGCCAAATAAATATCAAATAAAATGCAAAAAATGTGGGAAAAATAAATTTAATATTTTTTCATGCTTAAATAAAAATATGGAAACAAAATCAAAAGGAAAAAATGGAAAATGACAAGTAAATTTCAAAATGGGCCAGGGGGGTGCATGTGAAATGCAGTGGTGTGAAAAGAAAAAACAAATCTCAGGCCCAGCCCAAGACTCTGTCTTCTTCAACCTCCAGCTTCTTTGTACAAAACACGCGCCTCTGCTATCTCCAGATTCTTGGACTTTTAACACAAACTCACAACATGAAAAATATTAAGCATCAAGCCACGATTCCATACATATAAAAAACTTAACCTAACTCTCAGAAATGAGAGAGAATTTCTCCATCCCTAAATTTTAACCTAAGTTTTTGTCAATGTTCAGGTCTCAAATTCTCTCAGCACATGCAACATAAATGGAAAGTAAAGATATGTACAACTTCAGGGACATGAGTAGAACATTTTTCATTCACAAACTTAGAGCTAACTCTTCCTATATTGAGAGATAGAAGTCCATGAACTTACCTGTTCAGCTTGGATCGTGTCTGACAATGGAGGCACTTTCAAGGCAAAATGAGGATTGATACAGCTTGCTTGAAGTTCAGGGATGCTATTCCAACCTTTAACTTGCTTTGAAACCAACTGGATCAAGCTAGGGCAATCAACCTGCAAAACAAAAAAAATGAAAATGGTGATGTTGGTTAGAGGTGTTACAGGTCGTGTCCTATGCCTGGGATAGCTTGCATATATGGTATGGAATGTGTATGAACTGGATTTAGCAAGAATGCACGAATGGATTGGCTTATGGAAGTCCAACTGTAGAGGTTACTCTGTTTTCTGCAGTGGGAGGGTGTTTTGAGGTTTGATGATGTTTGGAAGGTATTTGGCTCGTGCTCTAGCTTAGGTTTGATGTTTAGAAGGTGTACAACAACTTTGCTTAAGCTTGTGTTGGCTGAAATGAGAGTTGGTGTAAGTTATGTCAAGTTACTTCACACTTAAGCAAGAAAAATCAACTTGGTTCTCTAGACTTGTACAGGCCCCTCAAGTATGCTGCACACTTGAGCCTTGATCAGTGTGATATCTCCATGAATCTTGTGTCCAAAGATATGCATTGTACCACTTGGATTGCAAATTTGACATAAAGTGCAACTTTACCAAAATGGACATATTCCTTTTTCTAATTATGGCTCAATCTTGTATGCAATGCTTAAACACACAAGATAAGACCTAAACATGAAGGATTGGCATTAAATTTATGAGTGTGAATGAGATAAAGGACCTGTAATCTAGCTTAGAGCATGCTGAGTTCAAAAATGCAAAGTTATGGACATGTAAATTGGCCATGAACAAAGTGAGTTTTGCCCATATTGCCAAATTCGATTCTCCCTAACCACAAGGTTGTTTGATGAGTTCTTGGACATTTTGGAAATCTTGGAATGTGTACTACAATCCATATTTGTAATGCAAATTGAAATTCCAAGTGGAAGCATGTGAAAAGTAGCCATGAAGTTAGGCAAAAATCCTGCCTAAAATAGGTCAAAATTTCTCTAAGTTAAGAATGTTTTGCACCCTTGTTCCAAAAATCATAACTTGAGCTACAAGCTTCTTTTGAGGAAACTTTGTGATTCAAAGTTGTAGATTTTTCAATGAACTACAACTTTCATGTTTTGACTTTTGTTTGAATCCAAATGCATCTTGATGAAAAAGTGGGACAAAGTTAGAAAAAAATTAGGGATTTTCATAACTTAGAAAAATTCTAAGTTATGAAAATTCTTCATTTCAAACCCTAATTTGTGATTTTTGATTTCTTGGTGAACAAGTTTCACAATTTGACATGTTTTGATAAAAAATGAATCTTGACACTTGATTTTGACCAAAAAGTCAAAGTTTGACTTTTCAGTATACAGTAAAAAATTGATCAATTGACTGGAAAATTCATCTGTCAATCTTGTGCATTTGGGATCTTTTGAATTTGTTGAACATGTCAAGACAATTCCATGGGGTCCTTGAGTCCATATATGAGCTTGGTTTGCCATTGGTTAGGTCAAACAGTCAAAAATTGCCTTTGTGCAGTCAAAACCCTAAAAATGACCATTTTGCCCTTTTGGTGATCTGATCAAATTTCTTGTGGAATTGTGATCCAAACTTGACCAAATGGTTTATATGAGTTCATAATGTTGATGTGGGTCAAAAATCATGAGGTTTGACTGTCAATTGACCACAGTTGACTTTTTCCCCAATACAGCTGATTTCTAGGTCAACTGTCCAATTGACTGGGCAAAGTTTGGAATCAAGACTTGAAACTTGGTATGGATAAACTTGGGAATCCAACATGAAGCATGAAAGTCATCTTAGGCATTTTAGGTCAAAACATCTTTGTGCAAACTCAAACCCTAATTTGGGTCAACAGTGCAAGGAGGAGTCTTGAGCAGAGCAAACCCTAACTTGATCTTGAGCTCCAAGGGTCTTGTGGTGAGAAAATATTGAAGAAAAGGGAGGGAAAATTTTGGGGTACAACAGTTGGGAATGATTCATATGATGGATTAGAATAAGGAGTTATTCTCCCAACTGAAAATATTCGAGAATTGTATGAGATACAATTGGAAGGAGTTCCTACCTAAATAACCTAGTTTTGTGTAATCAGCCTAACACTGACTTAAAACAAAGTGAAATATGGATCTCGACCCACTAGAAAATCTTCCAACGGGATTTTCCGAATCAAATGATGAGGGTCATTTGTTTTGAGTAAAATAGTGGGAGCATATTTTATTAAAGGTCTAATTGAATATGTTGTTTTAATGATACTTATATTTTCATATTTTTCTTGTAGATTACCATGAAAACAAACACCTCTAACAAAATTTTGTGATCAATCCTTGATAAGGAAAAGTTGTCTGGGACAAATTTTCTGGATTGGCACCGAAATCTGAGGATTATCCTCAAGCATGATAAGAAGCTGTATGTCTTGGAGACACCTGTTCCTGAAGTGGAACCTCCTAGTTCTGCACCTAATGCAAAAAAAGATGCTTATAAGAAGCATGTCGATGATGCCAATGAAACCGCTTGCCTTATGCTAGCTACCGTGAAATCAAAGTTGCAAAAGCAACATGAGAACTGTAGCGGTAGAAATGTTTTAAGACTAAGCCATTGGATTGACTAGACTTATACAAATCAAAATAAAAATCGTCACCGCGCTTTATTGTTTCCAAAGGAATGGGAAAATAACGAATAACCCAAAAAGAGGGGGAAAGATTCAAGGTAAGAGGGTTGGTTATGCAAAGGGAAGGTATTAGCACCCTAAACATCTACGGTACTCTGCAGGAACCTCTTTGAAAAAATCTGTATATTTTGGCTATGAAAAATATTGTATAAAAAATGGATGGTGGAGGTGAGAAAAGAACTATATTTATTTTATAATTTTTGCACCCTCCACGGTTACGAACCTTTAGTGCCTACGTACCACCTTTTTGTGCAATAGGGGATCAAGGTACACATAGTTCCTCTTCTAAAAATTTTAAAACGTAAGTGTGTTGGTTAATTTTATGAGATAAAACATCATCGTCATTGTCCGTTTGGAAAACATACCTACTATCCACAATCATGAGAAAGGAAAATTTGCATCATCTCAAAGTGGAGGATATGGCTTGGATTTTAAAATCAACAATGCCTCACTCAACACCCAAGTGGAAAATATCTCTCTTCACTACATATTGTAGAAGTATAGTTGTTTGCATCACTACAAGGATTAACAAGAGTTCAATCTTTTGAGAAAAGTTTAAAGATAAAAGCCAAAGTGGAAAAATGGTTTGAAATGAGATTGATTGACTTTTAGTCTTCTCACAAAAATGTCAAAGTATTATTAAGTTTATTGAAGTTTATTTATGAAAATATTTTAAAATGCATGGGCCTAAGTCCAAGTTTATTATGAAAGTGGTTCAAGTTTAAAACAAGAAGAGTTTTCAAAAGGATGAAGAAGATTTTTGAAATTAAAGAAGACGGGAGGAGAAGAAGAGGCTATCCTAAAGCATAAGGTAAAAGTTAGGGACAAGAACCATCTAACCAACAAGAAGCCAATACTTGTTACTATGAGCCAAGATAGAATTCAAATTCTTTGGATTGAAACCAAACAAGTAAAAATACTAGACCTCTTGAGAGAACTAAACTTCAAGTGTATTAAGTCTTCACAAAAATTGGGCAGAGTAACAATTGTATACGGGTGAATTCTAGATTACAAAAAAAGGGTGCAATCATAATAACCTGCACACAAAACAAACAAACAACCTAATGTCTTGAGGTAAACCTCAAGAGCTCCAGACAAAATAATCAGATAAGATCACAAGGTCTCCAATCATAGGCCAAGGTTTCTAATCCTAAGTTCAATGCTCCATAATGCCAAGGATAGTAACCAAATAGTAATAGTATCATTAAGGATTTTATGGTTCATATTGATTATTAAGTGTCTTCAAAATAAGAGAAAAGCTAAAGTGAGCAAAATAAAAATGACAAGAAAGTAAATGCTCAAATGAGCAAAGATGAAAATGGCATGAAATGTAAATGCTAAAAGTAAATAGTGCATAAAGTAAAGAGCATAAAATAAAAACACAAAATAAAACCAATTGTTAGTAATTAGTGGTTAGTTGGATGACCATCTGGAAACTTGTATTTGGAACTCTTTAGAGGATTGGTAGAACCAAATCCTCCACACAACAAGTTGTATTTTCTTTTTGTCAAGTATATGATCCATTTGGAATCCTCAAAAGTATCATTTAATGATCAACGATGTTTAAGTGATCCGCTTTGACCAAAGGTGTTGTAGATCCATTAGAGGATTGGTAGAACCAAAGCCTTCACAATGAACCTCAAGGTTATTAGATCAAAGAGATCAAATTAACATACTTGGGCTTGCAAACATAAGTTTGGGCCACGAATGATCATTTATTCGAATCGGGACAAATTTAGCGCTAAGTTAAGCAATCATAAGTGGACTTATATAGAAGTTGCACCTATTTTGAGGCCGGTCAATAGCAATCTATGCACCATTTGTTTTGAGACATGATATAGAGATCATGCTCCAACAACATTTAGTGCAATAAGAAGGGGATGAGATGAAGAGGGGTGAGAGAGAATATACAAACCACTTTTGGATCAAATTTAATCAAACAATTATTAAAATCATTCATCCATTTTTGTGGAGTTAGACTCAACACCATGGATCCAATGATGTTAATAAAGTTCATGATCAAAAATTTAACCCAAGATCAGCCAGAAAATAGTAACAAAATAATGTTACATTTTAATATATACAAAAAGGTTTAAAAATAGAAATAAAAGAGAAAAATATCAACTATGTTCAAATTAATCAAGAAATAAAAAGTAAGACCATAGAAAAATCAGAAAGGGACTCAAATGATTTTATAAATTTTTTGGTGATTTTTTAAAGTCAGAAACTATTTTTAAAATTAAAAGAAATGGGTAAAATAAACCAAAGATGATAAAAAATAGCAAAGTCAGAAACAAAAATAAAATAAGGTCACCAATATTTGTCACAATATCATTGAATCATTCCATAATTTTTTCAGAATTTAAAAATACATAAAGTATTTTTAAACATTTAAAATAATTCAAATAAAGTGTAAATTTATAAAAAAAAACCAAAACACAGAATTAAATTGTGAAAAAATAAAAATCAGAAAGAGAGTAATCAAAAATATTTTTCATAATTTTTTCCAGATTTTTTGGACTAAAAATGAATTTTCTATGGTTTTTTGAAGTTTAAAACAATTAAATATAAAAAATCACAAAAGAAAATAAAAGTAAAAAATATGTGGACCATTGGATGAGAGTCAAGACGCGTTAGTAATCAAATCCAAGGTGTTGTACCCCAAAATTTGCCCTCCCATATTTCTCAAGAGATGTCAACAATCATCTCCAAGTTGTTCAAGATGGCTCAAGAGTTGGACAATCAAATCACCTCCTAAGGCAGTCAAGTCAAAATTAGGGTTTTGTGTTGCATCAAGGTCCTTACATCCAAATGACCTCAAGTTCTCCCCAATGTCCTAATATGTTCTCAAGCCCATCCATGTCAAATTTCAAGCCTTGCAGAGGAAGTTTGGTCAGTCAATTGCTCAAGAGGTCCAAAAATCGATTGTGCTAGGGCAAAAGTCAACTGTGTCCCAAATACAGTCAAACCTCAAGATTTTTTGTCAACATTCTCATTTCTAAGTATAATTCATCATTTTATCAAGGGTTGATCATGATTCATCAAGGATTTCCCAAGATTCATCAAGATTCAAAAGTTGCTAAATTAGGGTTTTGTAGGAAAAGTCAACTCAACTTTGACCAAGCATAACTTTCTCATACTCTATGAGAAATGACCCATACAAAGCTCATTTTGAATAGGATGCAATTTCCTACAATCCATCTTCACACCCCAAGATCAATAAATGCTCTCACAAAAAGTTACAAATTTGGACATTATAGGTCATTTTTGAAAGTCAACAAAAAACACCTTTTTTGCCAAAGCTTATAACTTGAGAATGGAATATCAAAATGAGATGAGACAAAAAGGGTTGATTATAGGACGTCTCAAGGTTTCTAAAAAGTCCAAGAACACTTCCAAAAGTTAAAAATTGAAGAAGTTATGCATTGTTGAAGTTGGGCATTTTTCCAAAATTGCCAAAAGTCAACTATCCTCAAAACTCCAATTTTTGACAAAAGGGCCCACTTTTTTCCAATCACACCACACACGTGTCCTATCTTTAATTTCAGGACCAATCATTTATTTTTCTATTTTATTTGATTTTTATTGATTTAATTCATTTTAAATCAATATTAATCCAAATAAAATCTAAAAATTGATGGAATGAGATCTTTGTGATCATTACAGCTTGCAAATATCATGATACACTCAATCAAACTCGTGCCAAGTCAAAACATGCACAAAATCTTGGATTTGAGGCAAATATGGAAGCTTTATGAATGGTGATCAAATCAAATCTCCAATCTTCAATTCCTATGGATTCAAGCCCAAATTTTAACCTAAACTCATTCCCTTATACCCACACAAGCTGTACACATCAAGGACACGACCTGAAACTGCAAGAAACGGGCGGACAGAACTTGAGAAAAAGCTTGAAAACTTGGAATCTGAAATCCACCTTAGAGCATGATTCAAAGCCAAATCTCCACATAGCTCTCTTGCTTGCAATCCCCTGAAGCTGTAGCAATCAGAACCAAGCCCTCTCATTGCCTGAAATGCCCTGTAAGTCGTCACGAACATGGCCCTGTACATGGGATTGTGAATTAGTTATCTTGCATCTTTTTGCCTAAATAATTGCATATTCATGCTTTGCATTGCATTGTGAAGCTTTTGGCATAATTTAATTTCATTTTTATAGCTTGTACAGCCATGCTCGAAGCTAGGGTTTTGGTTCTTTGTTTTTAGGCATTTTGATTTCAAGGAAAATTAGAACGAATCATGGGCATAAATGGAATCAGTGGAAGGAGACGAGTGTGATGGTGTTCTTGAAACTCGTTTCCATGGCCTATAGATAATTTTGGAAGGCAGCTAAAGATTTTGCTACGGATTTAAATCCGCATGAAACAAACCAGGGATTTGTGGGGAAGACGAAGGCGTGTCTTCTTCCCATTGGTCCATTCAAAACTCGCTCCATATTTTTTATTTTTCAGGCATAGTGTCATGTTTTCTATATAATATATGTTATGTATTTCATTAATGAATAAGCAGTTTGGCTGGGTTGGTGAGCGCGTTGGCATTTGAGCAATGGGACCTGGGTTCGAATCCCAGGTCCCCCAAAACTTTGTTGAATTTTGTTTTCAGGCAATCTCATGCAACGTTCAAAGATGCAGTCCACCATATGTCTCAAAGATCAATGTGCCAGATGGCCTTCAGGCCAAATCTGGTGGCCAGGATTGAATGTTCACCATGAACTCAAGTCAACCAGCATGCATTGGATTGAAAAGGTCAACCAGGCTGAACGTTAATGGGCCAAATAATTGCAAATCACACCTCCAAAATTGGGCCCAAACCCCCTGAGTTTGCTTCCTTTTTATTTTCTTTCATTATTTTCTTATCTTATTTATTGTTTTATTATTATTTTTTTAAATTAATTGCTAACCAAAATAATTAATAATTTTCCTAATAAAATCAGAAAACATAAAAAATATTATTTTATTAATTTCATTATTTTTGTAAATAAATAATTTAATTGACTTAGTTTTTTTAATTAGATATAATTTTAATATTTTTTGCAATAAATTAAAATTAATTAGAATATTAGGTTTTAACAATTTTAATCATTTTATTTTTATTTCCTTAAATATAAAAAACCCAAAAATATATTTTCTATCTAATTAATTAATTAACTTAGATTTAATTTCCATTTAATTTAAAATAACAAAAAATATGCTTTCTTTGATAAAAAAGGGTCAAAACCCTAAAAATACGCCGATCTAACTTTCTTCGCACGCGATTTATATTTCCAATAATGTAATTGCTTCGAGAGTGTAATAGTTTTTCAATAGGACTTTCAATTATTTATCGCTTTATTTTATTTTTCGCAATTTAATTTTCAAGGGTTGTTTTTGGCGATGTAAATACCCGACGCCTTGTAATAGCTTAGATTTAATTTCCGCACAATATTAACTGTTAGATGTTTGATAAATAGGCAATGCATGACAAGATCAATCTTTAACTTAAAATCAACAATAGCTCACCATTGACATGTACAGATAAAAATTAACCAAAATAACACACTCGCACATGCCACTCTTAGGGTACACCTCACTTGGTTGCCTCGAACGTGGTTATTGAGTATAGGAAGTTTTAGAGGTCGCCCTCTTGTCCAAAGACCATAGTTTCCTCGAAACAGTTGCCTCGGAAAAATGATCTAGGATATTAGGGTTACCGCTAAGGTGTCCTAACATTGCTTTAATGACCACACGTCCCTTAATCGAGTTGACCCGAAAACTCCAACTACGGTGCTACCTACTCCTCAATAGTGGGATAGCACTGTCTAAAGGACATTTGTACAGTTTAATTCCTTTTTGAGTAGGTAGATGGTTCTTAAGTACTTGCTCCTTTTAAAACAAAACAAAACTTTTCGCACTTACACTCTCTTCAAAAACAAAAACTCTTTTCAAACCCACAAACACAAAGAAAAGCAAACTTTTGAAAACATAATGAGCAAGTACCTAAGAGCCCGTCGATAACCACGGATAGAAAGGGTGCTAACACCTTCCCTTTCTATAATCTACCTCCCGAACCCGAGAAACATCTCAAAAAGGAATTTTTATGTGCTTTTGTCCTTTCCTTGTTGGATAAAATAAAAAGACGGTGGCGACTCTTGCTTACCGCGACATTTTGCAAAAACAAACGCAAAACGTGAACCAGCATTCCAAAACAGTCAGTTCTCATTCCCACCGATCACAGAACTGGTGACTCTGTTGGGGACTTATAAGTGAGGTGTACCTTAGGATTAGATCATTATGTTTTCAATTGTATGCTTTGTATGCTTTAATTTTGTGGGCTTGTATCGGAGTTCTATAGATCCTAACCCGGATCTGGGGATACCCTTTAGGTAAGTAGCAATAAACTGTGAGGGATCTGTACGGCATAGACCTATACGGATGAAGCAGTAGCTACGTTGGTGTGGTACTTTAGTCTGTACCGACATCCCTTGTGTTGGAACGAGGAGAATATGGGTCTTCTAAGGGGTCATTAAGCACCAACTGACCTTAGAACCTTAAATTGACCAACTTGGCCATAGAACAGTAGCAGTATGCTACACTCATTGAGACTAAACTCTCGCAATGATTCTGGCCGCAAGAAAAGGTTGCTAAACTGGAATTATGACCAATTGAGGATAGTCAGTGATATTGAGATCCTCTAGAACCCGATTACTATTTTTAGGACAGGTTTAAACCAACTGAACTGAAAGAGGGTAGTACCTAAGCTCCATGCCAGCTTGAAATCTAAGGGCTCTTTTGTGTTACTTGTGTGCCTTTACCATGTTTGCTTTTTGTGGATACTTGTGGTGTGCTTACTATCATGACATCATGACCTCATAACATTGCATACATCTTGCATAAGAACTAACCTATTTCAAAGACATGAGGGTTTCATCTTTGCTCTGTTTTGTAGGTCATCATGATGCCCATGCGTAAGAATACCATCCGGATCAACTTTGTCCAAGTACCTACCCTACTTAAAGAGTTGGTTGTTAAGATGCCTGACACTACTTCCTTCATCAGGAGGCATGGTTCTCTTCTCAGTTTAGTCACCTCCAAATTGGACGAACAAATGATGAGTGTCCTGGTCCAGTTCTATGATCCGCTGTACCATTGTTTTACTTTTCAAGACTATCAGCTGGTTCCTACCCTAGAAGAGTTTTTTGAGCTGCTTAGTATCTCTATTCTGGAGCAGACCCCATTTACTGGTTGGGAAAAGACTCTTAGGCCCGAAGAAATTGCTGCAGCCCTTCATTTGACCAAAGAGGAGGTAATGGCTAATTGGGAGACCAGAAGTGGAGCTAAGGGTTTTCTGACTAAGTTCTTGGTTGGCAAGGCTAACTATTTCTGGGATAGCCTAGATTTCAAGGCCTTCGAGGATATTCTGGCTCTTCTGATATATGGCTTGGTACTGTTTCCGAATCCTGACACTTTTGTTGATGTTAATGCCATAAAAATCTTCATCTCTCAGAACCCTGTACCCACTCTCTTGGGTGACATTCTCCATCAGCTCTATGCTCGTACTGCCCGAAAGCGGGGAACCTTGATGTGTTGTGCTCCTTTATTGTCGAGGTGGTTTATTTCGCACCTCCCTAAGTCAGTGCTGAAGAATAAAGAAGGAATGGGCTGGGCTTATAGGGTGATGTCTCTTTCTCATAATGACATTATCTGGACTCTCAAAGGTATGGATGAGGTGACTATCATTGATCGCCGTGGAGAGTATCCTAATGTTCCATTGATAGGAACCCATGGAGGAATTTCTTACAACCCATGCTTAGCTCTCTGTCAGTTCGGAAGAGCCAGAAGAGAAGGACCTCATGAGATGCTAATGCCTCATATCATCTTTGATTTTCAAGGAGATAGCGACGAGCAACGTCGTAGATTCATAAGGGCTTGGGACAGAGTTCACCAATCTGATCCACATGAGTTGGGTCCAAAGACTTCACTCCCGATGGAGCCATATCTCAGATGGGTCCGCATTCGTGCCCAGAAGCTAGGTATGCCATATGAAGCTGTTCGGCCAGTCACTCTTGAAGTTGCTAATGAAGAAGGGGTTCTTCCAACCATTCTCCATCCTTATATGCCCACTGACATCGGGGCACTGAAAAGGTCTTGGATGCAGCTGAGGGATGAACGAGATTCTTACCGAGAGAAGTTCAACGAGCAAGAACAGAATATCCAGAAGCTGACTAGGCAGTTAGAGAACAAGCGGATTCTTAATGACTATGTCCGCACTGATAAGAAGAGACCATGGGAGCATTGATGGACCTTTGATGATTTCCTTTCCAGTTTTTGTTTACTTTTCAGTATTTCCATTCTTGTAACGCCTTAAGGGAAATTTGTTGAACAATTTAAATTTTGAAGTTTAAATCTAATAAAGTGTGTTTCCTTTCTTGTTTACAAATTTGAATCTCGATTGTCTTTGAAATCATAATCATACGCATTTCATCCCATGCACTTCATAAACAAGTACCCATTACAGGTCTCTTACCTTCTTCGCTGTTTATTTCAGCAATCATCATGTCTGCTGAACCTTCAACTGAGCAAGCTATCAAGGCCCTCCAGGCCCATAATGCCCAATTTCAAGAGCTGTTCATGAATCTAGCTAAGGGTCAGCAGGACCTGAAGACCTTGATTCTGAGAGAGAAAAATAAGAAGAAGAAGAGGACAGTCCTATTCAACACTGGTCCTAGGTTTGGAAACAGGCTACGGGATGAAGTTGATCTGACCACCTCATCTGGAGGGAAAGATAGTCCACAAGAAAGGAGGGCTCCTAGCCCCGTGGTCTCCGACAACGAGACGGACTACGATGAAGAACAATATCCTCCTGCTGAGGATAAGTACAAACAACTGGAAGACCATTTGAGCGCTATGGAAATTCAGAAGGTGCCCGGTCTGGACTTCGGAGATCTAGGTCTATCATCTGGGGTGGTGATTCCCCATAAATTCAAGGCACCGGCCTTTGCCAAGTATAACGGAGTTTCCTGCCCGAAGCTGCACCTCCGGTCATATGTAAGGAAGATCCAGCCTTACACTGCTGATAAGAACTTATGGATCCATTTCTTTCAAGACAGTCTCTCAGGGACTCAGCTTGAGTGGTTCTATCAATTGGACGGAGCCAATATCCGCAGCTGGGAAGATTTGGCTACTGCATTCTATAGGCAGTATTAGTATAACTCCGACCTTGCTCCTACGCGTACCCAACTCCAGGGTATGTCAATGGGAACGGGTGAAGGATTTAAAGATTATGCTCAGAAGTGGAGAGACCTCGCCGGAAGGGTGCAACCACCCTTGGCTGATCGGGAACTTGTTGACATGTTTTTGGGGACCCTGTCCGGTCCATTCTTTAACCATCTGATTGGAAGCTCTTCAACTGGGTTTACAGATCTTATTTTGACTGGTGAGAGAATTGAAGCTGGTATTAAGGCTGGGAAGATACATAAGGGTGCCTCATCGAGCACCGAAAAGAAGTCGTTTAAGAAAGAGTCCAGTGCTGTCTACAGTGCAAGAAGACAGAATAGACCTGAACACCGCCAAGCTGTCAATGCGGTTGTTATTTCAAAACCTGCTGGTGCTCCTCAGTACAACAATCAACAAAAGGACGAGAGACCTAAGAGGAAATTCACTCGTCTCAGCATGACCTTATCTCAGATTCTGCCACAGTTGCTGAAGACTAATCTGGTGACTCTAAGGGAAGCCCCAAAGAATTCAAATACAACGTCACCAAGGTATAACCCTAACGCCCGCTACGCTTATCACTCCGATAGCCCGGGGCATAATACAGATGATTGTTGGGCTTTGAAGAACAAGATACAAGACTTAATTAATGCAAAGGAGATTGAGTTCGAGGCGCCTGAGAGGCCTAATGTTGTGACTGCTCCCATGCCCAAACATGGAGTAAATGTTGTAGAGGAAGACTTGTTTGTAGTTTCTATGGATGACATTGTTACCCCTCTGATGACTGTCAAGAAGAACCTGTTGCTAGCCGGTTTATTTCTGGGATGTGACAAAGGTTGCCATATGTGTTCTGTTTTACCTACCGGTTGCCCATTCCTGAAGTCAGGTATCTAAAACCTGATGGGTAGTAAAGAGATCCTGTTTGAGAAGACTGTTGTTCCTTCCATTCCTACTAAAGAAGTCGCCATCATTACCATTTTCGACAATTCTTCCAAGGCTCCCTCGAGGAAGCCTGTTAGAATTACATCTGTTCCAAAAACCGCACCTGTGATCATCACTGTTCCGGGCCCCATCCCCTATACCTCTGACAAAGCTGTCCCTTGGCACTATGGGGCTGATGTTTATGTTCATGGAGTTAAGCAAGAGTTGGATGCTGATACTGACGTCAGCAACATTACTGGACCTGCTAAAGTCACCCGCAGCGGTAGACTTTTCTCACCTGATATTGTTCCACCAATTGTCCGAAGACCTGTCGTTATTACACCTGCAAGTGTACCTACTGCCATTCCTGATCAAGTTCCTAGTCCTACCCCTGTCGCCGAGTCATCTGACGCTCGAGGCAAAGGGATCACCACTGATGTGCCTGCCCAGACGGAGGCACCGAAGATAATTACTGTTGAAGCTTCCAAGCAGGAGATGGAAGAGATTCTGAAGATTATTAAGAAGAGTGATTATAATGTAGTTGAGCAGCTGGGGCAAACCCCATCGAAGATTTCTATGTTGTCACTATTGTTATGTTCAGAGGCCCATGCCAAGGCTCTGATTGAAGTGGTGAAAAACACAAGAAGGGGGGGTTGAATTGTAAAACTGAAATCTAATGCAATGAACAAGATATTTTTATCCTGGTTCGTTTGATCTCAAACTACTCCAGTCCACCCGTCAAGGTGATTTCGCCTCTCTCCAACGAGGTCTTAATCCACTATATTCAACTGAATATTACAGACTGCTTTAACAACTGCTAAAGCCTTCTTGATTCAAACCACAACCCGGTTTGTCAAGGTAACACTTTCTTACAAAGAGATAAAACTATGTGTGTGGATGTTTTCTACAAAACTGTATCACAACTGTGATGTATACACAAACTGAAGCTTAGAAACTAGATTGCTAAACAGTAATGGAATATCAGAGTGTGTGGTTTAGCAAAACTGAGAGAACAAAGATTATGGTTTAGCTTTTGTGCGTGTAGAGATTTGGAGAGCATTAACCATTTCAATCTTCAAAGCCTTGTTTATATAGCACTGAGATGATGAACGTTGGATGCAATATTCTTGATTCAATGCTAATAACAAGCTTTCCTTATTGAGCAGATCTTGTCTGGAATGAGGCCGTTGGAATTAATTTGCTTTCAATGCACAGTACCGTTGCTTACTTAATGCAAGTTCTGGCTTGGCTCATTCTGACTCTGCTTCGCTGCTGATGAACTATTGTGTTTCTTTATCAGAGTGTTGAGCGCAATCTTGTTCATCAGGCTTCAGCATGTACGTGAGTTGATCATCTGATTTTATCATTCTGATATAGCAACTTCTGATGCTGGTGTCTGAAATCAAGTTCTGATGCTGAATAGATGTGATCTTGCTTATTTCAATCAGAGTATCTGCAAGTCAGAACATAATAATTTTAGGCAGCAGATAGTTCATACATGAGACTTATAAATACTATATCTTTTCACTTTGTTATCATCAAAACTTAAATATAGGGTAGTAGATTCAAACTTTGTTCTAACAATCTCCCCCTTTTTGATGATGACAAAAACTAGAGATTTTAAATGAAAATAACGTGAAAAGTTATCTGGAATATGTATCAGAATAAGAAGTAAAAGAATAAGGAGTAAGGAGATACTCCCCCTGAGTTTATTACTTCCCTTTGATTATACGTGTTCTTCAGGATCAGATCTTTTTGCCTTTCCTTGAACATCAGAGTATCAGAGTCTTTGACTTATCAGAAGCTTTATGTCAGAGCAGAGCTTCAGAGCTTATCTTGTCAGAGCTTTGCTTTGGATCAGAATATTAGAGCGGATCAGAACTTCATAGTGATCAGAGCAGAACTTCATATTGATCAGAGCTTCTAGTCTTCAGAGTGTCCAGGAGCTTCCTTGTGCCTGTAGACTTTAAGCAAAACAGAAAAAAACATTTCAAGTAATAGAGTTAGAATGTTTGAGAATTTCTGTCTAGTCAGCCGTTATTGATTAAAATATCATTCTTGTTCTCCCCCTTTTTGTCAGCAATCAAAAAGTGTTGGTGATGTGCTAAAACAATTAAGATCAGAAAAACTAATTATATTAAGATAGTTCAGAATCAAAACAAGAAAATATTACAAAACATATTCAATCAGTGCATCAGAAAATCAGGGAAAACATGAAAAAGGTCATGCATAGAAAAGAGACTAAGGTTGAGGAGGCAAGCGTGTGAACAGGTTCTCCAGCATGGCTTGGATCTTTTCAGCAGTCTCATTCTGCTTATGCACCATGCTGACAACAGTGTCAATCTTGCTGTCCTGCACATCCATTCTCTCTTTCATTTTCTGATCGCTTTCATCCATCCGCTGCTGCAGACGCATGTCATTCAGCCTTAATTCTTCCAGAGTCTGCCTGTCCAAGGCAGCTTGAGAAGCATCAGAAGCAGGAGGCTTCTGAGAACTTTCAGCAACATCCTCTGCTTGACTTTCTTCAGCTTGAATGGTATTGTCTTCTTCTGATGATTGCACCTTTGCAGCTTGCTGTTTCTCAGACCAAGGTTCACTGTCCAGAGGGAGCACGTCTTCTTTCAGGAGCTGACTTCCAACTTCATTCAGAAGCTTGCTGAAATTTTGTTGTGCCTGCTCATAGTTGATATCCTGCAACTTGAGGGCTTTAGCACGTACCCAAAGTCTGAATTGTGACCAGAGCTGATCAGAAGCAGCTGGGTCAATCATTCCAGGACAGACTTGCTTCAAATAAGCAATCCATTGCAGCACACCTGTTTCAAAATTCATAATACCAGAGCCAACATCTGGTTGCTTTGGTTTTTGGATGGCAATTTTGTGTTTCAGATCAGCAAGACGGTCAAGACTGGTTAAGTCTATGAAAGTCCTGCTGGGGTTTTCAGAGGTTTTCTGAGCAGCTGTTTGTTTTGGAGATGGAGTATCAGAGTCAGATATTACGATTGGACTGGGTGGTGTTTTGGGAGTATTTGGTGGTGTCGATTCTGATGAGGATGGTAACTGGGGCATGATAACAGTTATTCCACATGGCAATTGGATTGCCAGCGGTGATGGTTGAGGTGAATGAGGTTCAGATTGGTGGGGGGAAGGAGTTTCAGAGTGGTGAAACTCTGTTTGTGGAGATGGTGGATTAATTTCTGGTTGGGGAGAGGGAGTTGGAATCTCTGATTGCTCAGGGATCAGAGGTTCTTCTGAGAGTGGTTGTTGTTGTTCTGGTTCTGGTTGTTGTTGTTCTGGTTCTTCAGCAGATTGCTGTTGTTCTGGTTGTGGAGGAGGAACATTTAGTGGTTCAGAGTTTGGTTGATCAGAGGCATGTTGATCAATATCAGACAGCACTTGGTCAAGTGCTGTTGTTGTTGAAATTGTTGGTTGTTTGGGGTGTTTGGTTCTGGGTCTTCTGAGTTTTAATGCCTCAGAAGGGTCTTCTTCTTGTACAGTTTCATCTATGGTAGGGATGGGGATTGAGATTCTATGAGAGGTTTGAGGAGGGATAGATGCTGGAATAGTAGAAGAATTAAAAACAGGGGCAGCAGATGAATTACCTCTTTTCTTGAGAGTCTGCTGAGATGATCCTTCTGATGGCGCCTTTCTCTTCTTGGTCTTCTTCAGAGTCACTTCTGGTTGAGGTTGATGCAGATCTCTGATATTCAGCTTTGGATCTGTACCATCTGCCTTGCACGCATCCAAGTACCTGAGAATCACCTCTGGTTTGGATTCAATTTCAGAAAATAATGGAAAGTCACTCAGAGGCACTCTTCTGCTGGAGATATCAGCAATGGGAGTAGCTCTGGGTTCCTTCTGAATATTCTCTATCAGCTTCATCTTTTTCAGGTTCTTTGCGTTCAGAGGTTTCCCAATTGTTGGTTCAATAATGCTTAGTTCTTGAGCTTCTATCAGATGCTCAATCAGCCTATTCTCTGTCAGAATATCTGATATCAACCTTCCAAAAGGTATCCAATCCCTCTTGGTTCTTTCTTCTTCCCTTGTTTCTTTCACACTTGTTCTGAGGTGGTTAAACAGGAAGTGAGCCAGATTGATCTTTATCTTCTGATCAATAAAGTAGATCAGAAACTGCTGATCCACATTTATGTAACCAGGAGAACTGGTTGGTTTCCTGTGGTTGAAGCACCCCAGAATAATCTTAGCCCACACTCTGCAATGATCCTTCAGATCTTTAATCTTGCTGCTGGGCATCCCAAGAGTGAAAATCCTGTTAGCTACCACACCTATATCAGCACATCTTTCAGCCATGTCCACACAACGGACGCCACCACCACTTTGACCGATTAGCCTTGCAATGAGATCTTCAGTAATCACAATCTTCTTCCCCATAACAAAGGAGGTGACTAGATGTGTTGAAGCCTTGGCGTGAATCCAAAATTCCTTGACCAGCATTGGGAATGTTGGTCCAACCAACCTATCGAAATACCTTTCCCACTTTTGAGCCCTAACTTCTTCAGTTAGGTCAAAACCGTTCTCCTTCAAGCTTTCAAAGTCAATGATTAATTCAGAAAGCACTTCAAGATTCTTCACCGGAGTGAGGAGAGTTCTGAGTGGCACTTGATATTGCTCAGATGATGCTTTCTTCTGAGTACCTGCAGAAACGCTGCTGGAGGTTGCCATGTTCACACTAAAAGGGTTTTGAGAATAAACTGAGGAAAATAGGTTGCAAGAGATGAACACAGAAATATGCAGAAAATGCTTAAGTATTAGTGAGAAAGCGTAAAGAATAAGAATGAGAGATTAATGTGCTTAAATAGAGTTTTCAAAACTATTTTGAAAAGATAAACGTTTTTAAGAGAGAGAAAAATCATGATTGCCATTTAAAAGCATGATTACTTTTCATTAAATGCTTGCTGATTTTGGGGGATTTGAGAAAGATACTTAAAAACGGTTACCAGACATGTGTCTCAATGCACCCAATCAGCGCTTTGCCTTCTCAGAAGCGTGCACGCGTTCTGCTTCAGAGATATGCTGATGATTGGATGACACTTGTTTGATGTAGTGATCAGTACGTCTGTCTTTGAGCTTTAGACTCTCAGATCTTTAGACTTGCATCTGATACAATCTGCATGTTCTATCTTTCTGAAAGGAGATTGATCAGAAGTTCACAGTAAAATAATTACATTCTAAAGGTAAATATATGGAATTAAAACATTTTCACTCTGGGCACACTTTCATGCTGAGATGTTTCAGAATGAAATTAAACCTATCTTCTGAAAGGGGTTTAGTAAAGATATCAGCCCATTGATGGTCTGTATCTATAAATTTTAAGTTCAAAATACCTTTCTGAATATAGTCACTAATGAAGTGATGTTTTATTTCTATATGCTTAGCTCTAGAATGTAAAATGGGATTCTTACTTAAGCAAATAGCAGAAGTATTATCACAAAGTATAGGAATGTTACTCTCAAAAATCTGGAAGTCTTCAAGCTGACTTTTCATCCAGAGCATTTGTGTGCTACATCCTGCTGCTGCTATGTACTCAGCTTCCGCTGTTGACAGAGCAATTGTTGATTGCCTTTTGCTGGACCAAGAAATCAGATTTTCTCCCAGAAACTGGCAGCTTCCAGAAGTACTTTTACGTTCCACTCTGTCTCCAGCAAAATCAGCATCACAGTAGCCTACTAAGCTGTAATCACTAGATTTTCTATAAAACAAACCCAGATTAGTAGTACCTTTCAGATACTTGAAAATTCGCTTAACAGCTGTTAAGTGAGATTCTCTAGGATCTGATTGGAATCTAGCACAGATACAAACACTGAATAATATGTCAGGTCTTGAAGCAGTCAGATAGAGGAGAGAACCAATCATACCTCTGTAGACTTTTTGTTCTACATTTTTGCTTACCTCTTCTCTTTCCAGAATGCACGTGGGATGCATTGGAATCTTTGATGGCTTACATTCTGAGAGATCAAATTTCTTCAGAAGATCTCTGATGTATTTGCTCTGATGAATGTAAGTTCCTTCTGGAGTTTGATTGATCTGAATTCCTAGAAAGAATTTCAGTTCCCCCATGAGGCTCATCTCAAATTCTGCCTGCATACACTTAGCAAATTTTCTTCCAAGAGAAGGATTAGTAGAACCAAAAATAATATCATCAACATAAATTTGACAGACTAAGATGTCGTTCTTAACTGATTTACAGAATAGAGTAGTGTCCACTTTCCCTCTGGTGAATTCATTTTCCAGCAGAAAATTACTTAGCCTTTCATACCAAGCTCTGGGAGCTTGTTTCAGACCATACAGTGACTTCTTTAGTTTGAAAACATGTTCTGGATGTTTTGTATTTTCAAAACCTGGGGGTTGGTGTACATAAACTTCTTCTTCTATATAACCATTTAAGAATGCACTTTTGACATCCATCTGATACAGAGTGATGCCTCTATTAACAGCAAATGAAATTAAAAGTCTGATAGATTCTAACCTGGCGACTGGGGCAAAGGTTTCTGTATAGTCTATCCCCTCTTGCTGACTATAACCTTGTGCAACCAGTCGTGCCTTGTTTCTGATGACTTCACCTTGTTCATTTAGCTTGTTTCTGAACACCCATCTTGTTCCAATGACGTTGAATCCTTTTGGTCTGGGAACGAGATCCCATACGTCGTTTCTGGTGAATTGATTCAGCTCTTCTTGCATTGCCAGAATCCAGTCATTATCCAGAAGTGCTTCATCAATTGAAGAAGGTTCAATCAGAGACACCAGTCCCATAAGTGTTTCTTTAGAGTTTCTGAAGCTTGCTCTTGTTCTGATTGGATCTTCCTTTCTTCCTAGGATAGTCTCTTCTGGGTGATCCAAGCTGCTTCTGGGTAATCTCTTCTGAGGTTGATCAGCAGCTGTTGTAGGATTTCTAGCAGTGCTCCTTTCAGACGTTGAAGGAATGTCTGTGTTGAGAGCTTCTGATGACTTGTCTTCAGAACCTGCAAATTCAATTTCTATACCTGCAAAAACTTCATTCTGCTTTGACTTTTCAGAGTCAAGCTTGTCATCAAAACGAACACTGATTGATTCTTCCACAATCTGTGTTTCTGTATTGTATACTCTGTACCCTCTTGAGCGTTCAGAGTATCCTAACATGATACACTTCTGTGCTTTAGAGTCAAACTTGTTCAAATAATTCTTTGTATTTAATATAAAGCAAGTACATCCAAATGGATGAAAATATGAAATGTTGGGCTTTCTGTTCTTCCACAATTCATATGGAGTCTTTTCTAGAATAGGTCTTATTGAGATTCTATTCTGAATGTAGCACGCTGTGTTTATTGCCTCTGCCCAGAAGATCTTAGCAACGTTTGTATCATTGATCATGGTTCTGGCCATTTCTTGCAATGTTCTGTTCTTTCGTTCTACAACTCCATTTTGTTGGGGAGTTCTAGGACAAGAGAAATCATGCAGAATGCCTCTGTCATTAAAGAATGACTCAAAATCTTTATTTTCAAATTCTCCACCATGATCACTTCTGACTTTAACGATTCTAAGATCCTTTTCATTCTGAACTTGGTTACAGAAGGTAACAAACACAGAGTGTGACTCGTCCTTGTGTCTTAAGAACTTTACCCATGTCCATCTGCTATAGTCATCTACGATTACTAACCCATACTTCTTACCACTGACTGAAGCAGTTTTAACTGGTCCAAATAAGTCAATGTGCAGAAGTTCTAATGGCTTAGAGGTAGAAACAACATTTTTGGATTTAAAAGAAGGTTTAGCAAATTTGCCTTTCTGACATGCTTCACACAGAGCATCTGAATTGAACTTCAAATTAGGAAGTCCTCTGACCAGATTGAGTTTGTTAATCTGAGATATTCTTCTCATACTAACATGCCCCAATCTTCTGTGCCAGATCCACTGCTCGTTGTTAACAGACAGAAGACATTTTACATTCTGATTCTTTAGTTCAGAAAGTTTGATTTTGTAAATGTTGTTTTTCCTCTTACCATTAAACAGGATAGTCCCATCTTTCTGACTAACAGCTTTACATGATTTTTGATTAAAGATTATATCATAACCGTTATCACTTAATTGACTTATGGATAACAGATTATGCATCAATCCATCTACTAGCAGAACATTATTAATAGAGGGAAGATTTCCATTACCTACAGTTCCAGAGCCAATTATCTTTCCCCTCTGATTGCCTCCAAAGCCAACGTGGCCTCCAGGCTTAAGTTCCAGGCTTTGGAACATATGCCTTCTTCCCGTCATGTGTCGTGAGCAGCCAGAGTCCAGGTACCATGACTGGTGTTTCTGACTTGCTGCTAAAGATATCTGCAACATGTATTATTTTATCCTTAGGTACCCAGATTTTCTTGGGTCCTGATTTGTTAGTTTTACCAAAACTCTGGTTGAATTTTGGTTTCACAGAGTGCTTACTGCTAGTATATTTGATATCATGTGTGTGACCATACACAAAATGTGAATTCAGAGGAGTGTGTTTAATGGTTAAGTCCATGACATTCTTTGGTGTAGGAACCTTACCTTGGAATCCTATTCCTTTCCTGCCGTTTCTGCTAACTCCATAGATCATTGAAGCCATTCTGCTTCTATCTATGCTTTTAGCTAGGAACTTCTGGAAACTGTGATCATACTCCTTGATGATCTCATCAGCGTTGCTGGGAGTTTCAGAAATTGGTTCCTTCTGAGAGTTTTGTAAAATGTTTTCTAATTTTGAAATCTTATTTTTCAGCTCAGAATTTTCCAATTTGAGACTCTCAGTCTTATTAGTGTCGGATTCAAGATTCCTTTTCAGGTCTCTGAATTTAGCTCTAATTTGCTGATAACGTTCCAGAATCTCATTAAGGCTTTCAGCAAGTTCAGCCTTTGTAAAATTAACAGCAAAGTTAGGAAATACCTCTTCAGTATCTGATTCTGAGTCTGATTCAGAAGCTTCACTATCTTCTGAGATGTTAGCCATGAAGGCTATGTTTGCCCTTTCATCATCTGATTCTGAGTCAGCTTCAGACGAGTCAGAGTCATCCCATGTAGCCATGAGACTTTTCTTCTTCTCTCTTCCAAACTTCTTTTTGGGCTTTTCCCTCTGAAGCTTTGGGCAGTCACTCTTGTAGTGTCCTTGCTCATTGCACTCATAGCAGATGATGTCTTTGGTGTTTGGCTTTTTGCTACTGGAGGAGCCTTCAGATCTTCTGTATATAGAGGAAGAATTTGTCCTTCTGTATCTGGAAGAAGACTCGTTCTGATCAGATCTTCTAGGATTCCTGAACTTCCTTTGTCTTTGCTTCCACAGTTGATTTACTCTTCTGGAGAGAAGGGAAAGTTCGTCTTCTTCTGATGAGGATCCATCAGATGTTTCTTCAAATGCCTGCAAAACTTTAGACTCAAATTTTCTGTTAGATTTTAATGCTAAAGGCTTACCTTGCTTCTGAGGCTCATCAGCTTCTAGCTCTATCTCATGACTTCTGAGGGAGCTGATAAGTTCCTCCAGAGTGATTTTATTGAGATCTTTAGCTAGCTTCAGAGCAGTAACCATAGGCCTCCACTGCTTGGGTAAACTTCTGACGATTTTCTTGACATGGTCAGCAGTAGAGTATCCTTTGTCCAGAACTTTGAGACCAGCTACCAGAATCTGGAATCTAGAGAACATAGTTTCAATGGATTCAGATTCTTCCATTTTGAACGCCTCATACTTCTGAATGAGCGCCAGAGCTTTTGTTTCTTTGACCTGAACGTTGCCCTCATGCGTCATTCTGAGAGAATCAAAAATATTCTTTGCTGTGTCTCTGTTGGAGATCTTTTCATACTCAGTATAGGAGATGGCACTGAGGAGGATGGTTCTGGCCTTGTGGTGATTCTTGAAGTCACGCTTTTGTTGATCAGACATTGTTTTTCTATCAATCTTCTGACCACTTGCATTCACAGGGTGCGTGTATCCATCTGTCACCATATCCCACAGATCAGCATCATGTGCCAGAAAGAAGCTTTCAATTCTGTCTTTCCAGTAATCAAAGTTTTCTCCATCAAAGACTGGAGGTTTGCCACTGAATCTGTCTCTGTCCTCATTGTTGTCATTGCTGATGTGAGAATTGTTTCCTGCCATTGTGTTTTTCTGACGCTGGATCTTGTACTGACACGGTTAAGTGTTTTAGCTCAGAACCAGGCGCTCTGATGCCAATTGAAGTGGTGAAAAACACAAGAAGGGGGGGTTGAATTGTAAAACTGAAATCTAATGCAATGAACAAGATATTTTTATCCTGGTTCGTTTGATCTCAAACTACTCCAGTCCACCCGTCAAGGTGATTTCGCCTCTCTCCAACGAGGTCTTAATCCACTATATTCAACTGAATATTACAGACTGCTTTAACAACTGCTAAAGCCTTCTTGATTCAAACCACAACCCGGTTTGTCAAGGTAACACTTTCTTACAAAGAGATAAAACTATGTGTGTGGATGTTTTCTACAAAACTGTATCACAACTGTGATGTATACACAAACTGAAGCTTAGAAACTAGATTGCTAAACAGTAATGGAATATCAGAGTGTGTGGTTTAGCAAAACTGAGAGAACAAAGATTATGGTTTAGCTTTTGTGCGTGTAGAGATTTGGAGAGCATTAACCATTTCAATCTTCAAAGCCTTGTTTATATAGCACTGAGATGATGAACGTTGGATGCAATATTCTTCATTCAATGCTAATAACAAGCTTTCCTTATTGAGCAGATCTTGTCTGGAATGAGGCCGTTGGAATTAATTTGCTTTCAATGCACAGTACCGTTGCTTACTTAATGCAAGTTCTGGCTTGGCTCATTCTGACTCTGCTTCGCTGCTGATGAACTATTGTGTTTCTTTATCAGAGTGTTGAGCGCAGTCTTGTTCATCAGGCTTCAGCATGTACGTGAGTTGATCATCTGATTTTATCATTCTGATATAGCAACTTCTGATGCTGGTGTCTGAAATCAAGTTCTGATGCTGAATAGATGTGATCTTGCTTATTTCAATCAGAGTATCTGCAAGTCAGAACATAATAATTTTAGGCAGCAGATAGTTCATACATGAGACTTATAAATACTATATCTTTTCACTTTGTTATCATCAAAACTTAAATATAGGGTAGTAGATTCAAACTTTGTTCTAACACTGATTACCTTCCTGAAGACTGCCCACGTGCCACAAGAGACATCAGCTGATCAGTTTACCGATTGCGTGGCCAATTTAACTGCTGACAATGGATTGGGTTTCTCAGACGCTGACTTGACGACTAAGGGGAAAAATCATAACGATGCCCTGCATGTCTCCATTGAATGCAGGGGCACTACTCTTGCACATGTATTGGTTGATACTGGTTCCTCATTGAACGTATTGCCTAAAAAAGCTCTAGACCGATTGGATTGCGAAGGGTTGGAGCTAAAACCAAGTAACATCGTTGTCAGGGCCTTTGATGGGTCTAAAAGGATGGTGCACGGTGAAGTTGATATTCCAATTAAAGTTGGTTCTCAGGTCTTCAATTCTATGTTCTACGTAATGGACATTCGGCCATCCTATTCTTGTTTGCTGGGTCGTCCATGAATCCACAAAGCTGGGGCCGTAACCTCAACGCTCCACCAGAAGCTGAAGTACCCGGTCAAAGGGAAGATTATGACAGTACAAGGGGAAGAAGAGTATATGGTTAGCCACCTCAATTCGTTCTGATATGTAGAGATGGATGGGGAGTTCATTGATACCCCATTTCAGCACTTTGAAGAGGTTCCCCAGACATTGGCATCATCTGAGGCTGTGGTCGAGGATTCTCCTATGAAGATGGCTTCCTTAAAATATGCCCGGGCTGTTATTGAGAAGGGTGAGTGTGCAAATTGGGGCTGGCTCCCTGATTTTACACAGAAGACTAACAAGTTTGGTTTGGGTTTCACTGCAGAAGCTCAAAGGGCTATTCCGAATGCAAGGATCGGAAGACCTCCCGTGTACATCAGCAACTCGGGAGTGAATGCCATTGAAGATGATGTGGAGGAGTCTGAATTCAACAGCTGGATCTATCCTACGACCGACGGTGGACCAAGCAACTGGACAGCAAAGGACTTCATCCCTATTACTTTTGTTACCCAGTAATGAAACCTTTTGTTTTGAATTTGTAATAGACAATGTTTTGAAACTTTATGGCTCGGTGTCTTACCCGGGGCACCGTGGCTTCATTTGTGAGGGATTTTGTGTGTCATTTTCATATATCATTAATAAAAGCATTGGACGTTTCTTGCATTTCAAATTTTGCGCTCCTTGTCTTTCTTTATTATATATTGAAAAACAGCTATTTTACACACACTCACATATACAGGTCCACATCCACTATGGATCTCACTGGTAACGACTCTGCTACTGCCAGTTATGACTTCGAAAATCCGATCAACTTAGCCGAAGACGAAGGTGAAAATAATTGCGAAGTGCCTGGTGAACTTGCAAGACTGCTACTCCAGGAAGAGAGGGTTATTCAGCCACACGAAGAGCTAGTGGAAATAGTGAATCTGGGTACTGAGGCAGACAAGAAAGAGGTCAAGATCGGTTCCAACCTGGAGCTTAGTGTGAAACAACGGTTGATTCAGATGCTGCATGACTACGTCGAGATCTTTGCCTGGTCTTACGAAGATATGTGTTGTACCCCAAAATTTGCCCTTGTATTTTTCCACAAGAAATCACAGCCTCGGGCGTTTCCTGATTTTTCAGACTGGTTCAAGAATTGGTCAAACAGACTTTTCTCGTCAGTCAGACAAAATTAGGGTTTTCATGGCTCTGGAACAGTTCACACAGTTTGCTTAGGGTTTGGTTGATTTTGGCTCAGGTTTTAATCAGGCGAACGTTTCTTTGACATTTAATCAAGAATCAGGGTTTTGTGCGCGCTTTCTCATAAAGAATTAATTTTACAGTTCTTTTCAGTTTACTCTAAGATTTGGATTGAGGCATTTGAATCAAGAACTTGCAGTGTTTTGTTTAATCAAGTAAAGGCTAAAGCATTTGATTGAAGATGAGATGAAAGTTGAGGTACTTAAATTGAGAATCTACAGTGTCTGATTTGATCAGTAAAAAGATAAATATCTAGATATTGGTTTGATTAACTGTGCATTATTTAATTGGAAGCGCCAGGTTTATTATTGATTCAATGATAAGGCCACAGTGTTTATTAATTATTTTTCTAAAGTCAGAATAATTGGATACTTCCAGTTATTTTAATTTAAGAAATTCAAATAATTAAATGAACATTGAATTGAAAGAAGAATTAACTGATAAAAAGGATGTTTATTCACTTTGATTTGTTTGTTACATATATTATTTAAATACTGTTAAATTTATTTACAATTATTTAATAATATTATTACAAATAATTACAATTGAAATAAAATTTCATCCTAATTTCTAAGTCTTCATCTTCTATCCAAATGCTCCCTCTGCTCATTTGATTTTATCTGCAAAACAAAGAAAAGAAAGAAAAGTCAAAGCAGATAAAATGATTAAAAGTAGACAGTTAAAAAGATCATCATTAAAAGCAACTGGCCGGAATCAGTTCGCCCTCTCTGCAAATCACGAGATTTCTCCCGGTTCACAAAGAGGGATGAATAATGCTTGCAATGAAATATGAAATGCACAAATTTTAATATTGCACAAATTCAAAGTTTGTCAAAAAAGCTGCATAATTCCAAGAATTTCCAACAGCATGTACAACTATGAAAGTCCAAACTGAATTGCCTAACCAAACCAAAAAGGCAAACTGAATCACAGTTTCAAACTAAACAAAAAGATGCCCAAAAGATATCTCAAGATATCAAAGTACAAAATGTTGTCAATATGCAGAAAATCAGGATAAGAAGTGTGCAAAGAAGTACATAAAGTATGCAGAGCTAAACTACATTGCAAGCAAGGTTCAAGTCATCATTTCCCAAGCCAGTGCTTTTTCAGGAAAAGTGACTTCTAAGCAATATAATAATGCTTAAAAAACTGTCAAGAGAAAGGAGAGAGAGAGAGTGAAAGAAGGAGGCTTACAGGGCTCAGGCTTTAGGCAAGAAAAGATATAAAACAAAACTGTAATAACACAGTACAAAGGAGGCAGAAACGAGATAAACAAAAGGAGAACACAAACAAAACTGTAACCAAGAAATAGAACTGCCCAACCAGTAAAAGCACTAAAGCCTTACCTGATTCAGATTTTTTTTCAAAGCCTTTCAAACTGCTTCAACAAACAGATAACCAAAAAACACAAACTCAGTACACACAAGTCTTGAACCTGCTTGTAAACCTGTATCACAACCTGCCATACTTCCAAGCCTTTAACCTGCAATAGCAAGCCAAAGCCAAGAACATGTGCATAAACCAGAAGCCAAAACCAGTGGCCTGTAACAAGGCCTTACTTGCTTCAAACCTAACCTGCCAAGCCAAGAACCTGTGCATAAACCAGAAGCCCAACCAACAATAAAAGTAAAACTACACCAAATATGAAACCCAAAGCTTGAAGGCCTAAAACTTGCCTGAACTGTCAAGCCTGTAAAAGCCTAAAAACAGCATAAGCCTAAACGGGTTCAAGCCTATCAAGTCCAAAATTCCGTGCCTGCATCAAAGCTTTCCCAAACCAGCATTCGAACCAACACAAACCCTCAGAACATTGTCATCACTGGGTTAATCATCAAGGCAACTCAAACATAACATCAACAAGTATACCAAATATCCAAGCATACAGCAGCAGAAGGCAACAAGAAGAAGAAGATAAATAAGCATCTCAGGGTACACAGGCAACTCAGAGGCAACAAGAAGAAGAAGATAAAGAAGCATCTCAGACTCAGCTTTTCAAGGCAATAAACTCAGATAATCATCATCAAGCATACAAACGAAGGCAACATACCAATAAGCAATATTCAGAGCAAACATCATACAAAGGCGAGGCAACCAGAAAAGAAGAGGAAGAGAAATATACAAGGTTCTCAGACAACATCATTAAACCATAAAAAGAGCAAAATACAGGTACCAATTTTTCCAGCAAAAGCTAGCTCACAACGCGTCACATTTCCCTCCGCCCTAGGTGCCTCCGAATCCAGCTCCCTCCACCTCTCCAGGCCACGATATCTACAAAGGTAGTATTTTTCTACCCCTTCTTCTCACACCTCATGCAAAACATAATAATAATCATGGAATCAGTACATGAAAGTTTAAAATTATGTAATCCCTAAAGACCTAAGACATAAAGAGGGCGAAATCGTTACCCTTTCGCGTTTTGGCTTGGTCCAACCATGGAAAGGGAAGGATCCGGAGGTGGCGCTGGGTGGCTTGGAAACTGGGACGGAAAATCGCGTTCAGAAGCGTCGACTCAGCGAGAACGAAGAGGAAGGAGGACGAACGGCGTTGTAACCCTAAGCTTTTCTCCAAGTGAACAAACTTTGAAACCCTCACAACAATTGTTCTAAAGCCTTGGGCCTTGCCCCGTTTCAGAAGCCTCAAGCCCAACAGATTTAGGCGCGCACACCCCCATTACCACTTGCCTTCTGATTCACTTGTTTTTTTCCAGTTTGGGCCAAAACCCTTTCAGACCCACATGACCTCTTTTCTTTTTCTATTAACATACCCTTCTTAATCTTTTCTAAATTTTCATTTATTTTATAACCTAACTCTTTTTTTATATAATATTTTAACTAAAATATAAATAATACATTAATCTTACTAAATTTTGTTTATCACATTTAAAGTAAAAATTAGACTTTTTTTTAGGTTTAAACATTTTTAGTTTATTAAAACTTTTTTAGTTTACATAAGAAAATAAACTTTCCTTTATTTCTTTTTTTTCTTTTAATTAAAACTTTATACATAAATAAGTAGAACTTAAAACATTTTTTCCTTTTCTTTTGTTAAAACCCTTTTTATTTAAATATAAACTTTGTATAAAACATTTATGAAAAATACACAAAAATAGAATCTAAAACATTCTTTTCTTTTCTTAAAATATTTTCTTTATACATATTAACCAAAATACAAAACATGATAACAATATACAAGTAAAATCCAAGAATACAAAATTAAATCAAATACTTGATTTTCTCATTAAGTTAACATTTCTCAAACTTGTAAATAAATCACATTCATACACTTACACAGTTACAATATACAAATACGTCGATACATTTACTTTGCTTTACACATATACATTTGCTATTCTTATACATTGCTATACATTATATTTTACGTTTGCGCAATTCGATTTGGTTGTAATTATTGGACACTACTCTCCTTAAAATCTCATCCCCATTTGTAAATAAATGTACCCCCATCCCCGGATACTTATTTGTAATAGCGTAGACTTTAAATTCCCGCAATTTACCGCTTTCAAATATACCATGGTTAGACCTAGGGTTTGCATGTACATAAAATCAAACGCTAGACAACCTAATACAAGACAAATACATGAAATCAATACACAATCACACTTGCACCCCTAGGGTAATCCCGCTTGTTGCCTTCCAAAATGGGCCATGCTTGCACGTCGAGTTTCTTTGGCAAAACAATTCAAATGATCATAAGTCCCTCGATGACGCTTTCGAAAGTTGCCTATCAAAATGATCATAGTCCCTTCAAGCAAATTTCCAAAGACACTTGGCATCATTGCATTCATGGTCCATACGATGACCCGCGCCTGTCCCGTTAAACATCCTAAACGCAAGATTGTCCACCAAATACAATGGTGGAACAAAATTGTTAAAAGGGTTAAGACATGAGAAAAAACCTTTGAGTACAATAGGGGTAGACAACTCTTAGTTACTTGATCAAACTTGCAAAAACACTTGCCTACTTTTCAAAACCACATTCTACAAACACTTTCAAAAACAAACTTTCAAAAACATTTGAAACATCTTTTCGAAAAGATACACACCTTTGTGAAACACTCAAACACGAGTCATTACATTGGTTGCCTAAGACAAGGCATCATCTTCAAAAAAACATTTTCAAAACACACACACACACCATTTCAAAGCAATTGAAAATCAAAGGCAAGTGATCTAAAACCAAGTAACTAAGAGCCCATGGATAACCATGGATGAAAAGGGTGCTAATACCTTCCCTTTTCATAATCTACCCCCCGAACCCACGAAACATCTCAAAAGGTTTTTCCTGTGCTTTTTAACCTTTCCTTTAGGATAAAATAAAAAGTCGGTGGCGACTCTTGCTAAACCGAACAAGTGCGAATACAAACGCAAAAACTCAAGTCAGTTCTCCCACCGTATCACAGAAATGGCGACTCTGCTGGGGATTATTTAAAAGTGGGGTTACATTAGGGTTTAGATCACCTTTACATTCTTGCTTTAATTGCCTTGATTGCTTTACTTTTTGGTTCCTTGTTTGGGCTTGTTGTAAATCCTACACCCGAATTTGGGGCACCTTTTAGGTAAATAGCAAAAAATTGTGAGGGAACTGTACGGGGTATACCGACACGGTTGAAGCAGCAAGCTATGTTAGTGTGACATATTTGTGAGTACCGGTAACTCTTGAGTTCAGTCAAGGAGAGTACGGGGCCGCTGAGTGATGTCGTGAAGCACTAACGAACTCTTAGAACCTTAATTGACCATCTTAGCCTTTTTAAGGGTAGTGAGATGACCGACTTTGGTGCAGTCCGAAGTTGGTAGATACTCGATGCTACACTCATTGAGGGTTGTTTTCTTGGAATATTTTGGTCGCCAGTTAAGTGGCTAAACCGAAACAATGAACACAGAAAACAATCCAATGATATTGAGTTCCTTAGAACCCGGTTTCTATTTTAGGATAGGATGAGCCAACTAACTTCAAGAGGGTACTTACCTGCAACCCCATGCAAGCCTAAACCTAAGGATTTGTTTTTATTTGTGTGAATATGATTACCTGTATATACACTCACTTGCTCTTGCATACATATACATAACATCATAACATCATACCATAGCATTTTCAATAACCGTTTCAAGGATCTCAAGGGTTCTTTTGATGCAGGTTTACGTTGAACCAGACGTCTACCAAGGGGCAAGAGGTTTTCTCCTCTAAGCAAGTGCCATCAAAGATCAAGTGCAACAACTTGAATCAGGGGCTATGACCCACTTGACATGGTGAGCTTGATTCTCGTGGAAAAACATCCACCGGTGCAAAGCTCCCCAATCAAAGATCAAGTGCAACAACTTGAATCAGGGGCTATGACCCACTTGACATGGTGAGCTTGATTCTCGTGGAAAGACATCCACCGATGCAAAGTTCTCCAATCAAAGATCGAAGTTCAACCTCTAACATTCTTTTGCGTTTACCCCAAGAGATCCTTGAAAGCATGCATCCACATATCATGCATTGCATCATAACAGTTTTTCCTTTTTCAGGTCTCCTTACTCTCCTACTGTTTATTTCAGTAACAGATGGCTCTAGAGAGGACTGTCAAGGATATCCAGGACCAGACTGCTCAGCTGTAGGAAATGTTCTTGAACCTGTCCTTGGGGCAAGAAGAAATGAAAGCTCTCCTCACAAAGGGCTTGGAGAATTCAAACAAAGCCAGGAGTGACCAGTTGGAAGCACTGCAATTTGATTTGGCAACATTGAGGATCCAAATGATGGGACAGCTGGTGGGCCAGATGGCTCTCATCCAAGATTTGTCTCAAATATAGGAGGAACTCAGAGTTCTTGTCAACCAACTGCTTCGGAACAACCAACTGGGGCAAACATCAGAGGTTGAAGAGCAAGTCACCGCTCAACCTCCATCCACTCAAGAAGACAAGGGGAAGGCTCCTTTGCTTGCTTCAAGGTCACAAGCCCATCAACAACCTCGCCAACGTCAACGGGGTAATCGGCGTAAGCAAAATACGTCGGGAAGACAGTTCACGGAGACTAACATACCGTCATCGCCGATTCTAGAGCGTTTGTTGGAGGTCAATCTGACTGCTTTGAGGGATCCTATCCGGAACCCAAATACCTTCGCTCCTAACTATCATCCTGATGCATTTTGTGTGTACCACTCTTACAGCCCGGGACACGACACCGACGACTGTTGGGCCTTGAAGAACAAGATTCAAGATCTGATCGACATTGGAGTGCTGAAGTTCATGCCAGACGGCGAGATGAAAATCTTCCGTTAAGGGGTTCTCCACCTGATGTGACAAAGATCAAAGTGAAAGACTTTTGCTTCATTTGAATTTTCAAAGTTGTAATTTCTTTTGTTATTCAAACAATTATCTGTTGATGTTAAACTCTGTTTCATTAATGCATTGCATATGTTTGTCTTGAATTCATCCATTCGTTTTCACTACTCTTATGCTTTCTTTATGATATTTAACTCTTGATAAAAAGCTGCAAGCCTTTAGAGGGAGGATGACGAAACAATACCATGATCTCATGCAGTATGCTTTTGAACGGACCTTGCTGATGATGTACAGGCATTTCTTTCAATTCCCAAACACTGGAGTTATAAGGAAGATAATCCCTAGTCAACCCCTTCGAGCCAAAGAAGTAGGAGTTTTCTGTTCTAAACAAATCAAAACCTTTGATATAAACCTGGAGCAGGGTAGTATCTCAGTTAATTCAAAAGAAAATGCGCATTGAAGTCGCAAACTCTCAGTTCGTAACACAACGAACGACGTCAACAAAAGAAAGCATTCCTTTGGAATCAAAAGACAAGGGTGGTTCCCTATCACATAGGCAGTCAATCTCTCAAAAAAGAAAGAGCCCACCGAGCCAAAACCTATAAAGGAGGCTTAAGAAAGCCGGGGCATCCCGCTGACTGTAATCTCAAAAACAGGAACAGTCAGGCAAAAGTTAGGGATAACAAATCAAAATCAAAATAGAGAGGTCATTACAAATCCTCGACAACATGAAAAATGTTGCAAAAGAAAAAAGGAGATGATGACTGTCTCCCAATTTAACTGGTGAACCATCACCCAAAAAGTCGTTCCAAACTCGAATAGAGTGCGACGCACAATTAACTGAGCTTAGGTTTGAAGAACATCACGAAGAGCGGGTGGCTACAAATATACTTTGAGCCTTTATCCTTTGTTTCTTAAACCGTGAACCAAGCCACGTTACAACCCTTCAAAAGTCCTAATTGAAGCTTGGGTTAGTTCGAAAGCATACTGTTCAAAAGGTATCCTGACTCCTGTAAGGCTTTGCTCTAAAATCTTGTGTTGAATTGTCTCATAAAAAGTTTTCTGCTAAAAAACGCATTTTTCAAAACTTCGAGACAAACATAAACTTTGCATTGCTTGAATATCACTGTTTACATTTGGCTATTTGTTTGAAGCGAAGAAATTCATGCAGCGAATGTTCGGAGGAACGAAAACTCTCTCAGTGAGTAAAATCACTTCAGAAGGACGACACTTCCATTACAAGTCTCCTATCAACAAGGGGCATGACATGTCACCATCCAGTTAACCTGGGGCAGTCCAGTCAAGGTTTCAACAGATCTTTCAAAGTTCAGTTAACCTGGGGCAGTCCAATCAAGGTTTCAACAAATCTTTCAAAGTTCAGTTAACCTGGGGCAGTCCAGTCAAGGTTTCAACAGATCTTTCAAAGTTCAGTTAACATGGGACAGTCCAGTCAAGATTTCAACAAAATCTCTCAATTGCAGAGTAACCTGAAGAGACTCCTTCATCATCACTTAGGGCATTCGAATGCCAAAAGTGTTCAACAATTCCTTCATCACCTGTTGGAAGATACGGTCCAGATGTGCTCCAGACACGGTTGCCATTCTGTCACCTTTCTTAAGTTCCAGATCAACACCTGTAACAAGCCAGGAAAATATCTGTGGACGATTGATTGTGGATTAACACCTGTAACAAGCCAGAAAATTATCTACATCACCACTTGGGGCATTCGAATGTCAAAAGTGTTCCACAATTCCTTCATCACCTGTCGGAAGATACAGTTTCAGATACGCTCCAAACACGGTAGCCATTCTGTCACTCATTCAGATCCTAGTTACAGTTCCAGATACACTCCAGACACGGAAGTCATTCTGCTACTCATACAGATCTCAACTCCAAGATACAATTTCAGATACGCTCCAAACACGGTAGCCATTCTGTCACTCATTCAGATCCTAGTTACAGTTTCAGATACACTCCAGACACGGAAGTCATTTTGCTACTCATACAGATCTCAAATCCAAGATGTAGTTTTACACGAACTCATCATTAAGCAACCCTACACCGGTTCCTTCTCAAACTCAAAAGATTCTTGCAATCCCCAGCCAGAGAGCCTTCCAGAAGCTAACTCCCCTCAGAGTCGAGTTTCAAAATCCCCAGTGGAACCAAAACTGTCAATCCCCAGCGAAGCTAAAACTTCCAACTATCAATCCCCAAGCAGAGTGGAGACTCTCATTCTCAGTTCCTCACAGAATATTCGAATATTCCCCAGTGAAGATCTCCTCAAGACAGGAATTACCCAGTATATTGGCATGCGACCCAAGCTTCTGATTCCCCAACAGTGGTCCCAGGACTTCTCATCTGCAGTAATCAAAGATTCTTGCCCTCCCCAACAGCAGCCAAGGAATTATTTTCCCCGGCAGCAGTCAAGATTCTTTTGTCTCCAGTCATCCAGGATTCATCTATCCTCAGCAAGACAGCTCATCAGCTTACCTGCGCATCCATCACATTCATATCATAAATATTGATAACCTACATTGCATCATGCATCATGACATTGCATACAACTAACTCTTTACCTTTTCAAGTAAGATCAATCGACAGACAAAGATCATCATCTTCCGAGATTCTTTCTAGAAATAGTTCAGATGTGACCCAAACACGGCGACATTCTGATACTTATTCCAGATTCATTCAGATGCAATTTTACACGGACTCATCATCAGGAAACCCTACACCGGTTCCTTCTCCACTTCAAGACTTTTGAAAACAGTTTACGGATGCTTCCCAACAACGGATGTTTCTCTATTGCTTATTCAACTTCAAGACTTCTGAAAACAGTTCACGGGTTCTCCAGTAACGGATGTTAACCTATCACTTGTTCAGATTCTTCTCAACTTTTGAAAACAGTTTACGGACGCTTCCCAACAACGGATGTTGCTCTATTGCTTATTCAATCTCAAGACTTCTGAAAACAGTTCACGGGTTCTCCAGTAACGGATGTTAACCTATCACTTGTTCAGATTCTTCTCAACTTTTGAAAACAGTTTACGGACGCTTCCCAACAACGGATGCTGCTCTATTGCTTATTCAATTTCAAGACTTCTGAAAACAATTCACGGGTTCTCCAGTAACGGATGTTAACCTATCATTTGTTCAGATTCTTCTCAACTTTTGAAAACAGTTTACGGACGCTTCCCAACAACGGATGCTGCTCTATTGCTTATTCAACTTCAAGACTTCTGAAAATAGTTCACGGGTTCTCCAGTAACGGATGTTAACCTATCACTTGTTCAGATTCTTCTCAACTTTTGAAAACAGTTTACGGACGCTTCCCAACAACGGATGCTGCTCTATTGCTTATTCAACTTCAAGACTTCTGAAAACAGTTTACGGATTCTCCAAACACGGATGTTAATCTATCGCTTGTTCAGATGCAACTTTTGAAAACAGTTTACGGATGCTTCCAGATACGGATGTCAATCTATTGCTTATTCAGACCCCCAGTTCAGAGATGTTCCAAAGCATGGATGCCTTTCTGATACTCATCCACTCACCAATAACATACAGTTCAACAATCACTTCCAGATGGCATCTATAAGCCCATCCTCCTACCAGCAATTTCTAAATGGCATCTTTAAGCCCATTTCCAGATGGCATCTATAAGCCCATCCTCCTACCAGCAATTTCCAAATGGCATCTTTAAGCCCATTTCCAGATGGCATCTTTAAGCCCATCCCCCGACAAGATTCTGTTACATCTCCATATGGCATCTCTAAGCCCATCACCAAATGGCATCTGTAAGCCCATTCCCTCTACCATCACATCACCGAGTGTAAATTTTTGGGCACTCTAGTGTCCAATCTCCTTTTACCTTCAAGTCGCGAAAGGCAAACTTGCCAATCTAACTCTTCAGGTTCAAGAAGATTGAACAGGGGCAACTGTTGTACCCCAAAATTTGCCCTTGTATTTTTCCACAAGAAATCACAGCCTCGGGTGTTTCCTGATTTTTCAGACTGGTTCAAGAATTGGTCAAACAGACTTTTCTCGTCAGTCAGACAAAATTAGGGTTTTCATGGCTCTGGAACAGTTCACACAGTTTGCTTAGGGTTTGGTTGATTTTGGCTCAGGTTTTAATCAGGCGAACGTTTCTTTGACATTTAATCAAGAATCAGGGTTTTGTGCGCGCTTTCTCAGAAAGAATTAATTTTACAGTTCTTTTCAGTTTACTCTGAGATTTTGATTGAGGCATTTGAATCAAGAACTTGCAGTGTTTTGTTTAATCAAGTAAAGGCTAAAGCATTTGATTGAAGATGAGATGAAAGCTGAGGTACTTAAATTGAGAATCTACAGTGTCTGATTTGATCAGTAAAAAGATAAATATCTGGATATTGGTTTGATTAACTGTGCATTATTTAATTGGAAGCGCCAGGTTTATTATTGATTCAATGATAAGGCCACAGTGTTTATTAATTATTTTTCTAAAGTCAGAATAATTGGATACTTCCAGTTATTTTAATTTAAGAAATTAAAATAATTAAATGAACATTGAATTAAAAGAAGAATTAACTGATAAAAAGGATGTTTATTCACTTTGATTTGTTTGTTACAGATATTATTTAAATACTGTTAAATTTATTTACAGTTATTTAATAATATTATTACAAATAATTACAATTGAAATAAAATTTCATCCTAATTTCTAAGTCTTCATCTTCTATCCAAATGCTCCCTCTGCTCATTTGATTTTATCTGCAAAACAAAGAAAAGAAAGAAAAGTCAAAGCAGATAAAATGATTAAAAGTAGACAGTTAAAAAGATCATCATTAAAAGCAACTGGCCGGAATCAGTTCGCCCTCTCTACAAATCACGAGATTTCTCCCGGTTTACAAAGAGGGATGAATAATGCTTGCAATGAAATATGAAATGCACAAATTTTAATATTGCACAAATTCAAAGTTTGTCAAAAAAGCTGCATAATTCCAAGAATTTCCAACAGCATGTACAACTATGAAAGTCCAAACTGAATTGCCTAACCAAACCAAAAAGGCAAACTGAATCACAGTTTCAAACTAAACAAAAAGATGCCCAAAAGATATCTCAAGATATCAAAGTACAAAATGTTGTCAATATGCAGAAAATCAGGATAAGAAGTGTGCAAAGAAGTACATAAAGTATGCAGAGCTAAACTACATTGCAAGCAAGGTTCAAGTCATCATTTCCCAAGCCAGTGCTTTTTCAGGAAAAGTGACTTCTAAGCAATATAATAATGCTTAAAAAACTGTCAAGAGAGAGGAGAGAGAGAGTGAAAGAAGGAGGCTTACAGGGCTCAGGCTTTAGGCAAGAAAAGATATAAAACAAAACTGTAATAACACAGTACAAAGGAGGCAGAAACGAGATAAACAAAAGGAGAACACAAACAAAAATGTAACCAAGAAACAGAACTGCCCAACCAGTAAAAGCACTAAAGCCTTACCTGATTCAGATTTTTTTTCAAAGCCTTTCAAACTGCTTCAACAAACAGATAACCAAAAAACACAAACTCAGTACACACAAGTCTTGAACCTGCTTGTAAACCTGTATCACAACCTGCCATACTTCCAAGCCTTTAACCTACAATAGCAAGCCAAAGCCAAGAACCTGTGCATAAACCAGAAGCCAAAACCTGTGGCCTGTAACAAGGCCTTACTTGCTTCAAACCTAACCTGCCAAGCCAAGAACCTGTGCATAAACCAGAAGCCCAACCAACAATAAAAGTAAAACTACACCAAATATGAAACCCAAAGCTTGAAGGCCTAAAACTTGCCTGAACTGTCAAGCCTGTAAAAGCCTAAAAACAGCATAAGCCTAAACGGGTTCAAGCCTATCAAGTCCAAAATTTCGTGCCTGCATCAAAGCTTTCCCAAACCAGCATTCGAACCAACACAAACCCTCAGAACATTGTCATCACTGGGTTAATCATCAAGGCAACTCAAACATAACATCAACAAGTATACCAAATATCCAAGCATACAGCAGCAGAAGGCAACAAGAAGAAGAAGATAAATAAGCATCTCAGGGTACACAGGCAACTCAGAGGCAACAAGAAGAAGAAGATAAAGAAGCATCTCAGACTCAGCATTTCAAGGCAATAAACTCTCAGATAATCATCATCAAGCATACAAACGAAGGCAACATACCAATAAGCAATATTCAGAGCAAACATCATACAAAGGCGAGGCAACCAGAAAAGAAGAGGAAGAGAAATATACAAGGTTCTCAGACAACATCATTAAACCATAAAAAGAGCAAAATACAGGTACCAATTTTTCCAGCAAAAGCTAGCTCACAACGCGTCACATTTCCCTCCGCCCTAGGTGCCTCCGAATCCAGCTCCCTCCACCTCTCCAGGCCACGATATCTACAAAGGTAGTATTTTTCTACCCCTTCTTCTCACACCTCATGCAAAACATAATAATAATCATGGAATCAGTACATGAAAGTTTAAAATTATGTAATCCCTAAACACCTAAGACATAAAGAGGGCGAAATCGTTACCCTTTCGCGTTTTGGCTTGGTCCAACCATGGAAAGGGAAGGATCCGGAGGTGGCGCTGGGTGGCTTGGAAACTGGGACGGAAAATCGCGTTCAGAAGCGTCGACTCAGCGAGAACGAAGAGGAAGGAGGACGAACAGCGTTGTAACCCTAAGCTTTTCTCCAAGTGAACAAACTTTGAAACCCTCACAACAATTGTTCTAAAGCCTTGGGCCTTGCTCCGTTTCAGAAGCCTCAAGCCCAACAGATTTAGGCGCGCACACCCCCATTACCACTTGCCTTCTGATTCACTTGTTTTTTTCCAGTTTGGGCCAAAACCCTTTCAGACCCACATGACCTCTTTTCTTTTTCTATTAACAAACCCTTCTTAATCTTTTCTAAATTTTCATTTATTTTATAACCTAACTCTTTTTTTATATAATATTTTAACTAAAATATAAATAATACATTAATCTTACTAAATTTTGTTTATCACATTTAAAGTAAAAATTAGACTTTTTTTTTAGGTTTAAACATTTTTAGTTTATTAAAACTTTTTTAGTTTACATAAGAAAATAAACTTTCCTTTATTTCTTTTTTTTCTTTTAATTAAAACTTTATACATAAATAAGTAGAACTTAAAACATTTTTTCCTTTTCTTTTGTTAAAACCCTTTTTATTTAAATATAAACTTTGTATAAAACATTTATGAAAAATACACAAAAATAGAATCTAAAACATTCTTTTCTTTTCTTAAAATATTTTCTTTATACATATTAACCAAAATACAAAACATGATAACATTATACAAGTAAAATCCAAGAATACAAAATTAAATCAAATACTTGATTTTCTCATTAAGTTAACATTTCTCAAACTTGTAAATAAATCACATTCATACACTTACACAGTTACAATATACAAATACGTCGATACATTTACTTTGCTTTACACATATACATTTGCTATTCTTATACATTGCTATACATTATATTTTACGTTTGCGCAATTCGATTTGGTTGTAATTATTGGACACTACTCTCCTTAAAATCTCATCCCCATTTGTAAATAAATGTACCCCCATCCCCGGATACTTATTTGTAATAGCGTAGACTTTAAATTCCCGCAATTTACCGCTTTCAAATATACCATGGTTAGACCTAGGGTTTGCATGTACATAAAATCAAACGCTAGACAACCTAATACAAGACAAATACATGAAATCAATACACAATCACACTTGCACCCCTAGGGTAATCCCGCTTGTTGCCTTCCAAAATGGGCCATGCTTGCACGTCGAGTTTCTTTGGCAAAACAATTCAAATGATCATAAGTCCCTCGATGACGCTTTCGAAAGTTGCCTATCAAAATGATCATAGTCCCTTCAAGCAAATTTCCAAAGACACTTGGCATCATTGCATTCATGGTCCATACGATGACCCGCGCCTGTCCCGTTAAACATCCTAAACGCAAGATTGTCCACCAAATACAATGGTGGAACAAAATTGTTAAAAGGGTTAAGACATGAGAAAAAACCTTTGAGTACAATAGGGGTAGACAACTCTTAGTTACTTGATCAAACTTGCAAAAATACTTGCCTACTTTTCAAAACCACATTCTACAAACACTTTCAAAAACAAACTTTCAAAAACATTTGAAACATCTTTTCGAAAAGATACACACCTTTGTGAAACACTCAAACACGAGTCATTACATTGGTTGCCTAAGACAAGGCATCATCTTCAAAAAAAACATTTTCAAAACACACACACACCATTTCAAAGCAATTGAAAATCAAAGGCAAGTGATCTAAAACCAAGTAACTAAGAGCCCATGGATAACCATGGATGAAAAGGGTGCTAATACCTTCCCTTTTCATAATCTACCCCCCGAACCCACGAAACATCTCAAAAGGTTTTTCCTGTGCTTTTTAACCTTTCCTTTAGGATAAAATAAAAAGTCGGTGGCGACTCTTGCTAAACCGAACAAGTGCGAATACAAACGCAAAAACTCAAGTCAGTTCTCCCACCGTATCATAATATGCCTGGGTTAGATACTGATATTGTGGTTCATCGCCTGCCTACCAAGGAAGATTGTCCTCCAGTGAAACAGAAGGTTCGCCGTATGCGTCCAGAGATGTCTAAGAAAATCAAGGCTGAAGTTATGAAACAGTTTGACGCCGGTTTTCTAGCAGTGACTTCTTACCCTCAGTGGGTTGCCAATGTGGTTCCAGTGCCGAAGAAAGATGGTAAGGTCCGAATGTGTGTTGACTACAGGGATTTGAACAGGGTGAGCCCCAAGGATGACTTCCCTCTACCTCATATTGACGTTCTGGTTGACAACACCGCTCAGCACAAGGTCTTCTCCTTTATGGACGGTTTCTCCGGTTATAACCAGATTAAAATGGCTCCCGAAGACATGGAGAAGACGACCTTTGTTACTCAGTGGGGTACCTTTTGCTACAAGGTCATGCCTTTCGGACTGAAGAATGCTGGGGCGACATATCAGTGTGCCATGGTTGCTTTGTTTCATGACATGATCCATCATGAGATTGAAGTATATGTCGATGATATGATTGCAAGGTTCCAGACTGAGGAAGAACACCTTGACCATCTACAGAAGTTGTTTGACAGACTGAAGTTGTACAAGCTGAGGTTAAACCCGAACAAGTGCACCTTCGGGGTGAGGTCTGGTAAGCTGCTAGGTTTTATCGTAAGCGACAAAGGTATTCAAGTGGACCCTGCCAAGTGGAAAGCTATACAAGAGATGCCAGCTCCGAGAACAGAGAAAGAGGTCAGAGGCTTTCTAGGACGACTGAACTATATTTCCCGATTCATCTCACACCTAACTGCTACTTGTGAGCCAATCTTCAAGCTGCTGAAGAAAGATCAAGTAGTACATTGGAACGATGAATGTCAAGCCGCTTTCGAAAGGATCAAAGAGTACCTCCAAGAGCCACCCATCCTAATGCCACCAGTTGAAGGGAGACCTCTGATCTTATACTTGACAGTGCTCGATAACTCAATGGGGTGTGTGCTGGGTCAACATGACGAGTCTGGCCGAAAAGGGCATGCTATTTATTACCTTAGCAAAAAGTTTACCGACTATGAGACCCGATACTCACTGCTCGAGAAAACTTGATGCGCTTTGGCATGGGCTGCTCGCCGGCTGAGACAGTATATGTTGACTCACACTACTCTATTGATTTCAAAGATGGATCCAATCAAGTATATCTTCGAGAAGCCTGCCTTGTCCAGAAGAATAGCGAGATGGCAGATGATCTTGACTGAGTATGACATCCAATACACGACCCAAAAGGCAATTAAGGGAAGTATATTGGAAGACCATTTGGCACATCAGGCAGTGGATGATTACCAGTCTATGAACTTTGAATTTCCGGACGAGAATATCATGGTAGTGACTGATTGTGAGACACTTGGACCGGATGAAGGACCTGAGGAAGGATCCCGATGGTCTATGTACTTTGATGGAGCTTCGAACGCTTTGGGTAATGGCATTGGCGCTATGATCATATCTCTTAAAGGCTCTCATACTCTGTTTACCGCCTGACTATGTTTCAATTGCACCAACAACATGGCGGAGTATGAAGCGTGCATTATGGGTCTTCGAGCAGCAATTGACCTAAGGATTAAGTTTCTGAGTATCTTCGGAGATTCCGCTCTCGTGATCAGTCAGATCAAAGGCAAGTGGGATACGAAACACCCAAATCTTATTCCTTACAAGGAGTATGTATTGATGTTGCTTCCCCATTTCGAGGAGATCACCTTTGAACACTTCCCTAGAGAGGAGAATCAGTTGGCGGACGCGTTGGCTACGATGTCTTCTATGTTCAAAGTCAATTGGGACAACGAGGCTCCCCAGATCATTATTGAAAGATTGGATGAACCTGCACATTGTTGTGATCTCGAGACTGAAAAGGTAACAGAAAAGCCTTGGTGTTGTACCCCAAAATTTGCCCTCCCATATTCTTCAAGAAATTGCCAAGTCAAGCTTCAAAATTCCCCAAGGGTTGCACAGTGCAAGAGCCTCCTAAGCAGTCAAAATTAGGGTTTTGCTTCTGATCAAGAAAATGAAGTTTCCAAAGGTCCAATAAAGTCTCACATGCCTAAAAATACGGTCAAGCATCCTCATATCAAGTTTCAAAGCTTTCAGCACAAAACTGCATAGTCAAAACCCTAATTGCACTGCAGTCAACTGTAGGGGCAAAATGGTCATTTGACAGTCAAAAGTTCAAATTTTTGGTCAACATATCATTTTGAAGCCACAAACATCATTTGATCAATGCTTGATCATGATTCTCAAAGCTTGGCTCAAAAATCATCAAGATGCAAAAGTTTCCTTATTTGGACAGCTGAAAAAGTCAACTGTAAATTGACCAGGGCATAACTTTCACATGGATTATCAGAAAAATTCCATCCAAAGCTCATTTTGAAGATAAAGACATTTCCTACAACTCATCTTCATACTTCAAGTCCAAGAAATGCTCTCACAAAAAGTTATCAATTTCAACATTATAGGTCATTTTCAAAAGTCAACAAAAAGGGACTTTAAGTCAAAGGCCATAACTTTAGATTGTTAAATCAAAATGACATGGGACCAAAGGCATTGGTTAGAGGACTCAAAGACCTTTTCAAAATGTCCAAGAACATGATAAAAGCTTAAAAATAGAGCAAGTTATGCCTTGTGGAAGTTGGGAAATTTTTGGATATTTTGAAAAGTCAACATTGATTCAAATGACCTAAAATTGCTAATGGGCCCATTTTTCTTCCACAATTCATTATCCAAGACATGTGCACGACCACTTGGCCCAAAGGGAAGTATTTCTTCATTTTTTATTTATTTATTTGAATTTTTATTAATAATAATTCATTTAAATCAAATTAAATACATGGAAAATATTTAACCTAAGTTTTACAATCTTTTTTTGCATGAAATCTACTCAATAATTCGTGAATATTCAAATATGGGAAGATTTGGAGAGAATTGATCATGATTTGTACAAAAACACATGGAAAATATTTGAAAAAAGATCTTGAAAATCAAATCTTCAAAGTCATGAATGCCAAGCTTTTTGTTTGATTTCTTTAACCTAATTTATTCCTACATATACAAGAAACACAACCCTAATGAAATTAACCACAAAGCTGCGCTAGAAACCAATTGCCAAACTTGAAAATTTTGCCAAAAAACTCAATTCTGAAAACATCTTTGCAGGACGATTCAAGGCGAGATTTTCATCCCATTGTATTCCTAGGACCTCAAGCAATCTTCCTGGATCAAAAACATCAAATATAACCCTTTGAATCATTGTACAGAAGTCACACTTTTCCACTTTTTTTTCATAATCGTGTTTTAACATCTATGCATTTTCATGGCATTTTAATTGTTGATTCATATTCCTTGTGTGATTCTAAAGCTAACCATCTATCTTGATTGAGTTTTTGCAAGCTGTAGACGATTTCACCATTACCAAATTCTAGGGTTTTCAGAGTTGTGAATTGGGCGTTTTCAAATAGCGTAAAATTAGCGAACCACAGTGCCACGAACGTATTCAGCACGCTTGGACGAAAAGTTTGAGACCCTCGCGCTCAATTTATGAGCGTCACAGGGCTAGTCGCTATTTTCCCAAAACCGGCCTAAGAGAACACCATGAAAACCGTTGCTTATTCTATTTGTGTTTCAGGGACGAGGAAGAAGAAGGTGCGTGACCAGCCATGATTGGTCTGTTTAAAATCAGCGCGCGCTTTTTTTATGTTTTTCATGCCACTAACCAATTCTTATTTTTATAATTTGTTCGTTATTATATATACAACACGCGCATTCAGCACGATTGGCAAGGCACAAAACTGGTGATGTTCAGGACCTGGGTTCGATCCCAGGTCCCCACCCTTTCCATATATTTTTTCCCAATTAATATTCCTATGCAGATTTAATGCTGAAGCGTACCATACACCTCCAAATCAGGCTTGCCACGTCCATCTCAAGATCAATCACAAGGCTGAGAGTTGGAGAACCGCGTGGACATGAGTCAACACGCCAGCACATTGCCTGGAAAAGTCAAACGGACCAAGGTTAATGGGCCTGAATTGTCAAAAAAAAAACCTCCACTTTGGGGTCTGAACCCCCTAGGTTTGCCAATTTATTTTCTTTCTTTATTTTTTTTATTATTTATACTTTCTTTTAATTATTGCTTTATTAATTAATTTAATACTTTCATAAATATAAAAAACCCATAAAAATCAGAAAAAGAGAAAAAACAATAAATATTTTATTTTTAGTATTTTTCATAAATAAACGTATATAATTAAGTTTAGTGTAAATTAGGTTTTAATTTTAATACTTTTAATAAAAATCTAAAAAATGTAGAATTAGGGTTTAATTAATAATTTTTCATCCTTTTTATTTTTCTTTCATAAATAATTAAATAATTAGATATTTATTTTTATAGTTAAATTGTATATAAAATAATTAGGTTAAATATTAGGTCAAAATTTAATCTTTTCTTAATAAACTAAAAATAATTAGAATTAGGGTTAGCATCTTATTTTAATTTTAATTAACCCTCTCTTTTCATTTGAATCCTAAAATATTAAAAAATACCAAAAACTTTTCTTTTTAATCAATTAATTCCATGTAATTTTAATTTTGCAAAAGGGTCCAACGCCCTCGTTCTTAATTTCTTATCAATTCGCATACTTATTTCTTTTCCGTTTAAATATTTATGTACCTCTCCCAAAGCCGTGTAATATATTTCTCGCACTTTTAATTCTTTATTTACTTTATTTATTTATTTTCCGTCAAATCGGGTTCGAGAAACTTTTGGCGATGTGGACCCGCGCCTTTTGTAATAGCTTAGAATTTTTACTTTCCCGCAATATTTTTAACTGTTAACAAATGGCATGAAAGAATGTATGGACAAAAATAAAAACAAGCGTAGAACACCAATAACATGACAAGATAAATGCAAATGAAAACGACACACGAATCACACACCACCCCTAGGGTACGCCTCACTGTTGCCTTGCCTCGAAAGGTGATCGTCGAGTAGAGGATGTCTTAGTAAGTCCTCATGATCCGGGAACCTGGCATGAGGGTAACTTCTAAGGTGTCTTCCCATTGCTCTGGTGATCACCATGTCCCGAACCTCGAATTGACCCGAACACCTCCAACGATGGTGCTACCTACCTCTCAATGGTGGGATGGCACTACTTTAAAGGACATTTACACAGACGAATTCCTTAGGGTAGGTAGACAACTCTAGATACTTGCTCTAAATTTCAAAACAAAACAAAATACTTTTCACACCAACACCTTTTCAAAAAGCTTTCGAAAACAATTTTTCAAACACTCTTGAGGACCGATACAAGAGTCGAACTGGAATTTTCAAAGAAACTTTTTTAAAACCCACAGTTGAAAAGCAAACAAACCATTTTTGAAAACATAAATGAGCAAGTATTTAAGAGCCCATGGATAACCATGGATAGAAAGGGTGCTAACACCTTCCCTTTCTATAATCTACCTCCCGAACCGAGAGCAATCTCTATAAGGAATTTTTCTGTGCTTTTGTCCTTTCCATTTGGAGAAAATAAAAGACGGTGGCGACTCTTGCTTCCGCGACATTTCGCGAACCAGCGTTAAACAGTCAGTTCCAGATCCACCGATCACAGAACTGGCGACTCTGCTGGGGATTATCTTATAAAGTGAGGTGTACCTTAGGGCTAGTTCATAACTGTGTTTTCAATTGTATTGACTTGTCTGCTTTAAATTTGTGGGTTGCATGGGAGTTACATAGATCCTAACCCGGATCTGGGGATACCCTGTTTAGGTAGCATAAGCTGTGAGGGACCTGTCCGGCGTAGACCGACACGGGTGAAACAGTGGCTACATTGGTGTGGCACCTTGGTCTGTACCGATATCCCTTGTGTCGCAACGAGGAGAATATGGGTCTTCTGAGGAGTCATTAAGCACCAACAACCTTAGAACCTTAATTGACACAACTTGGCCATTAGAACAGTAGCAGTATACTACGCCCATTGAGGCTAAACTCTCGTGATGGTTCTGGCCGCAAGAAAAGATTACGATGCTGGAGTTATGACCGACTGAGGGTAGTCAATGATATTGGGATCCTCTAAGAACCCGGTTACTTTGATAGGACAGGTATGAACCCACCAACTTCAAGAGGGTAATACCCAGACCTCATGCTGGCCTTAAACTCTAAGGGCTTCTCTTGTGTGACTTGCGTGCCTTCGTACTTGACTACTTGCATGCTTGTTATCTATCTGACACATGAACTACTTGCAGGTTTTGTTTATAGTCCTTAATTCGGACTCGTAACAGGGTTTACTAAGTCTCTTGTAGGTTTTGCTTATAGTCCTTAATTGGGACTCATAACAAGGTTTACTAAGTTTCTTGCAGGTTTCGTTCATAGTCCTTAATTAGGACTCATGACAGGTTTTACTTGAGTTTCTTGCAGGTTTTGGTTTGCAGTCCTTAATTGGGACTCGTGACAGGGTTTACCTACATTACCCCATGCATACCATAACATCATACCATTGCATACATCCTAACCCATTTCAAGGATCTCAAGGGCTTGTGATGCAGGTCACGGTGAATCAACTATCCTAGCAAGGGGCAAAGAGGATTTATTTTCCTCTAGCCAAGGTTGTCAGGGGCTATGACCCACTTGATATGGTGAGCTTTGACCCCTGGAGAAGGTTCCCCTAACCAAGGTTGTTTGGAAATCAAAACCAGACATGATGACTTAAGTCAGGGGCTATGACCCACTGGATATGGTGAGCCTTTGACCCTTGAAGAAGGACTCTCTACAACATAAAATTCCTTCAAATCAAGCTGCCGGACCCAAATTCTAACAAAGTTTCTTGTTTATCCCACGAGGTCCTTGAAAACATTGCATGCATATCATACACATCATTACATAACAGGTATCTTTGTTGCAGGTCACTTACCTTTCTCGCTGTTTATTTCAGCAATGGCCTTCCAACCAGATAACCAGGACCTTCTCGCTCAAGAGACTCAGTTCAGGGAAATCCTCCTGAATCTATCCAAGGGGCAGGAAGAGCTAAGGATACTTCTCACGGAGACCTTTGTCAGGACTAGTGCTGAGGATGAAAAGCTGAAACACCTACAAGCTGAGGTGGATGCATTGAAGGTCCAGATGCTGGGGCAGGTGACTACCATTCAAGGGTTAGCTCAAAGACAAGATGAGCTCTGGTTTCTCGTCAACCAACTGCTTCAGGGTAACTAACTGGGGCAAAAGTCTAAGGGTAAAAAGCCAGTCATCGTTCGACCACCTTTGAGACAAAGAGGCAAGGAGAGAGCTCCCCAAATGGCTCCAGTGTCACAAATTCAACATCACAACCAACAAAAGAGCGAGAGGAGGCAGTTCACTCGGCTCAGCATGACCTTATCCCAGATATTGCCACAGTTGCTGGAGACCAAGCTGGTAACTCTAAAAGAGGATCCGAAGTTTCAAAATACAACGTCACCAAAGTATAACCCCAACGCTCGCTGCGCTTATCATTCGGATAGCCTGGGGCATGCTACAGAGGATTGTTGGGCTTTGAAAAACAAGATCCAGGACCTGATTGATGAAGGGGCATTAGAGTTCACACAAGATGGTCAGGCCGAGTTCTTCTACCGTCCCTCCAAGGCTCACCATTTGAAGTGACAAGCTCTGAGACTAGGAAACTTTTGTTCATTCGAATGTTCAAGTTGTGTTGTGCTTTGATTGTTTAAACATTTACTCATTGTTAAACATTGTTATTTCATTAATGCATCACATATGTCTGTTCTGAAGCAATATATTCGTATTCACTATATACAAATTATTTTCATATTTTTTCTGATGTCAACTCTTGATCTAAAATTCTAAGCCTCTTGAGGGAGGATGACGAAAACGATACCATAATCTACAGTATGCTTTTGAACAGACCCCGCTGATGAGGTACAGGCATTGTTTCAATCCCTAAACACTGGAGTTATAAGGATGATAATCCCTCGTCAACCCTTCTGAGCCAAAGAAGTAGGAGTTTTTCTTTTCGAAATTTAAAACCCTTAATCATAACCTGGGGCAGGGTAGTCTCTCAGTTGATCCAAGTGCATAATGAAGGGCACCAGAAAAGTCCTTACAAAACAAAAGACAGTGATGGTTCAGAACAATCATAAGGACAAGCAGTCATTATCAAAAATAAAAATCATAAATGAAAAGCCCAAAAATTCAAAACCTATAAAGGGGACTTACGAAACTGGGGCATCCCGCTGACTGTAATTCCAAAAAAAAAGGAAACAGTTCAAGCAAAAAAAGAAAGGGATAACAAAAATCAAGAAAGAGGTCTTACAAACCCTCAACAAAAAAGGAATGACTGCCTATTCAAAATAAGTTATCAACATCCGAATCATCACCGGAAAATCAGAGCAAAGACTCAAATAAGGTCGAACGCACGATCAACTGAGTTTAGGATTGAAGAACATCACGAAGAGCGGATGGGTACAAATAATTTGAGCCTTTATCCTTTGTTTCTTAAACCGTGAACCAGGCCACGTTATAACCCTTAAAAGTCCTAGCTGAAGCACGGGTTAGTTCGAAAGCATACTGTTACAAAGGTATCCTGACTCCTTAAGGCTCATGGTAAAATACGGAGTTGACATCACGTTTTACAAATATTCACTTGTTTTATGGAAAAAATGCATTTTCAAAAAACTTCAAGACAGACATAAGCTTTGCATTTTTAACATAACTTTGTTTGCATATGACTTTTGTTTGAACAACAGGGAAATTCGCACGATGAATACCTAGTGAACAAAAGCACTTCCAATCAAGGGGCCGGTATAATCATGGCCTATTATCTGGGGCAATCCAATCAAGATTCGGAGAATCTCTCAAAAGTCAAATAGCCTGGGGCAAATCTCCACCTGAGTCACTTGGGGCATCCCAACAACGAATCTTGTCTGATCAAACACCTTCTGATGGCATGGCAAAACACTTCTAACAGGGGCACCTCCCTACATCCTGAAAGCATGGACATAGTCGAAAAAAAATACTACGCATCATCAAAGACCCGCTAGGTTGACATACCTAGGCAAAAATAAGGGCTTCCCGGCGAACCAAAAGGGTTCGGGCAAAATAAGGGACGAAATGAAAAAAATCTGTACACCCGGCAAGTCGAAAACCTGAAAAGGCGGCTTGGGCAAAAATGGGAATCCCGGTGGACTGAAAACCCGAAAGGGCGGTCCAGGCAAAAGTTAGGGATCAAAGCGTACGACTATGTCCTGTCATCTTATCATCTGCCTACCAGAAGAAGGTTTGTCCATCAACCACTATCAGCACCTCACAGGCCTTCCTCTCCCACCTCAGAAACAGGGGCAATGATGAGTTGTCCAAACAATCTAATCGCTCTGTCCTCCAAGGTACCAAGGTAGGTTCAGCTAAAAAAACATGACCAGTACATCTTAATTCCCCAGAGAGTAAGTCAGTAGACAGTACACTCTCTCCAAGTTATATTATCAGGCCTTAAGGAAGTTGAGTATACTCCAGCAGATCTCAACATTCCCCAGCAGCATATGTATTCATAACAAGCATCCCCTGCAGTCTTGGTCTAAAGATTGTTCCCCGGCGGCATATCAACATTCAAAGGAATCACTTCCTCCGCAGTTCAAAACTTCCCCAGGAGAGTCCAATCCAGTTTCCCCAGGAAGGTTGGAATTCATATCCCCAAGCAGTAAGCTTATCCCCAGTAAATTTTGGAAGCTTATCCTCGCAGAGCACGAACGCGTCGTCCGGCTTTATTCAAAGAGTTATTTCCTTAACAGGATATAACTGGGTTATCCTCAGCCAAAAGCCATGGAAAGAGCGTCGTCGACAGAATCTTCTTATCCCCAGCAAGGTCTATCAACACTTCCAACAATAAGGGTATCCCCAGCAAGTTACTATCAACAATTCAGCAAAAGCATCCCTCTCCCCACAGAGTATCACTCCTCAGCATGGTCGCTAGAGTATTTTTCTCCCCGCAGAATCTTCCATTTGCCAAGTTTATTCCTCAACGGAGTCATCTTCTCCTACCGGTATTCTTGCAGTTATCATCCCCAGCGGAAGCGAAAATTTATTCTTCAATATCAGCCCAGGATATGACTTCCTGGCACCCGTCAAGGATTTACTTTCCTAGACGAAAAGCATACATTCCTAGAACATCACATACATCATTATAGCATGCATAGACGCATCATATCTTACAAATCTCATTTATGTTGAGAACATCATTGCTTGATCCATATCATGCATTACATATGACTGATCTTTACCTTTCAGGAAAAATCCAGTTAAAAGTTCTCAGCTATTTCAAGACCTAGACCGGTTCAGTTAATCAACTCCAAAGATTTCTTATCCAGTCCAAGGCCTTCTCTAGTCCAGCTAAATCGACTCCCAACAGATTTTTCTGATGAAGACTCAGTAGAAGTTATTAGGTTTTTCTTTGAGGTTATAATTTCCTATGGTTCTCTCCCCGACGGTGCGTGAGATGTAATTCCCTTTCAGGTTATAATTTCCTATGGTTCTCTCCTCGACGGTGCGTGAGATGTAATTCCCTTTCAGGTTATAATTTCCTATGGTTCTCTCCCCGACGGTGCGTGAGATGTAATTCCCTTTCAGGTTATAATTTCCTATGGTTCTCTCCCCGACGGTGCGTGAGATGTAATTCCCTTTCAGGTTATAATTTCCTATGGTTCTCTCCCCGACGGTGCGTGAGATGTAATTCCCTTTCAGGTTATAATTTCCTATGGTTCTCTCCCCGACGGTGCGTGAGATGTAATTCCCTTTCAGGTTATAATTTCCTATGGTTCTCTCCCCGACGGTGCGTGAGATGTAATTCCATTTTAGGTTATAATTTCCTATGGTTCTCTCCCCGACGGTGCGTGAGATGTAATCCCCTTTCAGGTTATAATTTCCTATGGTTCTCTCCCCGACGGTGCGTGAGATGTAATTCCCTTTCAGGTTATAATTTCCTATGGTTCTCTCCCCGACGGTGCGTGAGATGTAATTCCCTTTCAGGTTATAATTTCCTATGGTTCTCTCCCCGACGGTGCGTGAGATGTAATTCCATTTTAGGTTATAATTTCCTATGGTTCTCTCCCCGACGGTGCGTGAGATGTAATCCCCTTTCAGGTTATAATTTCCTATGGTTCTCTCCCCGACGGTGCGTGAGATGTAATTCCCTTTCAGGTTATAATTTCCTATGGTTCTCTCCCCGACGGTGCGTGAGATGTAATTCCCTTTCAGGTTATAATTTCCTATGGTTCTCTCCCCGACGGTGCGTGAGATGTAATTCCCTTTCAGGTTATAATTTCCTATGGTTCTCTCCCCGACGGTGCGTGAGATGTAATTCCATTTTAGGTTATAATTTCCTATGGTTCTCTCCCCGACGGTGCGTGAGATGTAATCCCCTTTCAGGTTATAATTTCCTATGGTTCTCTCCCCGACGGTGCGTGAGATGTAATTCCCTTTCAGGTTATAATTTCCTATGGTTCTCTCCCCGACGGTGCGTGAGATGTAATTCCCTTTCAGGTTATAATTTCCTATGGTTCTCTCCCCGACGGTGCGTGAGATGTAATTCCCTTTCAGGTTATAATTTCCTATGGTTCTCTCCCCGACGGTGCGTGAGATGTAATTCCCTTTCAGGTTATAATTTCCTATGGTTCTCTCCCCGACGGTGCGTGAGATGTAATTCCCTTTCAGGTTATAATTTCCTATGGTTCTCTCCCCGACGGTGCGTGAGATGTAATTCCCTTTCAGGTTATAATTTCCTATGGTTCTCTCCCCGACGGTGCGTGAGATGTAATTCCCTTTCAGGTTATAATTTCCTATGGTTCTCTCCCCGACGGTGCGTGAGATGTAATTCCCTTTCAGGTTATAATTTCCTATGGTTCTCTCCCCGACGGTGCGTGAGATGTAATTCCCTTTCAGGTTATAATTTCCTATGGTTCTCTCCCCGACGGTGCGTGAGATGTAATTCCCTTTCAGGTTATAATTTCCTATGGTTCTCTCCCCGACGGTGCGTGAGATGTAATTCCCTTTCAGGTTATAATTTCCTATGGTTCTCTCCCCGACGGTGCGTGAGATGTAATTCCCTTTCAGGTTATAATTTCCTATGGTTCTCTCCCCGACGGTGCGTGAGATGTAATTCCCTTTCAGGTTATAATTTCCTATGGTTCTCTCCCCGACGGTGCGTGAGATGTAATTCCCTTTCAGGTTATAATTTCCTATGGTTCTCTCCCCGACGGTGCGTGAGATGTAATTCCCTTTCAGGTTATAATTTCCTATGGTTCTCTCCCCGACGGTGCGTGAGATGTAATTCCATTTTAGGTTATAATTTCCTATGGTTCTCTCCCCGACGGTGCGTGAGATGTAATCCCCTTTCAGGTTATAATTTCCTATGGTTCTCTCCCCGACGGTGCGTGAGATGTAATTCCCTTTCAGGTTATAATTTCCTATGGTTCTCTCCCCGACGGTGCGTGAGATGTAATTCCCTTTCAGGTTATAATTTCCTATGGTTCTCTCCCCGACGGTGCGTGAGATGTAATTCCCTTTCAGGTTATAATTTCCTATGGTTCTCTCCCCGACGGTGCGTGAGATGTAATTCCATTTTAGGTTATAATTTCCTATGGTTCTCTCCCCGACGGTGCGTGAGATGTAATCCCCTTTCAGGTTATAATTTCCTATGGTTCTCTCCCCGACGGTGCGTGAGATGTAATTCCCTTTCAGGTTATAATTTCCTATGGTTCTCTCCCCGACGGTGCGTGAGATGTAATTCCCTTTCAGGTTATAATTTCCTATGGTTCTCTCCCCGACGGTGCGTGAGATGTAATTCCCTTTCAGGTTATAATTTCCTATGGTTCTCTCCCCGACGGTGCGTGAGATGTAATTCCCTTTCAGGTTATAATTTCCTATGGTTCTCTCCCCGACGGTGCGTGAGATGTAATTCCCTTTCAGGTTATAATTTCCTATGGTTCTCTCCCCGACGGTGCGTGAGATGTAATTCCCTTTCAGGTTATAATTTCCTATGGTTCTCTCCCCGACGGTGCGTGAGATGTAATTCCCTTTCAGGTTATAATTTCCTATGGTTCTCTCCCCGACGGTGCGTGAGATGTAATTCCCTTTCAGGTTATAATTTCCTATGGTTCTCTCCCCGACGGTGCGTGAGATGTAATTCCCTTTCAGGTTATAATTTCCTATGGTTCTCTCCCCGACGGTGCGTGAGATGTAATTCCCTTTCAGGTTATAATTTCCTATGGTTCTCTCCCCGACGGTGCGTGAGATGTAATTCCCTTTCAGGTTATAATTTCCTATGGTTCTCTCCCCGACGGTGCGTGAGATGTAATTCCCTTTCAGGTTATAATTTCTATGGTTCTCTCCCCGACGGAGCGTGAGATGTAATTCCCTTTCAGGTTATAATTTCCTATGGTTCTCTCCCCGACGGTTATAACTTCCTATGGTTCTCTCCCCGACGGTGCGTGAGATGTAATTCCCTTTCAGATTATAATTTCCTTTGGTTCTCTTCCCGATACTGCGAAGATGGTAATTCCCACCAAGATTTTCTCAACGAGCATTGTTGAGGTTAAAGTCACTCAAGGTTCTCTTACCGGTCATGCTAAGGTAGTAACCACCCCTGGTTCGTTCATCACCGTTTGAAGCTCCAGATCCAGTTCCTGTAACCAGTCAGGACATATCTATACCAAGCATCTGAAACCAGCTCCTGCAACATGTCAGTTAATCATTTTCTGTTTTGCTGGTACGCAGGTTCTCGCTAAGGAATCTCTTATGCGATCAACATCTAGATGGCATCTATAAGCCCATCACCCCATTCATCAATCTCCAAATGGCATCCGTAAGCCCATTTCCATCACACTGCTATTATGTGAGCGCAAATTTCTGGGCACTCTAGTGTTCAATCATCTTCTACCCTCGGATTACGAAAGGCACGTCAGCCAATCTGCATCCTCAGGTCTAAGAAGATTGAACAGGGGAAACTGTTGTACCCCAAAATTTGCCCTCCCATATTCTTCAAGAAATTGCCAAGTCAAGCTTCAAAATTCCCCAAGGGTTGCACAGTGCAAGAGCCTCCTAAGCAGTCAAAATTAGGGTTTTGCTTCTGATCAAGAAAATGAAGTTTCCAAAGGTCAAATCAAGTCTCACATGCCTACAAATATGGTCAAGCATCCTCATATCAAGTTTCAAAGCTTTCAGCACAAAACTGCATAGTCAAAACCCTAATTGCACTGCAGTCAACTGTAGGGGCAAAATTGTCATTTGACAGTCAAAAGTTCAAATTTTTGGTCAACATATCATTTTGAAGCCACAAACATCATTTGATCAATGCTTGATCATGATTTTCAAAGCTTGGCTCAAAAATCATCAAGATGCAAAAGTTTCCTTATTTGGACAGTTGAAAAAGTCAACTGTAAATTGACCAGGGCATAACTTTCACATGGATTATCAGAAAAATTCCATCCAAAGCTCATTTTGAAGAGAAATACATTTCCTACAACTCATCTTCATACTTCAAGTCCAAGAAATGCTCTCACAAAAAGTTATCAATTTCAACATTATAGGTCATTTTCAAAAGTCAACAAAAAGGGACTTTAAGTCAAAGGCCATAACTTGAGATTGGTAAATCAAAATGACATGGGACCAAAGGAATTGGTTAGAGGACTCAAAGACCTTTTCAAAATGTCCAAGAACATGAGAAAAGCTTAAAAATTGAGCATGTTATGCCTTGTGGAAGTTGGGAAATTTTTGGATATTTTGAAAAGTCAACATTGATTCAAATGACCTAAAATTGCTAATGGGCCCATTTTTTTTCCACAATTCATTATCCAAGACATGTGCACGACCACTTGGCCCAAAGGGAAGTATTTCTTCATTTTTTATTTATTTATTTGAATTTTTATTAATAATAATTCATTTAAATCAAATTAAATACATGGAAAATATTTAACCTAAGTTTTACAATCTTTTTTTGCATGAAATCTACTCAATAATTCGTGCATATTCAAATATGGGAAGATTTGGAGAGAATTGATCATGATTTGTACAAAAACACATGGAAAATATTTGAAAAAAGATCTTGAAAATCAAATCTTCAAAGTCATGAATGCCAAGCTTTTTGTTTGATTTCTTTAACCTAATTTATTCCTACATATACAAGAAACACAACCCTAATGAAATTAACCACAAAGCTGCGCTAGAAACCAATTGCCAAACTTGAAAATTTTGCCAAAAAACTCAATTCTGAAAACATCTTTGCAGGACGATTCAAGGCGAGATTTTCATCCCATTGCATTCCTAGGACCTCAAGCAATCTTCCTGGATCAAAAACATCAAATATAACCCTTTGAATCATTGTACAGAAGTCACACTTTTCCACTTTTTTTTCATAATCGTGTTTTAACATCTATGCATTTTCATGGCATTTTAATTGTTGATTCATATTCCTTGTGTGATTCTAAAGCTAACCATCTATCTTGATTGAGTTTTTGCAAGCTGTAGACGATTTCACCATTACCAAATTCTAGGGTTTTCAGAGTTGTGAATTGGGCGTTTTCAAATAGCGTAAAATTAGCGAACCACAGTGCCACGAACGTATTCAGCACGCTTGGACGAAAAGTTTGAGACCCTCGCGCTCAATTTATGAGCGTCACAGGGCTAGTCGCTATTTTCCCAAAACCGGCCTAAGAGAACACCATGAAAACCGTTGCTTATTCTATTTGTGTTTCAGGGACGAGGAAGAAGAAGGTGCGTGGCCAGCCATGATTGGTCTGTTTAAAATCAGCGCGCGCTTTTTTTATGTTTTTCATGCCACTAACCAATTCTTATTTTTATTATTTGTTCGTTATTATATATACAACACGCGCATTCAGCACGATTGGCAAGGCACAAAACTGGTGATGTTCAGGACCTGGGTTCGATCCCAGGTCCCCACCCTTTCCATATATTTTTTCCCAATTAATATTCCTATGCAGATTTAATGCTGAAGCGTACCATACACCTCCAAATCAGGCTTGCCATGTCCATCTCAAGATCAATCACAAGGCTGCGAGTTGGAGAACAGCGTGGACATGAGTCAACACGCCAGCACATTGCCTGGAAAAGTCAAACGGACCAAGGTTAATGGGCCTGAATTGTCAAAAAAAAACCTCCACTTTGGGGTCTGAACCCCCTAGGTTTGCCAATTTATTTTCTTTCTTTATTTTTTTTATTATTTATACTTTCTTTTAATTATTGCTTTATTAATTAATTTAATACTTTCATAAATATAAAAAACCCATAAAAATCAGAAAAAGAGAAAAAACAATAAATATTTTATTTTTAGTATTTTTCATAAATAAACGTATATAATTAAGTTTAGTGTAAATTAGGTTTTAATTTTAATACTTTTAATAAAAATCTAAAAAATGTAGAATTAGGGTTTAATTAATAATTTTTCATCCTTTTTATTTTTCTTTCATAAATAATTAAATAATTAGATATTTATCTTTATAGTTAAATTGTATATAAAATAATTAGGTTAAATATTAGGTCAAAATTTAATCTTTTCTTAATAAACTAAAAATAATTAGAATTAGGGTTAGCATCTTATTTTAATTTTAATTAACCCTCTCTTTTCATTTGAATCCTAAAATATTAAAAAATACCAAAAACTTTTCTTTTTAATCAATTAATTCCATGTAATTTTAATTTTGCAAAAGGGTCCAACGCCCTCGTTCTTAATTTCTTATCAATTCGCATACTTATTTCTTTTCCGTTTAAATATTTATGTACCTCTCCCAAAGCAGTGTAATATATTTCTCGCACTTTTAATTCTTTATTTACTTTATTTATTTATTTTCCGTCAAATCGGGTTCGAGAAACTTTTGGCGATGTGGACCCGCGCCTTTTGTAATAGCTTAGAATTTTTACTTTCCCGCAATATTTTTAACTGTTAACAAATGGCATGAAAGAATGTATGGACAAAAATAAAAACAAGCGTAGAACACCAATAACATGACAAGATAAATGCAAATGAAAACGACACACGAATCACACACCACCCCTAGGGTACGCCTCACTGTTGCCTTGCCTCGAAAGGTGATCGTCGAGTAGAGGATGTCTTAGTAAGTCCTCATGATCCGGGAACCTGGCATGAGGGTAGCTTCTAAGGTGTCTTCCCATTGCTCTGGTGATCACCATGTCCCGAACCTCGAATTGACCCGAACACCTCCAACGGTGGTGCTACCTACCTCTCAATGGTGGGATGGCACTACTTTAAAGGACATTTACACAGACGAATTCCTTAGGGTAGGTAGACAACTCTAGATACTTGCTCTAAATTTCAAAACAAAACAAAATACTTTTCACACCAACACCTTTTCAAAAAGCTTTCGAAAGCAATTTTTCAAACACTCTTGAGGACCGATACAAGAGTCGAACTGGAATTTTCAAAGAAACTTTTTTAAAACCCACAGTTGGAAAGCAAACAAACCATTTTTGAAAACATAAATGAGCAAGTATCTAAGAGCCCATGGATAACCATGGATAAAAAGGGTGCTAACACCTTCCCTTTCTATAATCTACCTCCCGAACCGAGAGCAATCTCTATAAGGAATTTTTCTGTGCTTTTGTCCTTTCCATTTGGAGAAAATAAAAGACGATGGCGACTCTTGCTTCCGCGACATTTCGCGAACCAGCGTTAAAAAGTCAGTTCCAGATCCACCGATCACACTTGGTATCATGAGGTGAGGAGGTACCTTGAAGCTCAAGAATACCCCGAGGGTGCATCTGTTAATGACAAGAAGTTTCTGAGGAGGTTTGCAGCAAAGTTCTTCATCAGCAATGGCATTCTTTGCAAGTGTAACCATGATTCGACCTTACTGCGTTGTGTGGATAAGATTGAAGCAGAAAGGATCATGGCAGAGCTGCATGAAGGTACCTTCGGAACCCATTCCAGTGGACATACCATGGCAAAGAAAATCCTTCGGGCAGGATATTACTGGTCCATAATGGAAGCCGACTGTTATCAGCATTCTCGGACATGTCACAAGTGCCAAATCTATGCTGATAAAGTACACATACCTCCAGTTCCTCTGAACGTCTTGACAACACCTTGGCCTTTTGCAATGTGGGGCATTGATATGATCGGCGAGATCAGACCTACGGCATCCAACGAGCATCGTTTCATCCTTGTAGCTATCGATTACTTTACAAAGTGGGTTGAAGCAGCTTCCTTTGCTACTGTAACCAAGAACGTCGTGGCACGGTTTATTCGGCACAATCTGATCTTTCGATACAGTGTACCAGAGAGGATCATTACGGACAATGGTACCAATCTCAACAACAAGATGATCACTGAGCTCTGTGAGGAATTCAAGATCCAGCATCACAACTCTTCTCCCTACCAGCCGAAGATGAATGGGGTTGTTGAAGCGGAAAATAAGAACATTAAGAAAATTGTGCAGAAGATGACAGTGACCTACAAAGACTGGCACGAGATGTTACCATTTGCTCTTCATGGGTACCGTACCTCAGCACGGACATCAACAGGGGCAACACCCTATTCCTTGGTTTATGGCATGGAGGCAGTCTTGCCTATTGAAGTTCAGATACCCTCTCTTCGGATCATGAAGGATGCAGGTTTGAGTGAAGATGACTGGATTCAGACCCGACTTGATCAACTAAACCTAATCGACAAAAAGAGACTCACTGCTATTTTTCATGGTCAGACGTACCAAAAATGGATGATCAAGGCATTTAACAAGAAAGTTAGACGACAAGAGTATCAAGTTGGGGATCTGGTAATCAACCGTATTATTCTACCTCAAGGTGATCCCGGGGGCAAATGGACCCCTACTTACGAAGGGCCATTTGTGGTTAAGAACATTTTCTCAGGAGGAGCTATGATTCTAACCACCAAGGATGGTGACGACCTTCCTCACCCCGTCAATGCGGACATAGTGAAAAAATACTACGCATAATCAAAGACCCGCTAGGTTGACTGGCCTAGGAAAAAATAAGGGCTTCCCGGCGAACCAAAAGGGTTCGGGCAAAAATAAGGGATGAAAATGAAAAAATCTGTACACCCGGCAAGTCGAAAACCTGAAAAGGAGGCTTGGGCAAAAAAGGGTATCCCAGTGGACTGAAAACCCGAAAGGGCGGTCCAGGCAAAAATTAGGGATCAAAGCGTAATACTATGTCTCATTGGATCACCTTGCATCCAGACTTCGGTATCAACTATCAAAGCTCGGACGACACTAATCAATCAGATTCATCTTCAACTAAGCATCAAAGTGATGAGATGCTTGAGGACATAAGGGCAATAGCAGAGTTGGAACCCAGTGGGATTATTCACATAGTTGTTTTGTTTTGTTTTTACAAATTGTATAAATTCTATTTGTTCGGCGGCGTTCTCTTACTAGGACGTCAGCCTCTTGTACAAAAAAAAAACGCCTATTTACAGGCAAACTTCAAAATCAATACAAATTCATTCTCACAAATTTTAAATTGTCTTTTCTTTATCTGTTTTGTTTTGCAAAGAACGTCCAAAGTTTCATTTTTGATATATGCATTTGACATTGATTGCTGCTCATAAATATTTACATGTGAAACAAAGGATGAATTACTGGTAATATCAGAAACAGGGGCATAAAAAATGTATGAACTGTATAGTTGCTTTGTCCTCTAGGTACAAGGTAAATACAGCCGAAGGATATGGCTAAGATACCTTCATTCCCCACAGGGCAAGACAATAATAGATCTCCCCAGCTGAACCTTGCAACTATGAATGAATCAGCAATGCTCTCCCCAAGCAGAGTTGATCTACCATCAGTCCTAAAAAGGCTGGGTATCCCCAGAAGGTCTTAATATTCCCCAACGGAGTATAAAGATATTCCCCAGCAAGCATAAGAGTATCCCCGACAGTCTTAATATGCCTCAACGGAGTATAAGAATGCTCCCCGGCAGAATACAAGATACCCCCAGTAGGAGCCATTTCCCCAGCGTAGTCTAAAAAAGTTTTCCCAACAGAGTTGAATCATCTTCCCCAGTAGATTCTGGAAGCTTACCCCCTGCAGAGTGCAAATAAATCTCCCCAGCCAAATTCAGAGGGTTATCCCCACAGGAGCCTAACTGGGTTATCCTCAGCAAGTTGCAACTGAAAGATCATCCCCAGCGAAGTTATTTCTTTTCCCAAACAGGAGTTCTATCCTCAACAGATTCTATATCACCAGCAACGATAATCCATCCCCAGCGGAGTTCATCATTGAAATCCCCAACAGAGTGTATCAGCGGAATCTCCAACAGAGTTTATCGTTAAAATCCTCAGTAGAACATCTCTCCCCCAGAGAGTAATTCCCCACAGAGTAATCTCTTCATCAGTTTATTCCCCAACGGAGTTCTCTTCTCCTACAGGTTTATTCTCACAAATCATCTTCGTTCATCATCCCCAGCGGAAACGAAGAATTCAACTCTATTCTCCAACAGCTCCGGGATTTATTTTCCCCAGCTAAAACATTACATGTCCATACATCATGATACATGCATATACGCATCATACCATACAATCTCATTTATTTTGAGAACATCATTGCCTGATACATATCATGCATTACATACAGCTAACCTTTACCTTTCAGGAAAGATACAATCAAAATTCAAGTTATGAAGCCTGGGTACGACCGAATAGTATCTTGATTTCTACAGCGTATTGTGAAACCCGGATTACGACCGGATAACAATATCAAACTACCACGAAGCCTGGATTACGACCAGATAGTGATATCTCTCAAAAGTAAGCTATGAAGCTCGGAGAACGACCGGATAATAGTTTATTCCCCAGTGATCTGTGAAGCCCGGATTACAACCGAATAGCAGCTCAGTAAGCACCATGAAGCCTGGATTCGACCAGATAGTGGTATATCATAAACACAAGCCGTGGAGCCTGGATTACGACCAAATAATGGTAGAAGATGTTGTGAAGACTGGATTACGACCAGATAGCAACCAAGAGTACTATGAAGCCTGAATTACGACCAGATAATGGTAGAAGATGTTGTGAAGACTGAATTACAACCAGATAGCAACCAAGAGTACTATGAAGCCTGGATTACGACCAAATAGAAACCAAGAGTACTATGAAGCCTGGATTATGACCAGATAATGGTAGAAGATATTGTGAAGACTGGATTACGACCAGATAGCAACCAAGAGTACTAAGAAGCCTGGATTTCGACCAGATAGTGGTATGGCACATCGTGAAGCCTGGATTACGACCAGATAGCGTTAAGGGACACTGAAGCTTGGATTACGACTGAATAACAGTTTACCCAGCCAGTTACTATGAATCCCAGATTCGACCGGATACTAGTAAACCCAACAGTCAAAGGGAGGCCCAGATGCGACCGGATAACCACTTGATTTGTTCTGAAGCCTGGATTTTGACCAGATAAGAAGTGAGGTATTGTGAAGATTGGATTCGACCAGATAGCAGTACGCGACACCATGAAGCCTGGATCCGACCAGATAATGGTATAGTATATCGTGAAGCCTGGATTACGACCAGAGAGCGATAGAAGGCACTATGAAGCTTGGATTCCGACCAAATAGAAGTTTACATGGACAGTTACTAAGAAGCCCGAAGTCGGTCGGATATTAGTGTGCCCTAAATTCAAGTTGAAGCCCGGAGGCGACCGGATAACCACTTGATTTGTTCTGAAGCTTGGATTTAGACCAGATAAGAAGTGAGGTATTGCAAAGCCTGGATTACGACCGGATAGCAAATTTAATCTCATATCCCCAGTAAGTCATTGTAAAGCCTGGATTACGACCAGATAGTAGTCGGTCTTATCACTATGAAGCCTGGGTTACGACCAGATAGTAGTTCACTCTTACCTCTTCAACAGAGATGATTCCTCAGTAGAATAACGGACGACCGAAGCTCCTAAAGTTCTATTTCTCCTAAGACAAAGAACAACATTCCCCAGTGGAATCTCCCTCAGCAACAGGTATACAAGCTCTCACTAAGGAATATCTTACGCGATCGACACTCCTTTGGATGGCATCTTTAAGCCCATCTCCCATCATCAATATCCAGATGGCATCTGTAAGCCCATTCCCGACATCACAAGACAAATACTACTTCATGCGAGTGCAAATTTCTGGGCACTCTAGTGTTCAATTATCTTCCACCTTCGGATCACGAAAGACCCGAACGCCAATCTATATCCTTAGGTTTAAGAAGATTGAACAGGGGAAACTGTTGTACCCCAAAATTTGCCCTCCCATATTTCTCAAGACATGTCAAGAATCATCTCCAAGTTGTTCAAGATGGCTCAAGAGTTGGACAGTCAATTCACCTCCTAAGGCAGTCAAGTCAAAATTAGGATTTTGTGTTGCATCAAGGTCCTTACATCCAAATGACCTCAAGTTCTCCCTAATGTCCTAATATGTTCTCAAGCCCATCCATGTCAAATTTCAAGCCTTGCAGAGGAAGTTTGGTCAGTCAATTGCTCAAGAGGTCCAAAAATCGACTGTGTTAGGGCAAAAGTCAACTGTGTCCCAAATACAGTCAAACCTCAAGATTTTTTGTCAACATTCTCATTTTTAAGTATAATTCATAATTTGATCAATGGTTGATCATGATTCATAAAGGATTGCCCAAGATTCATCAAGATTCAAAAGTTGCTAAATTAGGGTTTTGTAGGAAAAGTCAACTCAACTTTGACCAAGCATAAATTTCTCATACTTTATGAGAAATGACCCACCCAAATCTCATTTTGAAGAGGATTCAATTTCCTACAATCCATATTCACACCCCAAGATCAAGAAATGCACTCACAAGGAGTTACAAAATTGGACATTAGAGGTCATTTTTGAAAGTCAACAAAAACACCTTTTTTTCCAAAGCTTATAACTTGAGCATGGAATATCCAAATGAGATGAGACCAAAAGGTTTAGTTAGAGGACATCTCAATGTTTCTAAAAAGTCCAAGAACACTTCCAAAAGTTCAAAATTGAAGAAGTTATGCATTGTTGAAGTTGGGAATTTTTCCAAAATTGCCAAAAGTCAACTATCTTCAAAACTCCAATTTTTGATAAAAGGGCCCACTTGTTTCCACTTGATTTGGCCTTATCACACCACACATGTGTCCTATCTTTAATTTCAGGACCAATCATTTATTTTTCTATTTTATTTGATTTTTATTGATTTAATTCATTTTAAAACAATATTAATCCAAATAAAATCTAAAAATTGATGGAATGAGATCTTTGTGATCATTACAGCTTGCAAATATCATGATACACTCAATCAAACTCGTGCCAAGTCAAAACATGCACAAAATATTGGATTTGAGGCAAATATGGAAGCTTTATCAATGGTGATCAAATCAAATCTCCAATCTTCAATTCCTATGGATTCAAGCCCAAATTTTAACCTAAACTCATTCCCTTATACCCACACAAGTTGTACACATCAAGGACACGACCTGAAACTGCAAGAAACGGCCAGACAGAACTTGAGAAAAAGCTTGAAAACTTGGAATCTGAAATCCACCTTAGAGCACGATTCAAAGCCAAATCTCCACATAGCTCTCTTGCTTGTAATCCCCTGAAGCTGTAGCAATCAGAACCAAGCCCTCTCATTGCCTGAAACGCCCTGTAAGTCGTCACGAACATGGCCCTGTACATGGGATCGTGAATCAGTTATCTTGCATCTTTTTGCCTAAATAATTGCATATTCATGCTTTGTGTTGCATTGTGAAGCTTTTGGCATAATTTAATTGCATTTTTATAGCTTGTACAACCATGCTCGAAGCTAGGGTTTTGGTTCTTTGTTTTTAGGCATTTTGATTTCAGGGAAAATTAGAACGAATCATGGGCATAAATGGAATCAGTGGAAGGAGACGAGTGTGATGGTGTTCTTGAAACTCGTTTCCATGGCCTATAGATAATTTTGGAAGACAGCTAGGGATTTTGCTACGGATTTAAATCCGCAGGAAACAAACCAGGGATTTATGGGGAAGACGAAGGCGTGTCTTCTTCCCATTGGTCCATTCAAAACTCGCGCCATATTTTTTTATTTTTCAGGCATAGTGTCATGTTTTCTATATAATATATGTTATGTATTTCATTAATGAATAAGCAGTTTGGCTGGGTTGGTGAGCGCGTTGGCATTTGAGCAATGGGACCTGGGTTCGAATCCCAGGTCCCCCAAAACTTTGTTGAATTTTGTTTTCAGGAAATCTCATGCAACGTTCAAAGATGCAGTCCACCATATGCCTCAAAGATCAACGTGCCAGATGGCCTTCATGCCAAATCTGGTGGCCAGGATTGAAGGTTCACCATGAACTCAAGTCAACCAGCATGCATTGGATTGAAAAGGTCAACCAGGCTGAACGTTAATGGGCCAAATAATTGCAAATCACACCTCCAAAATTAGGCCCAAACCCCCTGAGTTTGCTTCCTTTTTATTTTCTTTCATTATTTTCTTATCTTATTTATTATTTTATTATTATTATTTTTAATTAATTGCTAACCAAAATAATTCATAATTTTCCTAATAAAATCAGAAAACATAAAAAATATTATTTTATTAATTTCATTATTTTTGTAAATAAATAATTTAATTGACTTAGTTTTTTTAATTAGATATAATTTTAATATTTTTTGCAATAAATTAAAATTAATTAGAATATTAGGTTTTAACAATTTTAATCATTTTATTTTTATTTCCTTAAATATAAAAAACCCAAAAATATATTTTCTATCTAATTAATTAATTAACTTAGATTTAATTTTCATTTAATTCAAAATAACAAAAAATATGCTTTCTTTGATAAAAAAGGGTCAAAACCCTAAAAATACGCCGATCTAATTTTTTTTGCACGCGATTTATATTTCCAATAATGTAATTGCTTCGGGAATGTAATAGTTTTTCAATAGGACTTTCAATTATTTATCGCTTTATTTTATTTTTCGCAATTTAATTTTCAAGGGTTGTTTTTGGCGATGTAAATACCCGACGCCTTGTAATAGCTTAGATTTAATTTACGCAAATTTAATTTCCGCACAATATTAACTGTTAGATATTTGATAAATGGGCAATGCATGACAAGATCAATCTTTAACTTAAAATCAACAATAGCTCACCATTGACATGTACAGATAAAAATTAACCGAAATAACACACTCGCACATGCCACTCTTAGGGTACACCTCACTTGGTTGCCTCGAACATGGTCATTGAGTATAGGAAGTTTTAGAGGTCGCCCTCTTGTCCAAAGATCATAGTTGCCTCGAAATGGTTGCCTCGGAAAAATGATCTAGGATATTAGGGTTACCACTAAGGCGTCCTAACATTGCTTTAATGACCACACGTCCCTTAATCGAATTGACCCGAAAACTCCAACGACGGTGCTACCTACTCCTCAATAGTGGGATAGCACTGTCTAAAGGACATTTGTACAGTTTAATTCCTTTTTGAGTAGGTAGATGGTTCTTAAGTACTTGCTCCTTTTAAAACAAAACAAAACTTTTCGCACTTACACTCTCTTCAAAAACAAAAACTCTTTTCAAACCCACAAACACAAAGAAAAGCAAACTTTTGAAAACATAATGAGCAAGTACCTAAGAGCCCGTGGATAACCACGGATAGAAAGGGTGCTAACACCTTCCCTTTCTATAATCTACCTCCCGAACCCGAGAAACATCTCAAAAAGGAATTTTTCTGTGCTTTTGTCCTTTCCTTGTTGGATAAAATAAAAGACGGTGGCGACTCTTGCTTACCGTGACATTTTGCAAAAACAAACTCAAAATGCGAACCAGCATTCCAAAAAAGTCAGTTCTCATTCCCACCGATCACACAAGGGATCTGGCGCGATGTGCATATCATGGTCATTAGTGAATAAAGTATTGAATCAATTATTAAATCAGAATTCAAAAATAACAAGTGGCGTGCCATCATTGGTTGGAAGATGACACGTTGGTCATCTTTAACCTCCAGCCAACGTGAATTGCAGGTCTTTTAAACTGTAAAATCAGAAGCTTAGACTTATGCCACTCGCTTCGTCTCTTCAAGACGAAGACAATCACACGCTCGTGCCAAATTTATATAAAATGTAGATCAAGCAATTTGGAAGGAAAGTTTTGAAAAGGGATTTGAAATTTCATGGTCAAAACGTGTTTACAGTAAAAAGCAAGTGTTGCAACTAGAACCAGGGCAATGAGAGCATCACAATGATATCAAAGTTTTGAAGAATTGATGAAGGAATCTACCTATTAAAGTTGAGTTGCAGAGCTCTAAAACTGGACTTCTATGGAGCAATATAGGGCATGATTCTTGAATGTAATTATATGGTTAGCTTCAGGGAAGATCAAGGAAGGTGAATTGATGAAGAAATTGGATTGAAAAAGGCTTGTGTATGTATTTCGAAGTTGCTGAATTATGAGTTATGGAACAAGTTTGGCAGGGTGATTCTGGCTATCCAAGCTTGAGAAAATGAATGGGATAGTTTATGTATTTATAGGAGAAGCAAATGGGATCAAAAGGAAGAGTGAATGATGCATTTTGGAGGGAATTCGTGCAAACCTGATGCACGAGTGAAGTGTGATCTTATTTTAACCAAAACTCATCCAATCCTTGCATTTTGAGGTGCTAAACGCTTCTGGCAAGTTTGTTAAACAAGTTTAAATAAAAAACGCGTATAAATATTGTGATTAGAGGCCACATTATGGATTTCAAAATTTTGACTTGGTGAGAAATTCAGTTCCAAGTTACCAATTTCAAAACAATGGAATTTTCAACTCAAGGGGTCTTAGGGCATGATTCTCGATGCTTTAGAAAGATGAGGTTACAAGCTTTGAAATGGAAAAAGAATGGAGTTAAATGGATGCTTGAGCTGAAAGTTGCATTGAGTCAAAGTTGAGGAAAAAGGGTTGACTTTCCTTACTTAGAAATATTTCAAATTTTTCTTCAAAAGTGACCTATAATGTCTTGCATCCAAACATGGCCTTCCACTTGGAATTTGCTCTTGACCAAAAAATATGGAATGAAGTAGATCTCTTGAATGACATTTTGACACTTGAATCATTCAAAACCTCCAAAAATTGAGAAAGTTATTACTTATTGAAGTTGGCAAAATTTCATAAAATGACCTATAATCTTTTGTATCCTTAAGGCAACTTCCATCTATTTTCTCACTTTGCACATAAAATAAGGCATAAAGTTCACATCTTCAAGATCATTATGGAAAAATAATGAGCTAAAGGTGATAAAAATTAACCAAGTTATGATCATTTGAAGTCACATATGAGAAATTAAGGGTTCATCTGGAGGACTTGTAATCTTTCTTCATCATCAATTTTCTTCCACATGAAAACTCCTTGAAAATTTTGAAGTGATTTTTTGACAACCCTTTAAAGAGAAGGATGTTTTTTGAATCACTCAAAAATACCAAAATATGAGCAAGATATACTCCTTTGAAGTTCAAAACCCTAGCTCCTAGATTAAGGAACATGCCTTGAGGAACTTTGACAATTTTAAACAAACTTCTTGTACCAAAACAAATGCTTTGTAAATATAAGTTGTTAAGGATGATAATGAGAACTCATAGCAACCACAACCACTTCTATATCTTGAGAATTGAGAGGAACATGCACTTGTGACCAAAAGGAATAAAATCTTGTCCAAACATGACTATTTTCAATCAACCCCTTGTACTTTTTGGATCAAATTTGATAATCTTGAAACATGGTGAACCAAAATAAGCTTGCCATGCCATTTCCTCCAAAACAACTTCAATAGTGAGGCTTGAACTTCTCAAGATTTATTGACTAAGGCATGGAAATAAACTCATGAACCCATTGGGGCAACTTGTTAAATCTTATTGCCTTTACCTACATGGATAACAAACCAGACAAACCAACATTGCATTTTATTAATTAAAAGAAGAAATCAAGACAAAAGAAATATCCATGATCACAAAAGAACACAAGTCAAGGTGCTTGGTTATTCCTTAAAGTGCAAAGCTAAATATAGGGAGGGGAACCAAGAATTCTAGTGTGATCTTATTGTAATGGAATCAACATGGTGTGATGAAGGGATCTTAGGGGGGAAAATTGGGGTACAACAGCTGCCCTTATTTAAGTTTCTTCTATCCGGAGATACAAAGGTTAAAATCTTCGTGTCGACGCGATCGAAGATACTTAAATATAAAACAAACCCTATTTTTGGCCCTAAGATGCCATGCAAATGTTTATGATCATGAATGCATATGAACAAGACCAAAGATACGCGGAACACCATTGAGGATGTAACAATAATAAAGAAACAAAGGGAGCGACTCGACCAGGAAAATAAATCACTGGTGGATCAAAAGACCCGACTCAGAGAGGATAGTAAAATGGTCAAAGGATACACCAACTCCTACTGGAGGTAAAGCTACCAACATTCAATGAAGGTAGAAGGAAAAGAAATAACAACACTGACGTTCTCTGACGGTGAGCTACCAACATTCACTGAAGGTAGAAGGAAAAGAAATATCATAACATCGCTGTTCACTGATGATGAACTACCAACGTTCACTGAAGGTAGCAAAAAGATAACAAACACCAACTTTCACTGAAGGTAGAAAGAGAAGAAATATCATAGCATCTCCGTTCACTGACAATGAACTACCAACATTCACTAAAGGTAGCAAAAAGATAACAAACACCAACTTTCACTGATGGTGATCTACCAACTTTCACTGAAGGTAGAAAGAGAATATATCATAGCATCACCGTTCACTGACAATGAACTACCAACGTTCACTGAAGGTAGAAAAAAGATAACAATCATCGACGTTCACTGCCAATGACCTACCAACTTTCACTGAAGGTAGAAGTAGAATATATCATATCACCACCATTCACTGACGATAAACTACCAACGTTCACTGAAGGTAGCAAAACAATAACAAACACCAAGTTTCACTGATGGTGATCTACCAACTTTCACTGAAGGTAGAAAGAGAATATATCATAGCACTGTCGTTCACTGACGATGAACTACCAACATTTACTGAAGGTAGCAAAAAGATAACAATCATCGATGTTCACTGCCAATGACCTACCAACTTTCACTGAAGGTAGAAAGAGAATATATCACAACACCGCCGTTCACTGACGATGAACTACCAACGTTCACTGAAGGTAGCGAAAAGATAACAAACACCAACTTTCACTGATGGTGATCTACCAACTTTCACTGAAGGTAGAAAGAGAATATATCATAGCACCGCCGTTCACTAACGATGAACTACCAACATTCACTGAAGGTATCAAAAAGATGACAAACACCAACTTTCACTGATGGTGATCTACCAACTTTCACTGAAGGTAGAAAGAGAATATATCATAGCACCTCCGTTCACTGACGATGAACTACTAATGTTCACTGAGGGTAGAAAAAAGATAACAAGTTTCCCTAAAATTCTGGCATTTCGCCTAGAACGGGTCTCAACTTCTTCTTTAACTGAGGAACTTTGCCTGGAAAGGGTAATATGTAAGCTGTCTCAAATAAAGAGACTTCCACTTGTAAAGATTTCACAACGAGTTGTTTCTGCGAATTTGAAAGTCTTGCCATCCACTGGCGTAAACTGACGACGAACTGTAAACTATCCACTCATACAGGAGATAGCAAAAAAAGTTACGTCGACTTTTACAGGGAAGCACAAGTTTCTCAAATAAAGAGACCTACTACTTGTTGTCATGGAGGATTGCCAAAAAGAAATGACTTTCTGGGGATAGAAATATGGCTTCCTGGGGAAAGAAATATGACTTCCTGGGAAAATGCCACGATATTCCTGCTGAGGAGATAAAGTCTTCTCGTGCAAAATAAATGCATAAACCAAAACTCGAAGTTTTCAGAAATCCAAAGTGAATAATATTGTTGTGGAACCACAGATTCAAACCAGAAATAAATTGGAACAAAACAGTAAACCAAAATACCTCCTTTGAGAAATAACTCAAGAGGGAAAACCAAATCCATCCAAACAAGGAGCTGTACAGGAAGGCTAAAGCAAAAATCTTCCACGAGGGATAACTCAGTGGGGGAAATTGAAAGAATATATGCTTTCTGCTTAAGGCCAACACTCTATTGAAGAGAGGACAACATAACTCTGCAAAACAGGGTGATATGTCAACAAAAAATATTAACAAATGTCAATGAACAATGATTTGCCAATTTTAGCTATGCATGATCTATGTATGAATGTATGAATGTTATCGTGCATATGTTGATAAAACAGATATACAACACTGGGAGTAACCAGATAAAACCACCTCAGGCACAAACAACACTCGGCTAAACCACATCTAAGATGATTATTCTAAAAAAAGTAAATGCCAACTAGGAAACAAAACCTACTGCATGCTTTAGCTTTACTGGGGAGAAACACAATCCGGAAGTAAACAAAACAAAGTGACATAATAGTACAAATACAGGGATAGAGCATCCTTCTCCAGGCTTCACCGGGAAAACAAATGTTTTCAAAAGTAACATTTCTACTGGGGATTGCAAAACCAATTTCAAGCAAAGTAGATGGACACCAACTCATCAAAACATTCACTGGGGAATTCAGGCTCACTTCATTGGGGAGGTTAACACCACATTCACAAAGGAAAAACCAAAATACGTTCTTCACTAGAGAAACCAGGGACCTGCATTCTTCAAGAGTGATTATGGTACCAACTTCTCAGGAAAAAGAACTTCTGTTAGACCGAACGAAAACTTCATTGGAGAAATCTCAGATTGAAACTTCACATCATGAAAACTCATAAAAGAGGAGAAATGAATCCAAACTTAACCGAGGATACCAGAGTCACGAACCCAATACGAAGAATCATCCTGAGTAAACCTTCCCGAGGGGAACAAAAACTTCTTAAAACAAACTAGAGTTTGTCCATTCCTGGGATCACCATTTTTGTTGTCATCATTTCATCACAAATTCCAAGTGCTGGTTTCTCGAAGATGTACTTTATCGGATCCATCTTAGATATCAGAAGTGTAGAATGCGTGAACATGTACTGCCTCAAATGTCGAGCTACCCACATAAGAGCACAACAAGTATTCTCAAGTAAGCGATACCCTGATTCACAATCAGCAAACTTCTTGCTCAGGTAATAGATGGCGTGTTCTTTTCGTCCAGTATCATCATGTTTTCCGAGCACACAACCCATAGATCCTTCAAGCATAGTCAAATACATGATAAGAGGTCTCCCTGGAACTGAAGGCATGAGTGTTGGTGGTTTCTGAAGGTATTGTTTAATCTTTTCGAAGGCCTCTTGACAACTTTCATCCCAATGGACATCTTGATTCTTGCGTAGCAGTTTGAATATGGATTCACATGTAGCAGTAAGATGAGAAATGAACATGGCTATGTAATTCAACCTTCCAAGAAAACCTCGTACTTATTTTTTAGTTTTTGGTGTCGGCATATCCTATATTGCTCTTACCTTGTCAAGATATACTTCAATTCCTTGTTGACTTACGATAAAACCTAGTAACTTGCCCAATCGAACCCCGAAGGTGCACTTGTTGGGATTAAGCCTTAACCTGAAATTCCGTAGACGATCAAACAACTTCTGTAAATGGACCAAATGTTCTTCCTCAGTTTGGGATTTTGCAATCATATCGTCCATGTGATACGGTGGGAAGAGAACTGACTGTTTTGGAATACTGGTTCGCGTTTTGCGTTTGTTTTTGCAAAATGTCGCGGTAAGCAAGAGTCGCCACCGTCTTTTACTTTATCCAACAAGGAAAGGAAAAAATCACAGAAAAATTACTTTTTCGAGATGTTTCTCGGGTCCGGGGGGTAGATTATAGAAAGGGAAGGTGTTAGCACCCTTTCTATCTGTGGTTATCCACGGGCTCTTAGGTACTTGCTCAAAGTGTTTTCAAAATTTGATTTTCTTTGTGTTTATGGGTTTGAAAGAAGTTTTTGTTTGAAAGGAGTGTAAGTGCGAAAAGTTTTATTTTGTTTTAGAATGAGTAAGTATTTAAGAACCATCTACCTACTCGAAAAAGGAATTAATTTGTGCTAATGTCCTTTAGACAATGCTATCCCACTATTGATGAGTAGGTAGCATCGTCGTTGGAGTTTAAGGGTCAATTCGATTAAGGGACGTGTGGTCATTAAAGCAATGTTAGGACGCCTTAGCGGTAACCCTAATGTCTTAGATCATTTTTTCCGAGGCAACCGTTTCGAGGCAACTATGATCTTTGGACAAGAGGACGACCTCTAAAACTTCCTATACTCAATGACCACGTTCGAAGGCAACCAAGCGAGGTGTACCCTAAGAATGCGCATGTGCGAGTGTGTTATTTCGGTTAATTTTATCTTTGTACATGTCACGGGTGAGCTACGTTGATTTTAGGTTAAAGATTTGATCTTGTCATGCATTCCCTATTTATCAAACATCTGACAATTAATAGTTTGCAAAATTTAAACTGCGGAAATTAAATCTAAGCTATTACAAGGCGTCGAGTATTTACATCGCCAAAAACAAACCCTTTAATTTAAATTGCGGAAAGTAAAATAAAGCGATAAATAATTAAAGTCCTAATTAAAAGCTATTACATTCCGGAAGCATTTACAATAATATGGACATATGGATCGCATGCAAGAAATTAAATCGGCGCATTTTTTAGGGTTTTGACCATTTTTGAAAAGAAAGCTTGTTTTTGTTATTTTTGAATTTATGGAAATTAAATCTAAGTTAATAATTAAATTAATTAATTAATGAGAATATTTTTGGATTTTTGAGAATATTTAAGGAAATAAAATAAAATGATTAAAAGTTAGTAAAACCTAGTTATTCTAAATTGATTTTAATTTATTGCAAAAATATTAAAAGTTAACCTAATTATCACTAAATTAATTAAGTTAATTTATTTACAAAAATAAAAGTGATGAATTTAATTTTAATAAATAAAAATAATATTTTTTGGTGTTTTTGATTTTATGAGAAAAATAAATTATTTGGTTAATTAAAAATAATAAAACAATTAAATAAAAGGAAATATAAAAAAGAAAAGAAATTAACCCATTGGGGGGGTTTGGGCCCAAATCTGGATGTTTGTTCAGCAATTCTTTGGCCCAATACAAGCCAGCCTGCGTTTGACTTTTCCAATTCCATGCACGCCTTTGACTTGAGACCATGATGGTCTTCCATTCCTGGCCACCAGATTTGGCCTGAAGGCCATCTGGCACGTTGAGATCTGAGGGAGTATGCTGCACTGCAAGGCCTGAAACGCATTGGAATATCTGGAAATAAAATATAGCAAATATTTTGGGGACCTGGGATTCGAACCCAGGTCCCATTGGACAATCCACTAGCGCCTTCACCAACTGAGCCATTGCACGTTTTTGTTATAATATTAGGAATCAAATATAATATATAAAAAAAATGCCAGCAAACAAAAAAAATAAGGCGCGAGATTTGAACGGGCCAATGGGAAGGAGACACACCTTCGTCTTCCCCATAGATCTCTGGTTTATTTTTCCTGCGGATTTGAATCCGCAACAAAATGCATGGCTCGATCTCAAAATCGTCTCTAGGCTATATAAATGCAAACAGAGACCATCATCATGCTCGTCTCTCTTCCCTGAACACAACCATGTCCATGGTTTGTTCCAATTTTTCCTGAAATCAAAACGCCCAAATACAAGTCTCCAAAACCCTAGGTTCGGGTATGGCGCTATAGGCTATGAAAACATAATTGAATGATGCAAAAATGTTCTAAATGGAACGATAAACACAAATATGCAAAGATTTTGGCGAAAGAGTGCAAGAATAAGAGAACACGATTTCTTGTACAGGGGTGTTTTTTAAAGGACTTACAGCGCATTTATGGATGTTTCATGACTTGTGAATGGTTGCTTTAGCTTCAGTGGATGTCAGGCAAGAAGGCTACGTTGAGCGTTCGCCTTGAATTGGACTCCAAGCAAGATTTTGATCCCACACTTTTTAAGCCTTTTTTCAGTTTTGGTTTTTGAGATTTGGCAGCTTTTTTTTTGTGTCCATGTGTGCTCTGTGTTGTATATGTAACAAGGATTGTATTAGGTTAAAAATTTGGGCTTGAATCCATGAGCATTGATGTTTCAAGATATGATTTGATCCTCCATTAACAAAGCTTCCAAAAATGTCCAAATCCAATATTTTCTTCACAACATGGCTTGATTCGAGTTTGATTTGGTTCATGATGATAATTGAAACCTATATCAGTCAAAAAGATCACAAGTTATCAATATTTAGATTTTATTTGGATTTAAATTGATTAAAAATGAATTAAATCAATAAAAATCAAATAAAATGGAAAAATTAATAAATTGGCACAAGAGTGAAGATGTGACACGTGTTTGGTGTGAAAAGATCAAATCAAGTGGAAAAAAGTGGGCCCTTTTGTCAAAAATTGGAGTTTTGGGGATAGTTGACTTTTGGCAATTTTGGAAAAATACCCAACTTCAACAATGCATAACTTCTTCAATTTTGAACTTTTGGAAGTGTTATTTGACTTTTTAGAAACCTTGAGATGTCCTCTAACTAAACCTTTTTGTCTCATCTCATTTGGATATTCCATGCTCAAGTTATAAGCTTTGGAAAAAAGGTGTTTTTGTTGACTTTCAAAAATGACCTATAATGTCCAATTTTGTAACTCCTTGTGAGTGCATTTCTTGATCTTGGGGGTGTGAATATGGATTGTAGGAAATTGCATCCTCTTCAAAATGATATTTGGGTGGGTCATTTCTCATAAAGTATGAGAAAGTTATGTTTGGTCAAAGTTGAGTTGACTTTTCCTATGAAACCCTAATTTAGCAACTTTTGAATCTTGATGAATCTTGAGCAATCCTTGATGAATCATGATCAACCCTTGATCAAATGATGAATTATCCTTCAAAATGAGAATGTTGACAAAAAATCTTGAGGTTTGACTGTTTGTAGGCCACAGTTGACTTTTGCCCAAGCACAATCGATTTTTGGGCTTCTTGAGCAATTGACTGACCAAACTTTCTCTACAAGGCTTGAAATTTGACATGGATGAACTTGAGAACATATTAGGACATTGGGGAGAACTTGAGGACATTTGGATGTAAGCACCTTGATGCAACACAAAACCCTAATTTTGAATTGACTGCCTTAGGAGATGATTTCACTGTCCAACTCTTGAGCTCACTTGAGCCACTTGGAGGTTCTTCTTGAAATGTCTTGAGAAAAATGGGAGTGAAAATTTTGGGGTACAACAGTTTCCCCTGTTCAATCTTCTTAAACTTGAGGATATAGATTGGCTTTCGGGCCTTTCGTGATCCAAAGGTGGAAGATGATTGAACACGAGAGTGCCCAGAAATTTGTACTCGCATTGTGACGGGTTGTTTCTTTTGACGAGTTTTCTCTTTTGACGGGTTGTCTCCTTTGACGGGTTGTCTCCTTTGATGGGTTGTCTCCTTTGACGGGTTGTCTCTTTTGACGGGATGTCTCCTTTGACGGGTTGTCTCTTTTGACGGGTTGTCTCCTTTGACGGGTTCTCTCTTTTGACGGGTTGTCTCCTTTGACTGCGTTCGCATCAGAAAAATATTTAGGAATCGATTTAACTGTTTTTTGTCTCCATTGACTGCGTTCGCATCAGAAAAATCTTTAGGAATCGATTTAACTGGTTTTTTGTCTCCATTGACTGGCTTCGCCTCAGAAAAATCTTTAGGAATTGATTTAACTGGTTTTGTCTCCATTGACTGGCTTGCCTCAGAAAAATCTTTAGGAATCGATTTAACTGATTTTGTCTCCATTGACTGGCTTGCCTCAGAAAAATCTTTAGGAATCGATTTAACTGATTTTGTCTCCATTGACAGGCTTGCCTCAGAAAAATCTTTAGGAATCGATTTAACTGTTTTTGTCTCCATTGACTGGCTTCGCCTCAGAAAAATCTTTAGGAATCAATTTAACTGATTTTGTCTCTGTTGACTGGCTTGCCTCAGAAAAATATTTAGGAATTGATTTAACTGATTTTGTCTCCATTGACTGGCTTGCCTCGGAAAAATCTTTAGGAATCGATTTAACTGATTTTGTCTCCATTGACTGGCTGAGAATTTAACTGCTTCCTTCCTGAAAGGTGAAGGTCAGTCATATGCAATGCATGATATGGATCAAGCAATGATGTTCTCAACATAAATGAGATTGTATGGTATGATGCGTATATGCATGTATTATGATGTATGGAAATGTAATGTTTTAGCTGGGGAAAATAAATCCAGGAGCTACTGGAGAAAGAGTTGGATTCTTCATTTCCACTGGGGATGATGAACGAAGGTAATAAACCTGCAGGAGAAGAGGACTCTGTTGGGGAATAAACTGATGAGGAGATTCCTCTGAGGGGAATTACTCTGTGGGGGAGAGATGCTCAGCTGAGGATTTTAACGATAAACTCTGCTGGGGATTCCGCTGATAGACTTCACTGGGGATTTCACTGATAAACTCCACTGGGGATGGATTACCGTTGCTGGTGATATTAAATCTGTTGAGGATTGAATTCCTGTTTGGGGAAAGGAAAGAAAATCACCGGGGATGATCTTTCAGTTGCAACTTGCTGGGGATACCCTGTTAAACTTTTGTGGGGATACTCCTCCGAATTCTGCTAGGAATGATCCTTTGAACTTGGATGGGGAGATTTATTTTTGTACTCCACTGGGGATAAACTTCCGGAGTTTATTCGGGATGATGATTCAACTCCGTTGGGGAAGCTTTTTCAGATTGTGCTGGGAAATATTGACTCCTCTGGGGTATCTTGTATTCGGCTGGGGAACATTCTTATACTCTGTCGAGGAATATTAAGACTGTCGGGGATACTCTTATACTTGTTGGGGAATATCTTTATACTCCGCTGGGGAATATTAAGACCTTCCGGGGATACCGAGCCTTTCTAGTGCTGCTGGTAGATTAACTATACTTGGGGAGAGTATTGCTGATTCGTTCATGGTCATAAGTCTCAGCTGAGAGAGCTACCATTACTGTCTTACTCTGTGGGGAGTGAAGGTACTCTAGCCATATTCTTCAGATGAACCTACCTTTATACCTGGTGGACAAAGCAACTACACAGCTCGGACACTTCTTATTGCCCCTGTTTCTGATGTTACCAGTAATTCATCCTTTGTTTCGCATGTAAATATTTTTGATCAGCAATCAATGTCAAATGCATATATCAAAAATGAACATTGGACGTTCTTTGCAAAACAAAACAGATAAAGGAAAAACAGTTTGAAATTTGTCTGGAAATGAATTTGTATTGATTTTGAAGTTTGGCCTGTAAATAGGCGTTTTTGTACAAGAGGCTGGCGTCCTAGTAAGAGAACGCCGCCGAACAAATAGAATTTATACAATTTGTAAAAAGGAAACAAAACAACTATGTGAATAATCCCACTGGGTTCCAACTCTGCTATTGCCCTTATGTCCTCCAGCATCTCATCACTTTGCTACTAGTTGAAGATGAATCAGATTGATCAGTGTCGTCTGAGCTTGATAGTCGATACCGAAGTCTGGATGCAAGGTGATCCAATGAGACATAGTGTTACACTTTGATCCCTAACTTTTGCCTGGACCACCCTTTCGGGTTTTCAGTCCACCGGGATACCCTTTTTTGCCCAAGTTGCCTTTTCAGGTTTTTGACTCGCCGGGTGTACAGATTTTTTTTATTTTCATCCCTTATTTTTGCCCGAACCCTTTTGGTTCGCCGGGAAGCCCTTATTTTTGCCTAGTCCAGTCAACCTAGCGGGTCTTTAATTATGCGTAGTATCTTTTCACTATGTCTGCATTGACGGGGTGAGGAAGGTCGTCACCATCCATGGTGGTTAGAATCATAGCTCCTCCTGAGAAAATGTTCTTAACCACAAATGGCCCTTCATAAGTAGGGATCCATTTACCCCTGGGATCACCTTGAGGTAGAATAATGTGCTTGATTACCAGATCCCCAACTTGATACTCTTGTCGCCTTACTTTCTTGTTAAATGCCTTGATCATCCGTTTTTGATACGTTTGACCATGACAAATAGCAGTAAGTCTATTTTCGTCGATTAAGTTTAGCTGATCAAGTCGGGTCTGAATCCAGTCGTCTTCACTCAAACCTGCATCCTTCATGATCCGAAGAGAGGGTATCTGAACTTCAATGGGCAAGACTGCCTCCATACCATATACCAAGGAATAGGGTGTTTCCCCTGTTGACGTCCGTGCTGAGGTACGGTACCCATGAAGAGCAAACGGTAACATCTCGTGCCAATCTTTGTATGTCACTGTCATCTTCTGCACAATCTTCTTAATGTTCTTATTAGCCGCTTCAACAGCCCCATTCATCTTCGGCCGGTAGGGAGAAGAGTTGTGATGCTGTATCTTGAATTGCTCGCAGAGCTCAGTGATCATTTTGTTGTTGAGATTGGTACCATTGTCAGTAATGATCCTTTCTGGTACACCGTATCGACAGATCAGATTGTGCCAAATAAACCGTGCCACGATGTTCTTGGTTACAGTAGCAAAGGAAGCTGCTTCAACCCACTTCGTAAAGTAATCAATTGCTACCAGAATGAAACGATGTCCGTTGGATGCCGTAGGTCTGATTTCGCCGATCCTATCAATGCCCCACATTGCGAAAGGTTAAGGTGTCGTCAAGACGTCCACATCTTTTGGTATCAGAAGATTAGCATGAGCCAGCATGTATTGTCTCAGCCAGCGAGCAGCCCATTCCAAAGCGTAGCAAGTTCTCTCGAGCAGTGAGTATTGGGTCTCACAGTCGGTAAACTTTTTACTAAAGCAGTAAATAGCATGCTCTTTTCGGCCAGATTCGTCACGTTGACCCAGCACACCTTTTTGTATTATCTAGCATTTTTAAGTATGAGATCAACGGTCTTCCTGCAATTGGAGGCATCAGAATTGATGGCTTGGAGGTAGTATGGCCCTCTCTTCTTGAAGCAGCAGTCTAACAAACTCAACAGACACTTCGCAATCATCTTCACCTTCGTCTTCAGCTAAGTTGATCGGACTTTCGAAGTTATAACTGGCAGTAGCAGAGTCGTTATCAGTGGGATCCAGAGTGGATTTGGATCATGATATGTGAGTGTGCGTAAAAATAGCTGTTTTGCAATATATAATAAAAGAAAGACAAGGAGCGCAAGATTTGAAATGCAAGAAACGTCCAATGCTTTTATTAATGATATATGAAGATGACACACAAAATCCCTCACAAATGAAGCCACGGTGCCCCGGGTAAGACACCGGGCCGTAAAGTTCAAAACATTATCTGTTACAAATTCAAAACAAAAAGTTTCACTACTTAGTGATGACAGAAACGGGCATAGAATCCTTCGCTGTCCAGTTGCTTAATCCACCATTGACAGTTGGGTAGATCCAGCTGTCGATATCAAACTCTTCATCATCGTCATCTCTGATAGCATTCACCCCTGCATCTTGTTTAGGCTTTTCTAGTGCCCCGAACTCGATCTCTTTCGCACCAATCAAGTCTTGTACATTGTTCCTCAAAACCCAACAATCATCTGTATTATGCCCCGGGCTATCAGAGTGAAAAGCGCAGCAGGCATTAGGGTTGTACTTCGGCGACGTAGTGTTTGAATTCTTCAGGGTTTCCTTTAGAATCACCAGATTGGTCTTCAGCAACTGTGGCAGAATCTGAGATAAGGTCATGCTGAGACGAGTGAATTGCCTTCGAGGTCTCTCGTCCTTTTGTTGATTGTTGTACTGAGGAGCACCAGCAGGTTTTGAAATAACAACCGCATTAACAGCCAAGCGGCGTTCAGGTCTACTCTGGTTTCTCGAACTGTAGACGGCACTGGATTCTTTCTTAAACGGCTTCTTCTCGGTGCTTGATGAGGCACCCTTATGTATCTTACCATCCTTAATACCAGCCTCAATCCTCTCACCGGTCAAAATAAGCTCTGTAAACCCAGACGAAGAGCTTCCAATCAAGTGGTTGAAAAATGGACCAGACAAGGTCCCCAGAAACATATCCATAAGTTCCCGATCATCTAAGGGTGGTTGTACTCTTCCGGCGAGGTCCCTCCACTTCTGAGCATAATCTTTGAATCCTTCACTCGTTCCCATTGACATACCCTGAAGCTGGGTACGCGTAGGAGCAAGGTCGGAATTGTATTGATACTGCCTGTAGAAGGCAGTGGCCAAATCTTCCCAACTGCGGATATTGGCTCCGTCTAACTGATAGAACCACTCAAGTTGAGTCCCTGAGAGACTGTCTTGGAAGAAGTGGATCCATAGGTTTTTATCAGCGGTGTACGGCTGAATCTTCCTCACATATGACCGGAGGTGCAACTTCGGACAAGAAACTTCGTCATACTTAGCAAAGGCTGGTGCCTTGAACTTGTGGGGAATCACCACCCTAGATGATAGACCTAGATCAGCAAAGTCCAGACCAGGCACCTTCTGAACTTCCATAGCACTCAACCGGTCTTCCAGTTGTTTGTATCTATCCTTAGCTGGAGGATATTGTTCTTCGTCAAAGTTCGTCTCGTTAACAGAGACCACAGGGCTAGGAGCCCTCCTTTCCTCTTGACTATCTTTCCCTCCAGATGAGGTGGTCAGATCAACTTCATCCCGTAGCCTGTTTCCAAACCTAGGACCAGTGCTGAACAGGACTGTCCTTTTCTTCTTCTTCTTCTTCTTCTCTTTCAGAATCAGGGTCTTCAGATCTTGCTGACCCTTAGCTAGATTCATGAACAACTCTTGAAATTGGGCATTCTGGGCCTGGAGGGCCTTGATAGCTTGCTCAGTTGAAGGTTCAGCAGACATGATGAGTGCTGAAATAAACAGCGAAGAAGATAAGAGACCTGTAATGGGTACCTGTTTATGAAGTGCATGGGATGAAATGCGTATGACATGATTTCAAAGACAGTCGAGAGATTCAAATTTGTAAACCAGAAAGGAAACACACTTTATTAGATTAAACCTTTGGAATTCAAATTTTTCAACTGATGCCCTTAGGGCGTTACAGAAATGGAAATACTGAAAATAAAAACTGGAAAGGAAATCATCAAAGGGCCATCAATGCTCCCATGGTCTCTTCTTGTCAGTGCGGACACAGTCATTCAGGATCCGCTCGTTCTCCAACTGTCTAGTCAGCTTTTGGATCTTCTGTTCTTGCTCGTTGAACTTCTCTCGGTAAGAATCCCATTCTTCCCTCAGCTGCATCCAAGATCTTTTCAGTGTCCCAATGTCAATGGGCATATGAGGATGGATGATGGTTGGAGGAACCCCTTCCTTATCAGCAACTTCAACAATGATAGGCTGGAGAGCTTCATAAGGCATACCCAGCTTTTGGGCACGGATACAGACCCATCTGAGGTACGGCTCCATTGGAAGTGGAGTCTTTGGACCCAGCTCGTGTGGATCATATTGGTGAATTCTATCCCAAGACCTTATGAACCTGCGACGTTGCTCGTCGCTATCCCCTTGAAAATCAAAGATGATATGAGGCATTAGCAGCTCATGAGGTCCTTCTCTTCTGGCTCTTCCAAACTGACGGAGAGCTAAGCATGGATTGTAAGAAATTCCTCCATAGGTTCCTATCAATGGAACATTAGGATACTCTCCACAGCGATCAATGATAGTCACCTCATCTATACCTTTGAGAGTCCAGATAATGTCATTATGAGATAAAGACATAACCCTATAGGCCCAACCCATGCCTTCTTTATTCTTCAATACTGACTTGGGGAGGTGAGAAATAAACCACCTCGACAATAATGGAGCACAGCACATCAAGGTTCCCCACTTTCGGGCAGTCCGAGCATAGAGATGATGAAGAATGTCACCCAAGAGAGTGGGTACAGGGTTCTGAGAGATGAAGATCTTTACCGCATTAACATCAACAAAAGTGTCAGGATTCGGAAACAATACCAAGCCATATATCAGAAGAGCCAGAATATCCTCGAATGCCTTGAAGTCTAGACTATCCCAGAAATAGTTAGCCTTTCCAACCAAGAACTTAGTCAGAAAGCCCTTTGCTCCACTTCTAGTCTCCCAATTAGCCATTACCTCCTCTTTGGTCAAATGAAGGGTTGCAACAATCTCTTCGGGCCTAAGGGTCTTCTCCCATCCAGTAAACGGGGTCTGCTTCAGAACAGAGATACCGAGCAGTTCAGAGAACTCTTCTAGGGTGGGGACCAACTGATAATCCTGGAAAGTAAAACAATGGTACAGTGGATCATAGAATTGGACCAGGACACTCATCATCTGCTCGTCAAATTTGGAGGTGACCAAACTGAGAAGAGAACCATGCCTCCTGATGAAGGAAGTAGTGTCAGGCATCCTGACAACCAAATCTTTAAGCAAGGTAGGGACTTGGACAAAGTTGATCCGGATGGTATTCTTACGCATGGGCATCATGATGACCTACAAAACCGAACAAAGATGAATCCCTCCTGTCTTTGAAATAGGTTAGTCCAATGCAAGATGTATGCAATGTTATGATGTCATGATGTCATGATAGTAAGCACACCACAAGTATCCACAAAAATCAAACATGGTAAAGGCACACAAATCACACAAAAGAGCCCTTAGATTTCAGGCTGGCAAGGAGCTTAGGTACTATCGTCTTTCAGTTCAGTTGGTTTAAACCTGTCCTAAAAATAGTAACCGAGTTCTAGAGGATCTCAATATCACTGACTACCCTCAATCGGTCATAATTCCAGTTTAGCAACCTTTTCTTACGGTCGGAATCATCGCGAGAGTTTAGTCTCAATGAGTGTAGCATACTGCTACTGTTCTATGGCCAAGTTGGTCAATTTAAGGTTCTAAGGTCAGTTGGTGCTTAATGACCCCTTATAAGACCCATATTCTACTCGTTCCAACACAAGGGATATCGGTACAGACTAAAGTGCCGCACCAACGTAGCTACTGCTTCAACCGTGTCGGTCTACGCCGGACAGTTCCCTCACAGTTTATTGCTACTTACCTAAAGGGTACCCCCAGATCCGGGTTAGGATCTATAGAAACTCCGATACAAGCCCAAAAAATTAAAGCATACAAAGCATACAATTAAAAACACAATGATCTAATCCTAAGGTACACCTCACTTATAAATATCCCCAACAGAGTCGCCAGTTATGTGATACGGTGGGAAAAGAACTGACTGTTTTGGAATGCTGATTCGCGTTTTGCGTTTGTTTTTGCAAAATGTAGTGGTAAGAAAGAGTCTCCACCATCTTTTATTTTATCCAACAAGGAAAGGAAAAAAGCACAGAAAAATTCCTTTTTCGAGATGTTTCTCGGGTCCGGGGGGTAGATTATAGAAAGGGAAGGTGTTAGCACCCTTTCTATCCGTGGTTATCCACGGGCTCTTAGGTACTTGCTCAAAGTGTTTTCAAAATTTGCTTTTCTTTGTGTTTGTGGGTTTGAAAGAAGTTTTTGTTTGAAAGGAGTGTAAGTGCGAAAAGTTTTGTTTTGTTTTAGAATGAGCAAGTATTTAAAAACCATCTACCTACTCGAAAAAGGAATTAATTTGTGCTAATGTCCTTTAGACAATGATATCCCACTATTGATGAGTAGGTAGCATCGTTGTTGGAGTTTAAGGGTCAATTCGATTAAGGGATGTGTGGTCATTAAAGCAATGTTAGGACGCCTTAGCGGTAACCCTAATGTCTTAGATCATTTTTTCCGAGGCAACCGTTTCGAGGCAACTATGATCTTTGGACAAGAGGACGACCTCTAAAACTTCCTATACTCAATGACCACGTTCGAAGGCAACCAAGCGAGGTGTACCCTAAGAGTGCGCATGTGCGAGTGTGTTATTTCGGTTAATTTTATCTTTGTACATGTCACGGGTGAGCTACGTTGATTTTAGGTTAAAGATTTGATCTTGTCATGCATTCCCTATTTATCAAACATCTGACAATTAATAGTTTGCGGAATTTAAACTGCGGAAATTAAATCTAAGCTATTACAAGGCGTCGGGTATTTACATCGCCAAAAACAAACCCTTTAATTTAAATTGCGGAAAGTAAAATAAAGCGATAAATAATTAAAGTCCTAATTAAAAGCTATTACATTCCGGAAGCATTTACAATAATATGGAAATATGGATCGCATGCAAGAAATTAAATCAGCGCATTTTTTAGGGTTTTGACCCTTTTTGAAAAGAAAGCTTGTTTTTGTTATTTTTGAATTTATGGAAATTAAATCTAAGTTAATAATTAAATTAATTAATTAATGAGAATATTTTTGGATTTTTGAGAATATTTAAGGAAATAAAATAAAATGATTAAAAGTTAGTAAAACCTAGTTATTCTAAATTTATTTTAATTTATTGCAAAAATATTAAAAGCTAACCTAATTATCACTAAATTAATTAAGTTAATTTATTTACAAAAATAAAAGTGATGAATTTAATTTTAATAAATAAAAATAATATTTTTTGGTGTTTTTGATTTTATGAGAAAAATAAATTATTTGGTTAATTAAAAATAATAAAACAATTAAATAAAAGGAAATATAAAAAAGAAAAGAAATTAACCCATTGGGGGGGTTTGGGCCCAAATCTGGATGTTTGTTCAGCAATTCTTTGGCCCAATACAAGCCAGCCTGCGTTTGACTTTTCCAATTCCATGCACGCCTTTGACTTAAGACCATGATGGTCTTCCATTCCTGGCCACCAGATTTGGCCTGAAGGCCATTTGGCACGTTGAGATCTGAGGGAGTATGCTGCACTGCAAGGCCTGAAACACATTGGAATATCTGGAAACAAAATATAGCAAATATGTTGGGGACCTGGGATTCGAACCCAGATCCCATTGGACAATCCACTAGCGCCTTCACCAACTGAGCCATTGCACGTTTTTGTTATAATATTAGGAATCAAATATAATATATAAAAAAACAAATGCCAGCAAACAAAAAAAACAAGGCGCGAGATTTGAACGGGCCAATGGGAAGGAGACACGCCTTCGTCTTCCCCATAGATCTCTGATTTATTTTTCCTGCGGATTTGAATCCGCAACAAAATCCATGGCTCGATCTCAAAATCGTCTCTAGGCTATATAAATGCAAACGGAGACCATCATCATGCTCGTCTCTCCTCCCTGAACACAACCATGTCCATGGTTTGTTCCAATTTTTCCTGAAATCAAAACGCCCAAATACAAGTCTCCAAAACCCTAGTTTCGGGTATGGCGCTATAGGCTATGAAAACATAATTGAATGATGCAGAAATATTCTAAATGGAACGATAAACACAAATATGCAAAGATTTTGGCGAAAGAGTGCAAGAATAAGAGAACACGATTTCTTGTACAGGGGTGTTTTACAAAGGACTTACAACGCGTTTGGGGATGTTTCAGGACTCATGAATGGTTGCTTTAGCTTCAATGGATGTCAGGCAAGAAGACTACGTTGATCTTTTGCCTTGAATTGGACTCCAAGCAAGATTTCGATCCCACACTTTTTAAGCTTTTTTCCAGTTTTGGCTTTTGAGATTTGGCAGCCTTTGTTTTCGTGTCCTTGTGTGCTTTGTGTTGTATATGTAACAAGGATTGTATTAGGTTAAAAATTTGGGCTTGAATCCATGAGCATTGATGTTTCAAGATATGATTTGATCCTCCATTAACAAAGCTTCCAAAAATGTCCAAATCCAATATTTTGTTCATAAAATGGCTTGATTCGAGTTTGATTTGGTTCATGATGATAATTGAAACCTGTATCAATAAAAAAGATCACAAGTTATCAATATTTAGATTTTATTTGGATTTAAATTGATTAAAAATGAATTAAATCAATAAAAATCAAATAAAATGGAAAAATTAATAAATTGGCACAAGACTGAAGATATGAAACGTGTGTGGTGTGAAAAGATCAAATCAAGTGGAAAAAAGTGGGCCCTTTTGTCAAAAATTGGAGTTTTGGGGATAGTTGACTTTTAGCAATTTTGGAAAAAGGCCCAACTTCAACAATGCATAACTTCTTCAATTTTGAACTTTTGGAAGTGTTCTTGGACTTTTTAGAAACCTTGAGATGTCCTATAACCAACACTTTTGGTATCATCTCATTTTGATATTCCATGCTCAAGTTATAAGCTTTGGCAAAAAAGGTGTTTTTGTTGACTTTCAAAAATGACCTATAATGTCCAATTTTGTAACTTCTCGTGAGTGCATTTATTGATCTTGGGGTGTGAAGATGGATTGTAGGAAATTGCATCCTATTCAAAATGAGCTTTGGGTCGGTCATTTCTCATAAAGTATGAGAAAGTTATGCTTGGTCAAAGTTGAGTTGACTTTTCCTACAAAACCCTAATTTAGCAACTTTTGAATCTTGATGAATCTTGAGCAATCCTTGATGAATCATGATAAACCCTTGATAAAATGATGAATTATCCTTAAAAATTAGAATGTTGACAAAAAATCTTGAGGTTTAACTGTTTGTAGGCCACAGTTGACTTTTGCCCAAGCACAGTCGATTTTTGGGCTTCTTGAGCAATTGACTGACCAAACTTTCTCTGCAAGGCTTGAAATTTGACATGGATGAACTTGAGAACATACTAGCACATTGGGGATAACTTGAGGCCATTTGTATGTAAGGACCTTGATGAAACATAAAACCCTAATTTTGAATTGATTGCCTTAGGAGATGATTTGACTGTCCAACTCTTGAGCTAACTTGAGCCACTTGGAGGTTGTTCTTGAAATGTCTTGAGAAATATGGGAGGGAAATTTTTTGGGTACAACAGTCCACATACATCTCAATCTCTTTATGAATCATGTCGTGAAAGAGAGTCACCATAGCTCGCTGATATGTTGCACCATTTTTTAGACCGAAAGGCATGACCCTGTAGCAAAAGGTACGCCAAGGAGTTGTGAAAGTTATTTTATCCATGTATTCAGAAGCCATCTTTATCTGATTATAACCCGAGAATCCATCCATGAAAGAGAACGCTGAAGACTGAGCAGTATTATCAACCAATACATCAATATGAGGTAGCGGGAAATCATCCTTTAGGCTTGCTCTATTCAAGTCTCGATAGTCAACACACATACGTACCTTACCATCTTTCTTAGGTATAGGCACAATGTTAGAAATCCAAGGCGGATAATTTCTCACAGATAGGAAGCCTGCATCAAGCTATTTTTGAACTTCTTCTTTGATCTTCAAAGCCATGTTGGGTCTAGTCCTTCTCGGCTTCTACTTTACAAGAGGGCATTCGGGCTTAAGTGGAAATCTGTGCATCACTATATCAGTGTCTAAACTGGGCATGTATTCATACGACCAGGTGAAGATGTCAGCATACTCTCGAAGCAACTCAATCAACCCCTTCTTTTCTTCACTTTGCAAGGCAGCACCTATCTTGACTTCTCTCTTCACCTCTTCAGTACCGAGATTGATAACTTATGTTTCTTCTTAATATGGCTGGATGACCTTCTATTTCTGTCTCAAGAGTCTTGCTAGTTCTTCAGGGACTTCACAATCTTCCCCATTATCTTCGTCTGCATGGTCAACTAAATTCTCCAGGATATAAGGAGCCATAGCACTATCATTTTTGATGGAATTCGAGACAGATCTCCATGATTGATGATTTTATGTTTGATTTTAGAAAGTGCAAGAAAATATTTAGAATATGAAAAGAGAAGCATTGCCATTTTTATTTTGAAAATTAAAATAAAAGACAAGGAACAAAAGTGTATGCGAAGTGTGATTTTTCATTCAATTTTAAAAGGAGATTGAAACATAAGGGGCCCCTTCTACAAGTTGTCACCATGCCTTGTGCAAGGCATATGACTTAGTGGAAATAGAAAATTACACATAAAGGAAAACAACTTCAAGGATGTCCATGACAATCTAATTGTTGAGCTCCTGGTCCGGCATAACCTGATAGATAAATCTGGAAACATCTTCATCGTCACCTTCATCATCTGTTGAGAGAACTTGTCCTTCTTTACTTGTACCAACACTGATGAACACTTCGGAAATTGGGGGAACCTGCTTTCCTTTGAGAGGAATCAAACCAGCTTGCATGGAGGACGATGGTTGATACCCAAGACCATAACGGTCTTTCTTCTCTGGTACTTCAATCAATTTTCCCCAACCATCATGGGGAGATCTAGCTCCTATGAGGGCTCTGGCATCCTTCAAAGAGGCCAAGGATGCCTCAGACTTATTACCTTCCACGACAGGGAACTTGTCAACATTAACAATCTATAGAGCTTGAAAGGGTAACTCCTACACCTCACCCTCCACTTCCACATATTGATAGGTTGTCAGATTGTTAATCACTACATCCTCTTCTCCACAAACGACCATAACTTTGTCATCTAGAATTAACTTTAGGCGTTGATGAAGAGTAAATGTCACAACTCCTGCTACATGGATCCATGGGCGACCCAAAATGCATGTATAGGATGGACGAATGTCCATGACATAGAATGACAAATAGAAAGTGTGGGGACCAATCTTGACAGGCAAGTCCATTTCTCCCTCCACAGATCTCCTTGAACCATCAAATGCTCGAACATTTAGGGTGGAAGGCCTCATCATCACCTTGTCCATATTCAGCTTAAACAGAGAAGCCTTGGGCATCACATTGAGTGAAGAACCCATATCTACCAAAACTCGAGACAAAACCGTATCCAAACACTTCACAGAAACGTGCAATGCTTTGTTGTGAGCTTTGCCTTCAACTAGGAGCTCATCATCACAGAAACCCAAACAATTTCCTACAACAATATTGGTTATGATCCCTTCAAACTGGGCCTCACAAATGTCTTGAGTAACATGGGCGAAACACAAAATCTTCAGTAAAGCATTACGGTGGGTCTCTGAACACAAAAGGAGAGACAATATGGAGATCTTGGATGGCGTCTGGTTGAGTTGATCCACCACTTTGTAATCACTTTGCTTAAGAATCCTCAAAAGATACTCTATTTCTTGTCCTACAGAAGGTTCAGGTTGAATATCAATCACTTGCTTTCCCCTAGCCTTGGCCAGAGCATCACTGTTAGTATCTTTGGGAGGCGGTGGTGGGGGAGAAAAGATCCTGCCACTATGAGTCATGTTACTGGTTCCGAAAATATTGGTAATACTCTTTTCAGCCACTGGAGGACACTTGTATTTCTTCCCAAGAATATAGAACATATTATACTCCCACAAAACTTCCTTTGAGTTGTTACATAAAGGAGGAATAGGAGCTTGATTTGTCACGGGGGTAACCGAAGCTTGAATCATTAATGGGGTAGTGGGAGTCTGAATTGCCAACGGGACACCTGGTGTTGTTGAGATGCTTCTCGGATAATAAAGAATTTCCAATACATCAATCTCTTTTTCTCGAAATATCTTCTCTACTTGTAGGACACCTTCATCCATTAGCTGTTGGATAGTCGTCTTCAAACTAGTACACTCTTCAGGTTTAGAGGAACATGTTAAGAAAAAATCATGGAGTTCTTGCAGCACCTCGTGCTCCAACAAATGTTCTCTAACAGTTCCTAATGGCATCTTGATCTCGTCAACCTTGGTTACCAGAGTCTGTTCATTACTTTCTTCAATAGCATTGACTGCGGCCCCTGGGTGAGGAGGCATGGGATTATTTTGAATATTGGGACCAACAAGGTTGAAATTTATCGCCTTTGCATCAAGGAGGCCTTAAACTTTACATTTGAATGCTCTACAATTCTCAATCGTGTGGCCCGGGGCTCCATAATGAAATTCACAATGAGCATTAATGTCATACCCCCTGGGGAGAGGATTTGGTGGTGGACCAAGTTCACGTAGTTAAACCAACTAATTAGAAAGTAACTGAGGGAGAATCTGAGCATAGGACATAGGAACAAGATCAAATCTTCTTTTAGGCGCTCTTTGTCTTTGTGGATTTCTTAGACCTTGAGGTTGTTGATTTTGTTGTTGATAATTTGGAGGTGGTGCAAATTGTTGTTGTGGAAGATACTGTGGTTGAGGAGTGAAAGGTCATTGTTGAGCCATCCAGGGTGCTGAAGTTGTAGCAGCATACACTTGAGGGACAAATTGATTAGGAACATCAGTAGGTGTTGGAAAATAAGGAAACCGAACTTGAGGATATGCAGGAGCATTTCCTTGGTTGATGGTGACAACACTAGTCTCACCCTCTTTCTTCTTGACGAAACCAAAAAATGGCTTTCTACCAATGCCAGTATTGTTGTTGGTATTGTTAGGGATACCTTTTATCATTCCAGCCTTAATACAAGTTTCAACATGTTCTCTAATAATGACCATATCAGAGAAAGAAGTAGAGGTATTGCTAAGCATGTGTTGGAGATAAGGACCTCGTAGAGTACCCATAAACAAATCAATTAGTTCACGATCCAAGAGAGGAGGTTGGACCCTTGCAGCCAGTTCACACCATCTTTGAGCATACTCTTTGAACGACTTTTCATATTTTTGTATCATCCCTTGCAGCTGAGTGTGAATAGGATCCATGGCAATATTATAATGATAATGTTTCAAGAAGGCATCATCAAGTTCTCCTCAAGTACTAACATGAGTTCTTTCTAGTTGCATATACCAGTCCAACGGCGCCCTGGTCAAACTATCTTGGAAGAAGTGCATGAGTGTGATGCGGTGGGAGAACTGACTTGGGTTTTGCATTTGTGTTTGCAAATGTTTCGGTTTAGCAAGAGTCGCCACCGACTTTTTATTTTATCCTAAGGAAAGGTCAAAAAGCACAGGAAAGACCTTTGAGATGTTTTCTTGAGTTCGGGGAGTAGATTATAGAAAGGGAAGGTATTAGCACCCTTTCTATCCATGGTTATCCATGGGCTCTTAGTTACTTGCTTAGATCACTTGCCTTTGCTTTTCAATTGTTTGAAATGGTGCTTTGTGTGTGATTTTGAAAGATGTTTTGAAAAGAGGCCATCATTGTGGAAACCTTTGTAATGATTCTTGTTTGAATGTATACAAAGGTGTTTGTCTTTTTTAAAGGTTTTCAATGTTTTGAAAGTTGTTTTGAAATTGTGTTGTGGAGTGTGTTTTGAAAAAATAGCAAGGATGTTTTGCAAGATTTTTGATCAAGTAACTAAGAGTTGTCTACCCTATTTTACTCAAAGATCTTTCTTATGTTTTTAACCCTTTTAACAGTGTTGTTTCACCATTGTATTTTGTGAACAACCTTGTGTTAGGATGTTAATGGGACAGGTGCGGGTCATCGTATGACCATGATAGCAATGTTGTGAAATGACTTAGCACTTTTCTGTAGGGACTAAGATCATTTTGAAAGGCAACTTTGATAGCGTCATCGAGGGACTATGATCTTTTTTCAATTAGTTTGTGCTAAGACATCCCACATGCATAACATGGACATTTTTATAAGGCAACAAGTGGAATTACCCTAGGGGTGCACGTGTGCAAGTGTGTTTGATTGCATGCATTGTTATCTTTGATTTTTTAGGTTGTCTAACTGTTGATTTTATCTTGCCATACACACCTAATTACTAGCATTTGTACAAAGCAATAAAAATGCAGGAAATAAATATCCTACACTATTACAACCATATTGAATTTCATGAGAATATAAAGGCAAAAATAAGGTAAAAGCAAGAAAAATGAGTGTCTTTCGACTGGGGCAGGAGAACCCTTCGATTTGCCTTCTATTGGCCTCCTTCGATTGGGGGCTGGCATCAGTAAGGTCCTGTCCTTCGATTGGGAATTCGCGCCAGTGAGGTCATGGCCTTCGATTGGGCTTTTGCGCCAGTGAGGTCATGGCCTTCGATTGGGCTTTGGCACCAGTCAGGTGTTGGCTCCTAAATTCGACACCCTTGTTTTTATTAATATCAGCCATTAAAGTTGAAGGATGTTTTCGACCAGCTAGGTCTGTCGAAATGCCCATCAGAAGATGGCAATGTACTTAGAGGATTTCTTCCAAGGGAGAATTTGGTTGCCTTCGACGTCGAAGGTGTGGCTCGTCGAAGATGCTTCTCGACGAAGGTGTTCGATTGTTCAAAGTGGAACGGTTTGAAATTCAAGCATTTGGAGGGAAAACGGTTCCCAGCGGTTACCAAGTGCAACGTGCAAAGATCTGGAGCGTCGAACGCTGAGAACGTGCCAAGTGGAGTCATCTCGAAGCAGTGTAACTGCCCGACGGTTACTTGGGATGTTTAGTATAAATATTAGTAGTTCACGCAGTTTTTCGCGTGTGTTCACAATTATATACAAGTCACTCATATAGATTCGAGTACCCAGCGTGTGAGAAAGAATTGTTGAGAATGTATGTGTGAAACACCACTTTTATTAATCAAAGTCATTTATTTTCCAGAAACTTTACTTGCTTTCTCCTTTACTTTTCCTGTCGAAAGCCTTTATTTCAAGCCTTCCTTTATTTTATCAAGTTCTCTTCTTCATGCAATTTACATAAAGCTTCTTTATTTCCTTGTCATTTAAACCATTATCAAACTTAATCAAAACCCCAAAATCAACCATGTCTTAGGATCAATCTGATCGATCCTGCGAGTCACCAAATAAGTAACCATTTGGAAGATCAGCGGTTGTTTACCAATAACCACGGTAAACAAATTGGCACACCTGATGGGACTTTGTGTTGATTTTGAAGTTTAATCTTTTTACATAAAATATCATCTTTTTCGAGAAGTATTGCATGTTATTGAGAAGTGGTAGAATATACACTAACAATACCAATACTGCCAGAAGAAGAGAAGCGATGGCGAATCCGCCAAACAATAACGAAATCACACAAACGAATGTGGGATCAACGGTTATCCCAACCGTGAGTGAAGCGATAACCGCTGGTTCAACGCCAGCAGTAACGGTCACAACAACGGGGCCATTACCTCCGTTCACAGGCCCCAGAGTGCCTTTGGGAACTCCCCCACCAAGGGGAAATTTAGGCACAAGGCCTTATGTTCCCCCAGGATTTATGACAGGCGGTCATAATCGAGAACCACTCTATGGCATGCCAACTTCTGTCTTGGCTAGCCTGACGAACGTTGCGTCCACTTTTTCAGACCCTTTAGTGAGTGCCTCTTCGCCGCTCCAAGGTTCTGGAGTAGGTATGGCGAATAGAAATAGGACCCAACTCTTAGGAGGAACGTCCCAAGTAGCACATGGCCTTACAAATGCCTCGAAAGCAGTCTTGAGGCAACAAATGGACGAAAGCAACCATGATATGGTTCAAATGTTGGCACAAACTTTAAGTACAATGCTGAATCCTCTAATACAAAACACCACCCAATCGAATCAGCAGATGACAGCGCAAATGACGCGTTTGGCTGATTTCTTTGGAGTACCCCAACCTATTCGACAGCCCCAGAGGGCGCCAATAAGGGGAAACCAAGGTATATTCTTAGAGGAAGAAACCACTATCAACCAAGGCCAGCAGCCTGTCGAAGAAAACCTTAGGGCACGATTGGAGCAGCCTGTCGAAGAACCTAGGGTAATAACCCCAGAGGTAAGGTTAGTTAACAGAAACCAAAATGCTGACGAAGTGGTTCAGCATATCCAATACCAAAACATGGGTTTGGAAAATAATCTGGCAGCCATGATCGAAAGAATCATGACTCAAAATGGGATGAACATGGGCTTTCGTAGGCCCAACTTCACATCCTCACTGTCAGAATACGTGTTACAAACAGACTTACCTCCTAGATGTAAAGTCCCTAAGTTCACTAAATTCTCTAGGGACACGACAGAATCTACTGTCGAACATGTAGCGAGATACTTGATCGAAGCAGGAGATATTTCAAACAACGAAAACCTGAGGATTAAGTACTTCCCAAGTTCTTTAACAAAGAACGCTTTTACTTGGTTTACGACTCTTCCCCCCAATTCGATCCATCATTGGACCCAGTTGGAGAGATTGTTCCATGAGCAATTCTACATGGGACAAACCAAGATAAGCCTGAAGGAATTGGCCAGTGTAAAGAGACGTTTCATTGAACCTATAGACGAATATCTAAATAGGTTTAGGTTGCTCAAAGCAAGATGTTTTACACAAGTGCCAGAACATGAGTTAGTCGAAATAGCCGCAGGCGGCTTAGATAATTCCATTAGGAAGAAGTTAGACACTCAATACCTGAGAGACATGGCCCAACTGGCCGATAGAGTTCGACAGGTAGAACGCCTCAAAGCTGAAAAAGCAAAGGCAACGAAAACTCATAAGAGAGAGAGGATAGCGTATGTTGAGATGGATGACGAAGATCCAGAAACCTTCGACGAAACTATAACTGTCGAAGAAGGAGAGGTCGATTTAGCGGAACTAAAACAAGGACCACCATATTCTTGCAAACTGTTAGTCCCCTCAAGTGGAAAAAATCCCATTGGTCCAGAAAGGACCAACGATAGGTTCCCCAAAAAGACTTATAGTTTTGACATTACAAAATGTGATGAAATCTTTGACTTGCTTGTAAAATATGGCCAAATGATAATACCCCCAGGGGTAAAAGTGCCTCCTCTTGATCAAAGAAAGAAGAGAGGCTTTTGTAAATATCATAATTTTCTGGACCATAAAACGTCTCAATGTTTTCTTTTCAGGAATCTTGTGCAAGACGCTATCGAAGAAGGGAGGTTGAAGTTTGCTGACAAGACCCCCATGACTGTGGACTCTAACCCGTTGCAGGCTGAAGCCCATTATGCTGAACCTTCAGAGGTGAACGTGATCGAGGCATCCAGAAGCCAGTCGAAGAGGCCAGGAATCACAATGGTCGAAGTCTCAAAGGACCATGTCAACATGCCAATCTTTGGCAGTTTTTCTGGGAATCTATCCAGAAAGACAATTGAAGCGGTTCAGAAAGCGGTCGAAAGCCCAAAGCTGGAGACAGTTGGAGCCCAAAAATCTGGAACAAAACCCAGTTCTCACTTGGCTGCAGTTCAAGGTCAGACAGAGGACTTGGAGATTCAAATGAAGCAGTTGACTCTTGCCAACAAAGATACCATGAATGTCAACATGGTCGAAGTCTCTGAACAAAAAACATCAGAGGAGGCCATGAGGCAAGAACAAGCTAACAAAACTGCTTTCCCTCGGGAAAATGAAAATCTGGCAGATTTCCTGCAAAGATGCCAGAAAAAGAAGTCAGAAGTGATGCTGTGTCCCAGATGCAGTTCGATCTTCGAAAAAAAAGCTGCTGAACATATTCAAGGTGTAAGAGCAGCAAATAAAAGAAGGGAAAGTGTTGATCTTCGACATGATCCCAGAAGAGCCTCCCAAAGAGGTTCAAACCAAGAAAAGAGGCCACTGACTTTCAGGCCTCCAACTAATGTGCCAGTAGATACGTGGTACAAAACATCTGGTCGAAAGAGGCCAAGCGAGGAAAGATGGCACTCCTTCGATGTGCCAAGAGGTTCATCTTTAACACATAAGAAAGAGCCTCAGGTTGCTGCCCCTAAAGTGACACAGGTGTCAAGCAACTACAAAGGGAAAAATCCCATGTCTCGATCTCAATGGAGGAGATACCAGAGTCGACGAAAAGCTGAGAGGGAAGCTGCTAATGAACCAAAGGCGGAAACCAGTTCAAATGTTCCTCAAAGAAAGCAAAGGAAACCTCTGGAAAGAGAACCAATAACCAACAGGCTAGTTTGGCCTAACCAAGGTGAAGTTGATGACGAAGATGGTTCTGAGTCTGATGACACTTTGGACATCATGGTGAATATAGTCTCAGTGCTGCCCAGAGAGTTCAACCGCCAGGTGGAGGTCGAAACAAGTGATTGGGAAGTGGAGCAAGAGATGGCCAAACATAGGCCAGTGTGCTATTTCGTCATGGATAATGGCACTACTGAGGAGCAGAATGGGTTCTTCGAACCACCTACAGAGGCGATGAAAAATCACCTCAAGCCTTTATTTATAAGGGCTAAGCTCGAAGAAACCACAGTAAATAAAATCTTGGTGGATTGTGGGGCAACCATCAACATCATCCCTCACTTTATGCTAAGGAAAATAGGCAAAAGTGATGAGAATATCAAGCCTCACAACATGGTCCTGTCGAATTATGAGGGCGGCATAGGGACCACAATGGCTGTGATCCAACTGGATATCAAGGTGGGATCTATCCTTCGACCAACTATGTTTATGGTCATATCGGCCAAACCTAACTATAATCTTTTGTTGGGCCGTGAATGGATTCATGGTGTTGGAGCTGTACCATCATCAATGCACCAGAGGTTGCTGCTATGGTGTCCTGATGGGATGGTCGAAAACATAGAAGCGGACCAAAGCTATTACCTGGGCGAAGTGAATCACCTGGGGCTGGCAGACTTCGACAAGAACTTGGCTCACATAGAGCCATGTCCAACACCTGACTTCGACTTGGCGCCAGCGCCAAATACTTTTTGTTCCCTATACCTGAACCTTGAGCATGGTTTTCAATGGGACAGAGAAGACTTGTCCCACATAGACTTCAGTGGGTTAACTGATATCCAACCAACTGGTTGGGGAAGTGAATTCAGTGATAATGACTGAGTCACAATCATTGAAGCGAATTTCGGCTTATGTAGCCGAAACAAAGATGATAACGGCTCTCGAAGCCAAAGTAAAATACATGGCCACACAGGCCAATGATCAACAGTTGTCTTCTACAGGTCCTGGAAAGGACTTCAATCCAGAACCTCCTGATATCATGCCAGAAGGGATGCAGAAACAGAGGCTCGACGCCATTTATGACGATGAGCCTTTGGGCTTCGAAAAGGACCCCTTGGCGAACAACATCAAAATGTTAGCGCAGGATCCTTTAGAAGAAATCAACTTGGGCGAAGGGTCAGAGAAAAATCCAACTTACATCAGCGCAAAAATTGACCCAGAACTTAGGTTGGAAGTAATCCATTTGTTGAAAGAGTTCAAGGACTGTTCTGCATGGGATTACAACGAGATGCCTGGTCTCGACAGAGGATTGGTAGAACTTCAGTTGCCAATCAAACCTGGGAAGAAGCCAATCAAGCAAAGTCCAAGACGCTTCGCTCTAGAAATACTGTCGAAGATCAAAACGGAAGTCGAAAGACTGTTGAAGTGCAAATTCATACGCGTCACGAGGTATGTCGAATGGATTGCAAACATTGTGCCAGTAATTAAGAAAAATGGTACATTGAGGGTGTGCATAGACTTCAGAGATTTGAATGCTGCTACACCCAAAGATGAATATCCTATGCCTGTGGCGGAAATGCTAGTCGATTCTGCCGCTGGCTATGAATACCTGAGTATGCTCGATGGTTATTCAGGATATAATCAAATATTCATTGCTGAAGAGGATGTGTCGAAAACAGCTTTTCGATGCCCTGGGGCTTTAGGCACTTACGAATGGGTAGTGATGCCTTTTGGCCTAAAGAACGCTGGGGCAACATACCAGCGAGCAATGAATTCTATCTTCCATGATTTTATTAACACTTTTATGCAAGTATATATTGATGACATTGTTATAAAATCTGTTTCCAGGAAGAACCATATAGACCACCTTCGACAATCATTCGAAAGAATGAGAGAACATGGTCTCAAGATGAACCCTTTGAAGTGTGCATTCTGTGTGAAAGCTGGAGATTTATTGGGCTTCGTTGTCCACAAGAAAGGAATCGAAATCAACCAGAACAAGACGAAGGCAATTCTGGAAGCGAAAGCGCCATCGAATAAAAAGGAACTGCAATCTCTGTTAGGCAAGATAAATTTCTTAAGGAGATTCATATCTAACCTAAGTGGGAAAGCTCAAGCCTTTTCACCCTTACTTCGAATGAACAAAGAGGGATTCGAATGGGGGCAGGAGCAACAAGAAGCCTTCGACAAAATCAAAGGGTACCTCACAAAGCCACCTATTTTGGTGCCTCCTTGTAGCAATAGGAGTATGAGATTGTACATAGCTGCATCCGACAAAACTTTGGGAAGCATGTTAGCCCAAGAAGATGAAAATGGAGTCGAAAGACCCATTTACTATCTTAGTAGAGTTTTGAACGATGCAGAAACTAGATATAGCGAAGTTGAAAAATTGTGTCTATGTCTGTATTTCTCTTGTACAAAACTCAAGCAATATATAAAACCAGTTGATGTGTATGTTTCGTCTCATTTTGATGTTTTCAAGTACATGTTGTCGAAACCCATCTTGCACAGTCGAATTGGCAAGTGGGCACTAGCATTAACTGAATACTCCTTGACCTTTATGCCTCTTAAGGCAGTAAAAGGACAAGTGGTTGCAGACTTTATAGTCGACCACTCAATTCAAGTTGAGAGCATTAATTATGTGGAGATAGAACCTTGGAAATTCTACTTCGATGGTTCCAGCCATAAAGATGGAACAGGAGTAGGAGTCTTGATTATTTCTCCAGAAAAAATTCCAACAACATTCAAGTGCAAGATATCAGGTTCTTGTTCGAACAATGAGGCTGAGTATGAAGCTCTAATTACTGGCCTTGAGATATTGTTGGAATTGGGGGCAACTCGAGTCGAAATAATGGGAGACTCAGAGTTAGTCATTAAGCAAGTCACAAAAGAATATAAATGCATAAGAGAAAATCTCATTATGTACTTTGTGATAGCAAACCGTTTATTGAAAAAATTTGAAATGGTCAACATTCGACACATACCCAGATTGGAAAATCAAATAGCCAACGATTTGGCACAAATTGCATCTGGGTACAAAATTTCAAAAACGAGATTACAAAGAGCAATCGAAGTTCGAGAAAAGATAAAAGCAACTTGTTTGTCACCAACGGACTTGGAGTCGACAAGACTAGGATATGCTGATCAAAGTAACTTCGAAATTTCGTTCATAGATAATTTGTCAGAGCAAGATTGGAGGAAACCCATTGTAGATTATCTTCGAAATCCAGTAGCTTCGACAGAACGAAAAACAAAGTATAGGGCGTTGAGTTACGTACTCATGGGTAATGAGTTATTTAAAAAGACGCCTGAAGGGGTATTGCTAAAATGCTTAAGTGAAACTGAAGCATACATAGCCCTTTCGACTATGCATGCTGGAGCATGTGGGGCTCACCAAGTAGGCCATAAGATGAAATGGTTGTTGTTTCGACAAGGACTATACTGGCCCACCATGTTGAAAGATTGTGTCGAGTTCGCCAAAGGTTGCCAAGAATGTCAAGTCCATACAGGCATCCAGCATGTACCAGCAAGCGAACTTCACTCGATAGTGAAACCTTGGCCCTTTAGAGGATGGGCGTTGGACCTTATTGGTGAGATTCGACCAGCATCATCAAAGAGCCAGAAGTATATATTGGTAGGCATTGATTATTTTACTAAGTGGATCGAAGCTATTCCTTTAGTCAATGTAGACCAAGAAAATGTCATTGAATTTATTCAAAAGAACATTATCTTTAGATATGGAATCCCTGAGACTATAACTACTGATCAAGGATCAGTTTTCACCGGTCGAAAGATGCAGGAACTCGCTCAGGAAACAGGCTTTAAACTCCTAACATCAACGCCTTATTATGCACAGGCAAATGGTCAAGTCGAAGCAGCGAACAAAGTAGTGATTGGCTTGATAAAAAAGCATGTTGGGAAGAAGCCAAAAAATTGGCATAAGACGTTAGACCAGATTTTGTGGGCCTGTCGAACGTCCCTAAAAGAAGCCATAGGTACAACACCATATAGGCTAACCTTTGGTCATGACGCAGTGTTGCCAGCAGAAATTTGTCTTCAATCTGCAAGGGTTCAGAGACACCATGATATTCCCTCTGAAGTTTATTGGGATATGATGTTAGACGAACTAGTAGATTTAGACGAAGAAAGACTGCGCGCTCTTGACCTACTAAGGCTTCAGAAGAAAAGAGTAGAAGACTCTTACAATAAAAAGGTGAAACATAAGGCATTCTCGCCTGGAGAATTAGTTTGGAAGGTGATTCTTCCCATGGATCGAAGGGATCGAAACATGGGAAAATGGTCACCCAAATGGGAAGGACCATTCAAAATTATCCAAACTTTTTCTGGTGGAGCCTATGAAGTCGAAGAGTTGGGTGAAGATAAAAGGCTCTTGAGAGTAAATGGTAAATATTTGAAAAAGTATAAACCTATACTCCAAGAGATAAAAATAAATAACAAGTAACGACTAAATTAACCATAAATAAGCCAAAATGGAAAATTTTATAAATTAGCCAAAATGGCAATATTGTCAAATACACATTACAATACATGGTTAAAGGGCTGAGTCAATCAGAAGGGGATCGAGTCTTTGAGTCGAAGGTATTTCGCCTGCTGCAGCTCCAATCTTTTGTTGCACAAGGCATTCGCTTGGGCAAGCTTGGCAATTTGATCGTCGAAGGCTTGAGCTTTCTCAGCAAATTCTAGGCCTTGTGTGATTTCAGCTTGACTTTCGGTGTCTGGAACAGTTGAGAGAAGTTCCTCCTTGCGCTTAGTATTGGCATTCATCTTGGCCTCTAGTTCTTCGATTTGCGCCTTTATGGAAGCATTCTCTCGATCTATGGCATCAACCTCTTCTTGTTTAGATGCCTTCTGCTTCGACAACTCTGCAATTCGAGAAGTCGTCTCTGCTACAGCAGTCCATGCAGAAGAGCTTTTGCCATATAACGCTTCAAGCTGGCTATTAAAGCCCCTTTGTCGCCGATAGTCTGCTGAGACTTGATCAATAATGGAGTGTAACTCCATGATAAAGATTGAAACCTCCGGAGGCACAGCTAGCAAGTCTACGGCATTCAAAACAGCCCCCAAATACGATGGAGCAGTAGGGTCCCCCGCCAAAGCTTTCATCAAATCTTTCTTGAAGAACTGAGCCTTAACCTTCGTCAAAGCCTCATCGAGAGGAGAAGTCTCAGTGGACTTCCCCGACTGAGTAGAAGCCTCCTGACTAATATCAGACGAACTTCCCTTGCTCTCGATAATGGCGTTCAGATAGCCAACAGGATCAGTTTGCTTCAAGAGTTCTAAGTCTTCTTTCGACCTATGCTTTGTTGAGGTGATAACCTTTGCAGCAACGTTGTCTTGGGTTTGAGGTTGTTGAGTAGCATTTGCCTCGACTTGACTCTTTTCGACTTGAACTTCAGCAGTACCAGCATCACCGTGATCCCCTTCGTCACGATGTTCCTCCGACAGATCAACCACTTGAATCTCTTTTGGTTGTTGCTCTTCTGTTTGTGGATCTTCTGTTTGTTGTTCTTCTGTCTCAGCATAGGCTTCATTTGTTTCAGCATTGGCTTCATCGTTCGCCAAGTCTTTTTCTTGTGGCCTACTGAGTTCAGCAGAGTCCAATGTTTCAGAAGTCCTTGGCGCTGAGCTTTCCGTGGTTTCCTGGAAAAAAGAAGAAGAAGAATCTTCTAAGTTAGAAAGAGACATAATCGAACGTGGGTATCGACACCTGAGTTAAAAAAGGGTCAAAGAGATTACCTGCAGAGGAACTTCAGCCCCAGGGCTGGAATTGTCGCTTTCGACAGGTTTATTGAGAAGAACATTTAGTTCCTCCTCCGTTGGCTCTTCAATAATTACTGGAGGTGGCCTGGGCTTTCTCCCAACAACCTTTATTCTGATTGTTCGAGTCTCAGGAGAAGGAACGTCCTTCTTTAGCTTTCGCCTTTTAAGAGGAGCAGGGGGAGAATCGTCTTCTTCGTCACTCCCAGATTCGACCGTCAGTGCTGGTCGTTTCTTGGGTGAAGGTGCCTAAAAACCAATTAGAGTTCGATTTAGAAGCTACATCGAAAGTCAGAATGTTAAAACCAGAAGAAAATAATAAAAGTCTGGTTACCGGTGCAGAAGGCTTTTTCGAAGGACCTTCCCCCTGGTGGCCTGTTGTAGTCTTCGCCGGTGCTATAGTCTTCGCCGGTGGTGGAGGTTTTGTCAAGGGACCTCCTCCCTGATGGCCTTCTGCAGCTTTCTTGGCTGCAGGCTTTCGAACAACTGAAAGAAGACAAAATAATTAACAGGCTGCCAGTCGAAAGAGAAAGACAAAATAATTTGGAAGAATGAACTTACATTTCTTTATTTTGTCCAAGACAAGAACAAAAGACTTCTGAAGTTCGTCTACGAAGTCCTTCTCGTCGAAGAACTCTTCAGCGTAGTAACTTTTCCACCACTCTTCGAAGGATGGTGAGCAGAGAAAGTTAAGCTGATAGTCAAATAACGAAAGAACAGTTCGACCAGCATACCTGCCGATATGCTTAGTGGCAGCGTCTTCAGTGTTGTCGTTGCAAAAGTATAACATAGACTTCTCCCTGGGAAAAATAGGAGAAGGAAGTGTTTGAATGATACCAAACTGGCGAGACACCAAGTTTGGTTGATACGCGATCAGGCTCAAGTGAGTCTTGGAGCTCTTGAATCGCAGGGGCATTATTCTTGGTGTGAGAAATGCTCCCCACACTGTTGTATGTTCTTCGACCTGAGGACCACTTGACGACTTAGGATGGGGCCTCGTGAACCACTCTGGACCAACCTTTCGTCGAGCAAAGGGATCCATGGTCGAAACAAATTCTTTCCTTTTTCCAAACATCAAGACGAAGTTTGTAAAAGTTTGTTGAAGCTCCAGCCCATCTTCAGTTGGGGTCAGCAGAGCCAATCTGGTGCCTTCGATGCACCTATTTGCTATCTCCGGAGCCTGCTCATTTATTTGAGTCTTCTGAGGTAAGAAAGACTCGAAGGTGGCATTGAGCCACAGCTGAAGTAGCCAAAAAGGTCCTGCAAGCAGCAGACTGGCTCTGTTCTCGATGATCTTCAAAAGAGTGGCTCCGCTGCTAATCGACTCGTACAGATTCGCCAAAATCAGTTCTGCCAAACAAATATTTTGGCCATGGTGGAGTTGGGTGGCGAGGGTGACCATCTTCTTGGTCACCTGTAAAGACTTTGTGCAGAACACAAAGCGTGACAGCCATAAGGCTAGAAACGCGATATGCTCTACATCCGACACAGTGGCCGTCGACTTATCGTGGTAATGGTTGATATATGTGGTGTAGGTTGGTTTTGTGGCAGAGAATCCAATCTGATCCTCCGACATTTCCTCTGGGTCGAAATAGTCCCCAGTGGGTCGAAGGCCAGTGATGGCAGCCACGTCGAACAGCGTGGGTGTCAGCATTCCACAGGGAAGGTGGAAGGTGAAATGAGTGTAATCCCAGAAGAGTAAGTAAGCTATCAACATTTATGGGGAATAGTTGAGACCCGTTTTCGACAACATAACCAGGTCGAATATCCCCAGGTCTTTCCAGATCGAAGCCTGGCTTTTCTCCATTTTTTCCAGCCAAGCACTGTAGTCAGGAGTGAGGCTAGGGCTAGACCTGAAAGCCCTAACACCCCTATTGAAGAAGCGAAGATCGATTTTCTCCTTAGCGGGATCTTCGTTATCCTCTGCATATTTCTTAGAGCATCCAACAGGTTTGAGCTTTTCGAGCACTGGAAAGAAGCTTTTGATCTTCATGGCTTCAGCGATGCTTGGGTTGAGCGGGCCAGACATGGCGAAGATTTGGTTGGAGTATCCAACCGGAATCATGAGTTGGCGTGAATAAGCGTCACGTTCAACAATGTCTAGGGGCTCAGGGACCCTTCGTTGGCCTGTAGGAGTAACTATGGGAGCAGTGGAGAAAATCTTGGGTTTAGCATTTCCGGAGGGGATGTTAGAACCAGGAGCGGTGGAAGAACCGGACGCCATTGTTGATGATAAGGTTGAAGATGAAGTGGAGAACAAAGTTGTTTGCAAAGTTTGCAGAGAGTTTATGTTCAAAGAAGTTTGAAGGCAAGGTAGCGTGAAAAAGTCCCACAATGGGTACTTGGCGCTATTTATAGTAGTTGGGGAAATCCCCAAATTCGAGGACATTTAATGCCATTTAATGTTGCAGAAGGTAGTGGGACACGTGGCGTCCCCCTGTTGACATAGCCGTTCTGCAGAAATGAAAGGGTGCAGCGTGCGCCCTCGTTTTTGGGAATTGTCATGATGACAATTTGTGAAAAGACATTTGGCACGCTGCACGCCGTACTGAGGTGACGTCTTAGGTACGGATGAAATGATGGCTTTTCCTTGGGATTGTCAGTGGTTGGTAGAAGACAAAAAGTGCACAATTTAATTTGTGACTAAGAATGAAAAGACAGGTGTCGAATGGAATTTCAAAGAATGCCTTTTTCTTTTCAGAGTCGAAATAAGGCATTCTTGGGGGGCAATTTGTTGGCTCCTAAATTCGACACCCTTGTTTTTATTAATATCAGTCATTAAAGCTGAAGGATGTTTTCGACCAGCTGGGTCTGTCGAAATGCCCATCAGAAGATGGCAATGTACTTAGAGGATTTCTTCCAAGGGATAATTTGGTTGCCTTCGACGTCGAAGGTGTGGCTCGTCGAAGATGCTTCTCGACGAAGGTGTTTGATTGTTCAAAGTGGAACAGTTTGAAATTCAAGCGTTTGGAGGGAAAACGGTTCCCAGCGGTTACCAAGTGCAACGTGCAAAGATCTGGAGCGTCGAACGCTGAGAACGTGCCAAGTGGAGTCATCTCGAAGCAGTGTAACTGCCCGACGGTTACTTGGGATGTTTAGTATAAATATTAGTAGTTCACGCAGTTTTTCGCGTGTGTTCACAATTATATACAAGTCACTCATATATATTCGAGTACCCAGCGTGTGAGAAAGAATTGTTGAGAATGTATGTGTGAAACACCACTTTTATTAATCAAAGTCATTTATTTTCCAGAAACTTTACTTGCTTTCTCCTTTACTTTTCCTGTCGAAAGCCTTTATTTCAAGCCTTCCTTTATTTTATCAAGTTCTCTTCTTCATGCAATTTACATAAAGCTTCTTTATTTCCTTGTCATTTAAACCATTATCAAACTTAATCAAAACCCCAAAATCAACCATGTCTTAGGATCAATCTGATTGATCCTGCGAGTCACCAAATAAGTAACCATTTGGAAGATCAGCGGTTGTTTACCAATAACCACGGTAAACATCAGGTCATGTACTTCGTTTGGAGGCTGGCACCAGCATGGAAGTGCCTTTCGTCTGAGCTTGGACTTAGTGCAAGTGTGCCTCTGGCTGGGCCTTTCTGCCTTGTTTCCTTCTTTGATTGGGCCTGGAACCTGTGCAAGATGCAATCTGCCTTTTTGTCTCCTTCGATTAGGTCTGGAGTCAGTGAGGAAACCTGGGGCTTCGTTTCATACTCCTGTCTTTTGTTTATGGCGTGGAAACGGAAAGGTTATGGATTTCGTCTGAGGTCTAGAAACAACAAGGTTCTGGCTTTTCCACAGGCTCCTTGCTGACTCCTTGTAAGCATATTTAGGCCCTCAAATTGTGATTCGAAAGGCTTGTGCAGCTAGCCAATCGAAGGGTATAACAAACCTGTCTCAAGTTCTTAAATGCAACATACAAACATAACTACAGTCCAGGGGTTAGCACAAAAAACCAATGGGTCTCAAAGTCTAAATTATAACTAATTAAGGTTGAGTTTTCAGCATAAGAGCAATCAGAATCTAATGCTAAAACATGGTCCAGAAATATCTACATTTTTCTTTATTGGCATGTACTCATGATGTTTAAATGAAAAAAGTCCCAAGATGGAGAGAACTTACCTCTTGAAGTGCTTAGTCGAAAGAGCTGTAGGTGACCTTTTTTGATGGTGGAGGGAGCCTTGCTGGGATCTTCCTGAAGCTAGTTCTGTTACTGTTTGGTTTGGGCAGGCAGGTCTGAGTTTCTGTTAGTTTTGATACAGGCTTGCTTGCAGTTGCAGTTGGACTGGCTTTAGGCAGGTTTGTTTGCAGTTGCAGTTGAACTGGCTTGAGTTTTCTGGTTTTGGTAAGGAAGGCAGGTTTTGAGGTTATGCAGGCCTCAAGGCTTGTTGTGCCTTAGGCTTGTATTTGTAACACAGGTTTGATGTTCTGGTGTTAGACAGGAGGATGCAGTTCTGGATTTGTTGTTTGGATTCTGGGTATGTGTTTGAGTGTTTAAGTGTTTAAGTGTTTAAGTGTTTAAGTGTTCAAGTGTTTAAGTGTTTGAGAATTTTGTGGTGTGTGAGAATTTTGAAGATACGTTCCTCTGGCCAAAAAAGTCCTCCCTCAGCTTTGCATAAATTCCTCTATTTATAGAGGAAAAGAATGGACATGTTTTCAACAGCCAACCTTGCAAAAATAGTAAAATAATAGATAGCGTGACAACATATGTGGTGGGCCTGTTGGCAGTTGGGGTGCAGAGGTTGTGACTCATGCTTCTGTCATTGCTTGTGGAGCAAAAATTAATAAAATAAGGCCCAGCTGGAAAGTAAATGTCCACTTGTGCCACAAAAGCAAGATGAATGGTTCAGGTGAGGTTGCTTCATGCTGAAGGAAAATAGGTGCAAGGCTCAAGACAGACTTTCCTAAAAGGTAGTACTGTGCTATTAAGTGCAAGTGGTCTTAGACAATAAATGGGTACAGGCCTAAAAAGGGAAGACACGTGGCCTAGCCTATGGGTCTGAATGTCCAACTTGATCTTTTGAGTCGAATCCTCCATCTTTCTGCACCTTTCAACCAGACAACATTCGTTTTCACCAGTTGTGTGTCCTTCGAATGAACCAACTGTGTGTTCTTTGAATGGCCCTTCGAATGGCCCTTCTTTGCCAGCTTCAAAGTCCAATTCGAATCTGTTTGGAACCTTCCCTATTAGGAAACTTCGACCAGCCCTTGGCCTTGTGATGAGTCTAAGTTCTGATTCGAAGTGTTCAGAACTTCCTTTATCAGAGCATCTTAGATTAAGAGAAACTCTGCACTGAAATGCCATTCGAAGGTCATTTCGTTCTGATGTTCTTATTAAGGGAAACTCTGAAGTTCCAGTTGAAGGACACTCTGAAGTTCCAGTCCAGGGACCTTTTGAAATGCCAATTGAAGGGTATTCCTGGGTCGAAGGACATTGTTTCAAAGGGAACCAAAAACTCAATCGAAACTTGTATGGAGATCATTTCCTTCTGAATCGAAGGGGACCTATTTGGATTCATATTGCCCAGACAAAACTTGTATCGAAGAGAACATATTGCCAAATTGAAAGCTCATGCTCGAAGGGAACATATTGCCCAATCGAAGCAGGCTTGCAAGCAGCATATGCCCAATTGAAGCAGGCTTGTAGGTAGTGAACTTGTCCAAATCGAAACAGGCTTACAGGCAGCTAAAATAGGTTTTCAAAGCAAGCATGCATGCAACATACTTGGTGAATCAAAGGGTCTGCCTTGCAGGGGCACTTGTGGCCAGCAAACATGGTTTTCAAGGCAAGCAATGTAGGCAGCAAAAGTCACAAACGAAGCCTGCAATAAGAAGTCACATGCCCAGGCGAAAGAGGCACGCTAGCATCCATTTTGAGCAATCGAAGGAGGCCAAGAGTCAATCGAAGGATTCTGATCGAAAGATGCCTAAAGGCCAATCGAAAGAGCTGAAACGAAGAACACTTGTATTTCTCCCTTTTTGACAGTTTCCTTTTAATTTTGGTATTGGAAAATCCAAATGCACTTGTTCAAGCTTGAACCTTGAAAATCCTTGTAAGAAAGGCCTTGAGAGTTGAGAGGGAAAATTTTGGGGTACAACAATGAGTAATGGTTCATTTTCAGCATAGGCCGCCATCTTGCGACAATAGGAACAAAGATGAGTCTCTGGACAAGAGGTGCCTTTGTACTTGTCAAAATCAGGAACCTTGAACTTTAGAGGGATAACTACCCCAGGAACGAGACACATTGCAGCAGTATTGAATCCATAAGTCTTGATACCCTTCATGGCTCTGAGACGCTCTTCGAGAGCATGTACATCTTTACAGTTTCAACAACTCCAGTGGAAAGATTCACGTGGGGTTCATCAAGATCAATGATGTCGTGATGACCATCAACATCATTCTGAGGAGCTCCAGTAGGGGTATCAACATTTGCATTATCATTCCTCCCATTTGCAGAAGTGGAGGGGGCAACAGTGTCAAGCTTGGCAACACTTTGATGTAACTCTTCTTGACCCCTGATGACAACATGAAGGGTTTCCATAAGCTGATCCATGCGAGTGCCCATGGTGTCCATATCTTGGCAGAGAGCATTCGGATTCTCTTCAAAAATATCCATAAGTCTTCGCCGGTTTCTTCTTGTACGGTAGGGATGTGGAGAAGACGTCTTTGCTGTTCACCGAAGTCTGATGGGAAAGGGACCCCAATAAGTTTCTGTTGTGAATAATGAATGCATGATAGTATGAATGAATGTTTCATCTTCATTTCCGAGGAAATCCAAAGACTTGTTTATCCTTTAAAATTTTGTGTTCATTTTTTAAAAGCTCGACCAATAAGACTCGTCTTTGGAATTCCTTAGATATGAGATGTATATACATGATGATATGATGTCATGGTATGTTATGGCATGAAGTTCCAGCTCCATATATTCTGGATAACCATTGTGTAGTCCTTTGCATAAACTAAAAGTAACAGGATCAAAAGTCGGATGTCACAGACATGGAGTCAAAGTAACCATCCATAAGGTATGTACTAGGGGTTTATCACCTGCTACACAAGGTTCTATGGAAATCTCAGAGTCTACGCCCTTCCTTTGGATATTATCGGCGTTCCAATTATTCGGTAATCGGTAATATTCACAGGAAAAACTCGTTTGAGTGCAGTATCGCGTGACAACTATTTCCAGATTACTCTGTTATAGTCTCCGCACTACACCTAAAAAGGCCAGGATGGGTTGATGGTTCTATGGCTCTCAACTTATCGAGTTCCCAGGTCGAAATCAACAATGTTTTCCTAATTACTCGGTAAACATCACTACTTTCAAGGGGACCTCCACTGAGTGGGGGATTTTCATGCCTCCTTCTTCGGGATTAATCCCTCAAAGTTAACATGACTATATCGCCCGTCCTAATCCTAAGTGTAACCCAAGTTCGGGTATAGGACTTATCAAATGTAATCACCCAACCTAACATTACAGCATATCCAGAATATGTGAGTAACAACAAAATAATGCAATATATACAAAAGTAAAGAATAAAGCAAAGAAATAAAGCGATAAAGATAATAAAGAAAATAAACACCCAAAGAGACAAATAAACAAAACTAGGAGAGACTCACAAAAATAAATCCCCAGCAGAGTCGCCAGCTGAAGCTACCGGTAGAAAACACAGAGCCGCCACCGAACTTTATTCATCCCAAAGGAAGGGGAAATATCGAGAAAACCACAAGAGGATGGATAAGATGGTCTTGCGACTAAGAGAAAGGGTAAGGGATTCGGTTATGCAAGGGGAAGGTATTAGCACCCCTCACATCCGTTGTACTCAACGGGATCCATTTTGTTTGTTTGTCTCTAAGGGTGTGTTTATCTATAACTATACTTGCTAAGGGGAAAGAAATGGTTTTTTATTATTGTGTTCGTAAGGGTTTTGAGACCCTTAGCCTACGTATCCAGTGAAGGAATCAGAACACCATAGTTCCTCTAGAAAATGGTTTGTTTGTTGGTGTTTTTATAGTGGGCGATGTTAACCCACACATTCTAGCAACAGGCACGGTCGGTATCGCGGTAGAACAGAGATAACATGCCCTTTGGGGGAGTTTTGATTGGTTGAGTGTTTTGCAAGTATTAAATGAGTTTGAATAATGATTAAATGTTTTTGGATTTTTAATTTGTGAATGATGAGTTTTAATTACAAAAGAAGAAAAAATATCATGAGGGGGACTAGAAAAGCCCTAATGTTGTCATGTATGGGTTTCGATCTAAGGTCTAATTAATTTGCATCTCAAAGAAGAGGAAACTAACATCCTAAGGGAGAATGTCATAAAAATAAAGTAAAATGAGAAAGTGTTTGTAAAGAGTGATCGTGTATGGTGATCATGGCAAAAGTGACGATAAAATGAGTAGTACGGAATGCTCAGTGTATGGGGATTGAATTGGGTTATGGTTAACCAAGGCGTGTACTTGATTAATCTCGTGAGAGTAAGTGCTCCTACCCTCAACTATGATACCCTTTGTATGCATGGAAATACTTGGTATATGGACCAAAGTGGTTGATTCGGGTTATGGTTAACCAAGGGAAAAACTTGATTAACCTCGTGAGAATGGCCACGCCCAAACTCAACTATGAGACCCTTTAAGAAGATGCTTGGTATGTAAACCAAGGGGAGAAGAGTTGCTTCAATGGATAAAAGGAAAATCAAAATCCCATACAAGGTGGCCATATGCGTGCTCCTAGAAAGTAGGACTAGTGTGGCACTTGTATTCTAAATGACCAATCGAAACAATCGATCGAATAGTTTTCACCGTAAGAAAGCCCATGACCAAGCTATGAAATGTGTGCAAGTGCGAATTTGTAAGTGTATACCTTTTCATTGAGAATGAGCCCAAGAAGAGGCCATGTGTTCTAATTGAATGAAATATGCATAATTAAGCAACAATTAAAACATACAAAAACAAATCCTAAGCTATTACAATTATACGGGGGTGGGGGTACAAGTTTATAAATGGGGATGAACTTAAAAAAACCTAATTAAGTAATCACAACCATATTGAATAAATGAACAACAATGGAAAAAAACATAAAACAAATATAAAGATAGTGCAAAAAGAAATAAATTTGTTTTTTTGCCTATTATGTGTCGACACATGCATTTATGCATCGACACATAATAATTCTTGTTTCTGGAAATAAAAAATAACATAGTATGAGTCGATACATAATGGTATGTGTCGACTCATTTCTTGTTTGTGTCGACACATTCGTACTTTATGTCAACTCATACAACTTCCCTGCCCCTGGAAATAAAAAATGACACAGTATGAGTCGACACATAAAGGGTTGTATCGACTCATACCCCTTTTGTATCGACACATCCACGCTTTGTATCGACATATAACCTGTTTTGTGTCTGATATGTGTCGACTCTTAGAGACATGTGTCAACTCATACTGTTGTTTTATGGTTCTAACATTGCTCTGCTACATGTAGAAGTCAGTTCTCAACATATAATTGATAAAAATGAAAAACAAACATGTGGTTAGCTTCAAGGGTATGATATCAAAATTTATCTTCAAAAATGTATTGCTAATGATGCTTGAAATGAAAAGCTCAAAGTCAAGAAGACTTACCTTGAAACTAAAATTTGTGTTATGAGTTTGAACACCTTTCAAGAGGCTGTGATGATCAGAATGGCTTCAGTGATCCTCCAGGAAGTTGCTCCTATCCTTGCTTTTGTATTGAGAGCTATAAGGTTGTACATGGGGTTTGAAGTTTTATTTTTGTGTTTGGAAGATGGTGAGGATGGTATCACAGAAGTTGTTTTTGTATTTGAATCATCTCTCTGTGATGCATATGAAATGTTTGTAAAGTTGTTTTAGGGGAAGGCGTGCAAGGTTGAACAGTGGGTTGAGGTTTTGTTTTTGTGAATGAAGATCCTTTTTGGTTGCTACTATTTTTTTGCTGATGTTTCTCTCTCTTTCTCACAATGTTTTTCTCTCTCTTTATTTTCACAAAACTCTCTCCTTCAATATGGCTCTCTATCATTCTCTTTCTCTATGTTGTATATTGTTTATATATCAGCTAAGAGATGGGAATTGGAGGGGAAAATCTGATATGTTTTGAACAATTTTGTAAGCTGATTTGTTGTTTTTTTCATTACAGATTTGGGTGACTCCTATTTTGTGCAATGTTTGGCATTTGTTGGCAGCATCTTTGACAGTTTTAGCAGACTGTTCTTTACAGGTTTTTAGACTATATTGTTTGTTTTGCAATGTGACACAGGTTTATGGAGCTGTATTACATAATGGACATCATGGTTAGGTTTTTGCAGCAGAATAGACAACATTGTTTGGACAGTTTTATGGGGATGGTTGGTGCAAACTTTGGGCCTGTTATATTTGGTCAGTTTGGACTTGTAATGGTCCTGTTATATTTGGGCAGTTTGGACTTGTAATGAGAAATTCCTTTATATGGTCTCAAATGGTCATGGCATGCATCCAAAAATAATTACAAGATAATCAATAGTGGCTTGACTCTTGAATATAGTAACTTGTGATGTAAGGAATTGGTGACTTGTGAACCAAAGACATTGTATGAAATACCACTTTCCATTATTTCCACTTTTCAATCCAAATCCAAGTTTTCTTTCCCTTCCAATTTCGAATCTTCATGACAAATTCAAACCACTTTTAAACCTCTTGATAAGCAATTGACTTGTAGAAGGAGATGGAGCTCAATGTGACCTTGAGGCAAAAATCTTAGTTTCCTGAAAATATAGTGAAACTTTAATATTGCACAACCACTGAACTCTTGTACCTCGGGTGTCTTTATTCAATGAAATTCATGATATGTAAATGAACTAGTGAAGATGATGTAGATGAAATGAGAAGCCTAAGCCAGACAAAAGTAAAAATAGGTAGGACAACTTTAGGTTATGACATATGGTGATGTGTTGGTTGATGGTAAGTTGGGTCGGTTGGGTCATATACTTCCGAAAATCCCAGATCAGGGCTAATGTGAGATGATGAGGGGCCCACATTGGGATATGGAGAAAACTGGAATTGTGTGTGGGGTATGTGGGTGTATTGGTATTGCAATTGAGATTAGGGTTGGGTGTGGGGCATATGGGGGTATTGGTATTGAGGTGGTATTATGGTTGGCTGTGGGGCATATAGGTGTATTCATATTGAGGTGGTGATTGGGGTTGGGTGGTTATGGGTCCGTATCATCGGGGTGGTTGGTGGGAGGTTAATGTGTGTTGGGTTCGTTGTTGGGGATTTGAAGTTTGTGCTCATTGTGTTCGTGGGTCAACCAAATACCTCGAATGAGACACGTGCATTTCTGGGTTACTAATCGATTTGTACCAATCAAAATATTGATCCATGTTTCGCATATTATTCTGGTTGAGGAAAACAGGGAATTGCAAGACATGTTGGTGACGTCTATGCCACATCTTACACCATTATGGAGCAAAATCTTTCCAAATAGTAAGACCCCATTAGGCGTCGACCCTTTTGAGATGCCAAGGAGACAAACAAGTTGGATCACATGGTATCTCTTGATGCATTCCAAACTGCATCTTGACACGATCGCTATGGTGCATCTCCATAACACTGAACCATATGATTGCAGTCTTTGCAGTCCAAACAGGTGCATCCTCGGGGTTTGGTTCATGGTCCAAACTCAAATATGGTCTCCAGATAAACTGTGGATAAAATTAAATCAGCATAATGAAAACGTAAAAAATAAATAATTAAAAAGTAGAAAAGTTCAAAGGTACCACGTACATCATCTGGGCCAAGGTGATCCAATGGATTACGATATACAGCGACATTGAATCTTGGATTCTTGCCATAATTCATACCTGTCACGCAGTACCTAAAGGAATTGTAAAATAGTTTATTTTAAACATATATTTGGCGAAAGGATGAATAATAAATGATTTAAGTTCTTGACTTACTTTGTTGTGTATGGGATAATGAATGCATTGTTGTTGACGAGGTTTAGGGACTCCATTCTCCACCAATCCCGAGCTTAGAGTAAGAAAGCGCATCCATAAAAAGTACATTTGTTCTTTGTTGCATTTTTACATAAAGAACTGTATAGATGGGCTAAAACAGCAGAACCCTAACTATACTTTCTTGCTTTTTCAAAGTTCCTAAGCAAATTTAAATACATAAAATTTACACTACTCCCTGTACTTTCGAGAAATAACAAGCTTCCAAATAGTATCATTATATAGTTTCTAGCTTTTATTACTCTTGCTAGCTCAGACGAATTTTCATTTAACTCAAGAGTTGCATAATGTTTTTTGAGTTCAGTTAGTAATATACCTTGGCCTCTAACACCACTACCTTCTACCATATCTTTGCCCAATAATTTCTCACATGGAGAATTGGGTTGTTGAACCGGCCCATTAACCGTCTTACCATCAATATGGAGACCTAATAACAAGTACACGTCCTCTAGTGTGATGGTACATTCACCTATTGGTAGATGAAATATGTGTGCCTCAGGTCTCCATCTTTCCAACATTACAAGTATAAACATGGAATCAATCGTGCAATTTGATATTTTTATAACATTTCCAAAACCCGCATATTCGAGATAGGGCACGATCAACGGGTCGGGAGCAATGTAGTTGTGTGAGCGAATTCTAAACCTTTTAGTATCCTAAACTCAAAATGTAAAAAGTGTAAGAGTCCAGAAGATGAATAAATCAATAATAATTTTATAAAAATATATTAATATATAAGAATATTTGAGAATTTATAAAAACTTACAAATGCCGCAATATTGTCCCTTGTGCCTCTATGAGAGTCGCCCATTGTGAGAAGAGTCATATTTGAAATTGTATAAGATAATGAAAGAGTCTGTATCAGAGAGTGAGATAATTGTTGATGCAAAACAAGTATATTAGGCGCTGTATTTATAGAAGAAATTGTATCAGAGAGTGAATAATTGAGATGGTTGGTGGTTGCATGCATGCATGATATGTGCCACTCATGCGCCAAGTCAAATGGCACCTACATGCAATTTAGAGAGCATGCACCATTCAACTTGGTGTGGGACAGGCCTAGTTGTAGCATAGGTGGCAGGCTAGGTGGCAGGCTAGGTGGCAGGCTAGGGGCAGGCTAGGTGCAGGCTAGGCACAGGCTTTTCTGCATGCATGTAAGACGATTGGACATGTAGGGAGGCGCCATTTGACTTGGCGAATGAGTATAAAATTGAAAGGTGTCTCCATATTAATTGAAGAATTAGTGGTGGCTTACTTTTGTATTGTTCAAGTTCATTACAGCCTATTTAATCCTACATGTATCTAAAGGCCTATACACTCAACCACTCAAACACTCAAATATTCAAACATTCAAACAATCAGACACTTAAACACTCAAACACTCGAACACTCAAACATTCAAACACAATGGCATCTACACACAACATGTTATCAATGCATATTTCAACGGTGAGACATACATTTGTCCCATTTTATTTAAACAGGAAAGCAAATTTCAACGGTGAGACATACAATATGTTATCAATGCATATTTCAACGGTGAGACACACAATATCCTATTTTGTTTAAACAGGAAAGCAAATTTCTTGTCTTTCAAAAAACGATTGGAGGTTAAACTTGGACGAGGTCCTGTGACACAAATCTTCTATCAAAATTCAGTTTTTTTTTTGTGAGAACCAAATAATATATTATAAGGTGGAGGTTCAAGACGACGAGGACCTTCAGAATATGTTTTCCAATCATGAGTGTTTTGGGTACGACTCAATTGAGTTGTACACTGTGTTGTGGGAGCCTCAACTATCACGACCAACTCAGTCACAAGTGGTTGATCCTCTCAAAGAAGAACAAGCAGAAGTAGGTGTCGTTGACGAAGAAGAGGAAGATGACGAGTTAAAGTTTGAAGACATGCTCAACGATGATTCTGAAGATGATGGGATACATGGAATACCTCAGAATGAGATCTACACGCCATCTCCACACATGAAAAACTTCAACATGGGCGAAGATGATTCGTCATCTGATGTTTTTTTCAATCCATTTATGCAGTCAGATGAAAATTTAAAAGAGAAAGACAACTTTAGAAATAGAGAAGATTGTATCCGAGCCATAAAAAAGTTTCACATGCTAAACTCTGTCGATTTTAAGGTAGATCGGGTAAATCCATAAAGGTACAAGCTCAGATGTGTTCACCCAGGTTGTATGTTCAGGCTCACTGCATCATACATGTTAAGAGGTAATTGTTAGGTGATAGGTTTTATGTCCACCCATACATACGTCAATTCTACTCAATCACAGGATCATGGTAAACTAAATTATGATCTCATATGTCAAGAAATCCTACCTCTCGTCAGCAATGATCCATCATTGAAGGTGAAAACTATAATCTCTCACATCACTAAGATATACAACTATATTCCGTCATACCAAAAGGCCTGGTTAGCAAAGACCAAGGTGATTTAAAAGATATATGGAAACTGGTAGAAGTCATACAAAGAACTTTCACGCTATCTGCATGCACTTCAGACATATTCTTCGGGAACTGTTTATATTATGGAAACATTGCTGGCGTACGCCCCAAATGGTACTCATGTCACCGGAAATGGAATATTCGATCAACTGTTCTGGGCTTTTCAACCTTGCATCACAAGGTTTTTATCATGCAAACCTATTATTCAAATTGATGGAACGTGATTGTACGGGAAATATAAAGGCATGCTATTGATGGCAGTTGCACAAGATGGCAACAACAACATTTTCCTAATTACTTTTTCTCTAGTCGAGGGAGAGACTGGTGGTGCTTGGAGTTTCTTTCTTAGGAATCTCCAAACACACATGTCTCCTCAACCTGATCTCTGTTTGATCTTTGACAGACTTGCATCTATTGAGAGTGCATACAATAATCCTGCAAACTGTTGGGATGACCCTCCTTCTACGCATGTCTGCTGCATTAGACATATCATACAAAATTTCATGAGGGAGGTCAAAGACAAGGCTCTTAGGAAAACAATTATGAACGCGGGGTATGCATTAACACAACCTACGTTCAAACACTATCGCAACGAGATCAGATTTTCAAATTCGGACACATATAGGTGGGTTGATAATACTCCGGTGGAGAAATGGACAAGGTCATACGACAATGGACAACGATGGGGCCATATGACAATAAATCTTATTGAATCCAGCAATAGTGTATTCAAAGGCATACGAAACCTCCCAGTAACTTCTTTGGTCAAATCAACATATTTTAAGATGGCTTCGTTGTTTGCCAAAAGAGGTGAAATATGGAATGCGGTCTTACAATCGGGACAACTATGGAGTGAAAGTTGCATGAAGTATATTAAGGAAGAAAGTGTCAAAGCCAACACCCATCTAGTTATAAGATTCGACCGACACAGCCACAACTTCATTGTCAAAGAGATAATCGACCACAACGAGGGGCTGCCAAGACAAGAGTATAGGGTTATACTACCATCTCATTGGTGCAATTGTGGCAAGTTTCAAGCCTTTCACATGTCTTGCTCTCATGTCATTGCGGCATGTGCGTATACTCATCAAGATGCATTACAACTTCTATCTCCCATTTACAAGTCCAAAACCTTGCTCGACGTATACAACAACGGCTTCCCATTGGTAGCGAAACATGATTATTGGCCTGCATACGACGGGGAAATAGTATGGTATAACGATCAAATGCGAAGGAATAAAAAGGGTCGTCCCAAAAGCAAGAGTATCACAACTGAAATTGACTCCCTTGACAAGCTAGAAAGAAAGTGTGGTTTATGTCGTCAGGTCGGACACAATCGAAAAAATTGTCCCATTCGGGCTACAAGCTCGACAACATAAAAACTGTATGCAAATCATCTGCACTTTTTTAAGTTCTAAACATTACTATTTTTCATTAAGAGCAGTTGTTACAACAAACCATACACAAATAATAAATAAAAACACTATAAAACGTCTAAGAAATTACAATCGTCAAAATAATTTCATCTGAGTCATGCATCATCACCATTACGTCACCGTCTGTTCTGACTTCCTACAATAAAAAATTAGGTCTTCCAGTTGCAAGTGAGGTGGTTGTTGTTCTTCTATAGATCCTTCTAATTTGTTCTGCAACCTCGATGTCTCCCTCCAACCATCGCATCAACTCTCTCTTCAGACGCTCCTTGGAGTGAATGTGCCAAAACTTCATTTTCATCGGAGGTATGGTGGCCGAGAAAATAACGTATCCATCTCTGGTGAAAATCATGGGAGATGTCATGACGCAAATAACAGAGAAAAAAATAAGAAGACTGTGCGAGAAAGTGTGAAGAACGATGGAGAAATGGGTGATTTATTTATGGAAAACACAATTGGACGTAGTAGCCAAATGAGATGGCGACTCCTTTCCATTTTATAGTACATGTGTCATTCCACTTGGCTAAAACATAGTGCATGCACCAAGTGAGACGGCGCCTAAGACAAAAAGGTAAACTGCATGCGCCATCTCACTTGACTCCTCCATTATAGAATTTTCTAAAACATAATTATTTGCGTAATTTTCTTTGAAATATGGTTATTTGTGTATTTTTTTTAATACTTAATTATTGCTAAAAAAGATTCCGTTAATTTCATATTTTGTATTTTTTATGAATTATATTTCTGGTGCAATAGTGAGTGTCTAAAGGTTAGAGTGAAGTGTGGCAATGATTTCCGTGTCTCCTCCACATCTATCATTCTCATTTCATAACCATAACCATAACCATAACCATAACCTTACCCTTCACAACACAACCATTACGAATCTAAACATCAACAAGAACAAAATAAAAAACCCCCTCGGTTCATTTCCACCTCCAAAATCATCATCCCTCTTATCTACTCCCACAATCTCAACCCATGAAAATCCAGCCAAACAATCTTATCCTCTCCAACATTTTCACAACCTCTGCAACACCGGAAACCTCAACGAAGCCTTCACCTTCCTTCAATCAAATCTCAACCACATCGTTTCATCTTCCAACCTTAAAAAACCAGAAGAACCTATTGCCATCTTACTACAAGCATGCGGACGCCACAAAAACATCGAACTCGGTCGAACACTACACGCCTTCGTTTCCACGTCACCCCGTTTCCGAAACGACCTCGTTCTCACCACTCGCATTCTCACCATGTACTCTACCTGTGGCTCTCCCTATGATTCACGTTCCGTCTTCGACGCGTCGCGGAAGAAGAATCTCTTCCTCTGGAACGCGCTTCTTAGTGGTTACGCCAGGAACGCGCTTTTTTATGAAGCGCTTTTTATGTTTGTGGACTTGATTTCCTTGACGGAGTTTTCTCTTTCGCCGGATAACTTCACGTTGCCGTGCGTTATTAAGGCATGTGCGGGGCTCTCTGATGTTAAACTTGGAGAGGGAATTCACGCGTTTGCGGTTAAGACGAAGCTTTTCTCCGATGTGTTTGTTGGGAATGCGTTGATTGCTATGTATGGCAAGTTTGGGCTTGTGGAGAGTGCAGTTAAGGTGTTTGAGAGAATGCCTGAGAGAAACTTGGTTTCGTGGAACTCCATCATGTATGCGTATTCTGAGAATGGTGTTTTTGAAGAGAGTTATGGTTTGTTTAAGAGGCTTATGAGTGGTGATGAAGGTTTGGTGCCAGATGTTGCTACGATGGTGACGGTCATACCTTTGTGTGCAGCACAAGGTGAAGTTAATTTGGGGATGTTGCTTCATGGTTTGGCTTTGAAACTTGGTCTTGTTCGAGAAGTGAAGGTGAATAATTCTCTCATGGATATGTACTCGAAATGCAGTTATTTATGCGAGGCTCGAGTTCTGTTTGATTTGAATCAGGAGAAGAATGTTGTTTCGTGGAATTCTATGATTGGGGGATACTCTAAGGAAGGAGATTTTCGCAGGACATTTGAGTTGTTAAGGAACATGCAGATGGAAGAGAAGGTAAGGGTCAATGAGGTGACTCTGTTGAATGTTTTACCGGTTTGCGTGGAAGAGATTCTGTTTTTGAAGTTGAAGGAGATTCATGGTTATTCTTTAAGGCATGGATTCCTTCAGAGTGATGAATTGGTTGCCAATGCTTTCGTTGCTGGATATGCAAAGTGTGGTTCACTGGATTATGCTGAGGGTGTTTTTGTTGGTATGGAGTCGAAAACGGTGAGTTCTTGGAATGCGATGATTGGTGGGAATGCGCAGAATGGTTTTCCTGGAAAGGCTTTGGATTTGTACCGTTTGATGAGAAGTTCTGGCTTGGATCCTGATTGGTTTACAATTGGTAGTCTTCTTTCGGCTTGTGCTCGACTGAAATTGCTGTCTTATGGGAAAGAGATTCATGGTTTTATGTTCCGTAATGGTTTAGAACTCGATGAATTCATTGGGGTATTGTTAGTGTCGCTTTATGTCCAATGTGGGCAAATGTTACAAGCAAAATTGTTTTTTGATAATACGGAAGAGAAAAGCTTGGTGTGCTGGAATACTATGATAACTGGCTCTTCACAGAACGAGCTTCCTTGCGACGCCCTTGATATTTTTCGTCAAATGCTTTCAAGTAATGTTTGGCCTGATGAGATTTCCATCATCGGTGCTTTGGGAGCTTGTTCGCAGGTGTCGGCGCTGCAACTGGGCAAAGAACTTCACTGCTTTGCAACGAAAGCTCATCTCACAAAAGACAGCTTTGTTACTTGTTCGTTGATAGACATGTATGCAAAATGTGGATGCATAGAACAATTTCAGAACATTTTTGACAGCATATATAAGAAAGACGAAGTGTCATGGAATGTTTTAATTACAGGATATGGAATTCATGGACATGGACTGAAGGCTATAGAGCTGTTTAAGTCAATGCAAAGTGCGGGCTGCAAACCAGATTCTATCACGTTTATAGGATTGTTAATGGCATGTAACCATGCAGGTTTAGTAGCAGAAGGGTTAGAATATCTTGGCCAGATGCAGAGTTTGTTTGGTATAAAGCCAAAACTAGAGCATTATGCATGTGTGGTTGATATGCTTGGTCGTGCAGGACGATTGAATGAAGCTATGAAGCTTGTGAACGAGCTACCAGACAAACCCGATTCCAGGATTTGGAGTTCGTTGCTCAGTTCTTGTAGAAATTACGGGGATTTGGATATTGGAGAGGAAGTTGCTAAAAAGTTATTAGAATTGGGACCAGACAAACCTGAGAATTATGTATTGATATCAAACTTCTATGCTAGATTAGAAAAATGGGATGAGGTGAGAAAAGTGAGGCAGAGGATGAAGGATATTGGCCTTCAGAAAGATGCAGGTTGTAGTTGGATTGAAATAGGAGGGAAGGTTTATAGATTTCTTGTTGGTGATGGATGTCTTTTGGAATCAAAGAAAATTCAACAGACTTGGACTAAATTGGAGGAAAAAATAATCAAAATTGGATATAAACCTGACACAAGTTGTGTGCTTCATGAACTAGAAGAAGAGGAAAAGATTAAGATACTGAGAAACCATAGTGAGAAGCTTGCAATCTCTTTTGGTTTATTGAATACAGCTAAAGGTACCACACTGAGGGTTTGTAAAAATCTTCGCATTTGTGTAGACTGTCACAATGCTATAAAGTTAGTATCAAAGGTTGATAAAAGGGAAATTATTGTAAGGGACAATAAGCGGTTTCATCATTTCAAAAAGGGATTTTGTAGCTGTGGTGATTACTGGTAATTGAGGGTCATTGTTGGTTTTTAATCATTGATTACATTAGTGAAGGACTCTAGGAAGCATAAGGGGTTTTTAGTGCCAGAAGCATATCTCATTGCAGTTGATTAATAGTTATGGTTAAAGAAAAAGTAATCCTCAGTGAAATTGTACAATTAAGGACGTGAAGTTGTAATAGTGACTGTAGAAGACTATCTTAAAGTGTGAGGTTATTGAGGAAAATATGTTTGAATAGAAGAAATCATAACTGGACATATAAGGTTGTTTTTTATAAAACATTCTTGAGGTGGATTTATGTTGGGGTTCAAGTGGTAAGGTGGATTTATGTTGATATTTGAATGTAAATGGTTGTGTCTCACATTGATTAAAAATGAAAGAAATATTGGATTTATAAGATGAATATCACATACTCTTATTTTAAGACTTTTGGTGGATAAATGGTGTCAAAATATCTTAAATCTTGAACATTTATGAATGAAGGCTAGTTTATTTGGACCATTTAAAATAAGTTCAAAAACAATGGTGTGGTTTAATGGTTATGCAATAAAAGAAATTAATTTTAAATAAATTGATTTCGTAAAGTAGATTTCGTAAAATTGATTAATGGTTAGAAGTAAGTTATAATTAAAATAATTTATATTTAAATATTGATCTAACCTGATCAGACTTGGACCATCACGGCTGACTCCGAGCTGAAGTTTTGAACGAGGTGGGGGGTACCTACAAGGCACTCCGATGCTGAAGTAAGTAAGAGCACGAGCAGACAAGAGTATGAGTATGGGTAAAAGAATGAATACCTGACCCTCTGGGAACAGAGGGTATTTATAGCCCCCAGCGTTGGGCCAAGGTTCCTTCATTGGGCCGGGCAGGTTTGGCCCAATGGAGGAATTGCCAGGTTCTACGTGCGTAATAGGGACCCGCACGTGGTCCCCTTCCTGGATGTTCTGCGTGAAATACGAACGGACGAGGACGCGGTCTTTTCGGGATCCAGGTGACGGCGTAGTGGATAGAGTCTGCCCTAGGAGGAGTGCTCGAGCTGAGGTCGAGCAGGATAGTATGGAGTCGAGGATGTCGCACTAGCAGAGAATGTCGGGCACGGATATGGCCTTTTGGTCGGCGTGACCCCTTGCAAGACCGTTTGGATTGGGCCTTCACCATTGCTTTTGGGCCAGCCCGGCCCAGTCCAGAACAGGAGCCCCCCAAGTCGTGGTTCCTGTAGTAGGAGCCATGGCTTGATCTTAGGTCGCCTGCGTTACGGGGTCTCGTTCCCGACTAAAATAGGTAGTCCCTGCGGTTTGCTCGAGGAGTTTTCCCCGTGTCGGGCTCACCAGATGATTCCGCGCGAGGAGCGCTCGAGGAGTCTCGACGGGCTGCGTTGTTGGGCACGTGAGGCATCTCTTCGGGAACCGTGCCGCCACCCTACTGACGATAGGGTCATCATTGCCTAGGGGAGCTACACGTCGAGGAGGGAAGTTATGTGGTTCCCCGGGGTGACGTTTGGTATTCCACGTCATCACTATAAATAGGGTCTTTGGGCCCCAGAACGTGTTTTCCCTCTTCGCGCTTCTCCTCTTCATTCTGTTTCTGCTGTTGTTGTTCTTCCCAGATACTCATAGGACCGCCGTGATCTCCGTCGCTGATTACCCTTCTCCGTCGTCACATTTCCTTCCTGATTCCAAGTGTCTTGTTTCCTTTGTTTTTCCTCTGTGATGCATGATTTTCATTGTTTTTAGACGTTTTAGAGACTGTACGCCTGAGATTAGCCCGATAGATTTATATTTAGCTCGACAAATCCATGTTTATGCCCGGCGAACGCGTGTATGCGCCCGGTAAACGCATAGTTTAGGTATTTGACTCGCAGTGCTGCCCGGGGTCTTCATGACTCAGGGCGCCTAATTCTTGGTAGTGCCCGGTAAACTCATGGTTCTAGTTTTGAGACACATGACGTCGCTCGCCATGTTCGTAGCCTAGGTCGACACATTCGTGAGTGGTCGAGATGTTGGCCTATTCAGGCGATCTGTAGGGAGACTTGTCGTGGTATCTGGGAGTCGGGGAGGTGACTGTGCTCTTTTTGTCCGAAACACCAACTTTTTGGTCGCGCGTGGAGCGACGTGGTTTGTCGTGCCCTTCATCTCGTCCATTATGGCGAGCGTGTGGTTTCGCTCCCGATTGATTGGTTTCCTGTGCTTTGTAGGTAACCATGGCGGACGAACCGTGTTCTTCAGGGCGCACCGAGGTGGAAGAACAAAGTGCTGATGAAAATGTGAATTTGGTTGACACCATAGAGGATCCTCTGCTGGAATGGGTGGGTGCTGAGCCCAGAGGGATAACTTCGGCCTATAGTCGACGTAGTCGAAGGGCATACACCATCCTCGAGAAGGGCAGTAGCCAGCCCGGTTTCCAGAAGAACTTCGTCGTCACTCGACCAACTTTCACCGCCCGAATCTGCTCGGAGTTCCCCGAGTATGGATTCCCCATGTATGAAATTGCCTTCAAGGACCTTGGGTTAGATCTGCCCTTCAGCGATTTTCAGGTCGGGGTCTTCAGCCATCTGGGGCTGGCCCCGTCGCAGCTTCACCCAAATTCGCTCGCTTTCATCCGGGCGTTCGAGCTAACTTGTCGGTTTCTAAGGATTGGGGCGACCATACCCCTCTTCTTCAGAGTCTTCCACCTTCAGCGCCAATCCCGGGGAGGTAGGCATAGCTGGGTTTCCCTGAAGCAGTCGAAGAGACTTTTCAGGATGTACATGGATTCCGTGCGGGGTTTCAAGGACAAGTGGTATATTGTGAGGCCGGTTACCACAGCAGGTTTAGAGTCTGTGTATGAGGAGGAAACAGTCGTAACCGACGACCACGGGGAAGCCCTTTTAGACGACGAGGGACGCCCGGTGTTAGGGCGCGTGGCCAAATTTCCCTTGCATTGGACGTCGAGGCACTATGAGCATGGCACCGGGTACTACCACACGTCCGCGGGAGAGATGAGCCCCGAAGACGAGAAAGCTTATGGTACTCTCTGTCGGTACGTCGACAGTTTCTTCCCCGCCAGGTGGGCCACGAGGGAGGGGAAGGATATTCTTGACGAAGAAGGTTATCCTACCTTCGAGGCCCGACTGATCGACACGAAGGCACTTGTGGAGTGCCAGTCCTTCGGGCAGGCGGCGAACCTGCTAGGTCGATATTGTTTTGTCTTGTTTGAATTTCTTCACTTGTTACTTGTTTGCTTATTTGCCCGTCACTAACCCAGGGTTCTTTCATGCAGGTCTGATGGTCGGGCGAAGGGAGAGGCTCTTGAAGTTGTCCTGTGACAGGAAGGTTAATAAGAGGGTGGTGAGGGTTCCTCAGGTGACGAGGATGGGCCCGCCATCTAGCCCGGGCACTTCTCAGGCGACGAGGGTGGACTCGCCACCTAGCTCGGAAGCTGCTTCGGGAGGGATCCCGGACGTCCAGGAGGTCGAGCCACATACCGACCTGATACAGAGGAAGAGGAATCGGGTGGAAAGCCAACTGGAGGTCGGTGAGGACTCCAACGTTGTGAGGTCCTTCGGGTTTCCCCCTTGCTTTAAAGAGGAGGGTTTCTTCGAGGGGTTTCCCTTGTCCGTGAGTGCTGATGAAGCCGAAACTATCAGGCGGATGAGCAAGGAAAACCGGAGAAGGCACTTGGCCGCCAATATGGTCGGGCTGGTAAAGATGGCCGAGATGGCTGTTGTGTTGGCCGAGGAGGGGGAGGACTCTGACCGTATCAAAGAGTTGGAACAGGAGAAAGCTGCCCTCACCTCGAGTTCGCGAAAGTTGAAGGCTGCTCTGGAGCGCTCCGAGGAGATGTTCCGCGAGCAAGCCGAGCTGCTGGTGGCGGAGACAGAGTTGCTGGCTCTGGAGAAAGAGAACTCGGGGAAGCTGGCCGAGGAGAGAGACCTTTTTCGTGCGGACCGAGAACGTCTAGAAATTGACAACGGGCGCCTCGCCAGAGAGATCGAGGATCTAAAGGCCGCTATGCTTCCTGCCGAGGACGAGTCAGAGGATACAGCTCCTTTGCGGACTGTGTCGGTGCTATGGCGGACGACTTTGAAGCCGCGGTCAACCAGCTTTCCCTGTTGAATCCCGGCCTGAACACTGAAGGGGTGAGCCATATGTCTCAGATCATTGATGGTCAGGTCGTGCCTCCGCCCGACTCTCCTGTTGTTGGTGGTGATAGCTCCGGGGAAGCTGAGTTGTGAGATAATGATGGGGCCTGCGCGCCTTGTTGATGTTTGTTTTGGGCCTGCGTGCCCGTTCATATTTTTTGGGCCTGCGTGCCCGTTCTTTGTATTTCCTGAACATTGCCGGCCTTCTTAGTCAGTTTATATCTATTTGCTTTGTTGCCTACGGGCGTTTTGAATGAATGTTTGTTTTACACCTTTGATTGTTTGCCCGTGTTCGTGTTTAACATTTTTGTGCTAAATTTGGCCCAAGTTATGGGCCCGAGTCGTGCTCGTACGGGGTTGTGACTTTGGCAAATTTGCCTAAGTCCTTTGTTCGTGCCTATGCTCGACTTCTTCTCGGTGGCCAGATTTGCCTAAGCGGTGACCTCGAGGGGAGAGACTTCCTTTTGACCCTTTTAGATGTCCTGACGTTCTTCGAGATTCGTCGGGCGCGCAGAGCGAAACCGCTTGGTCGGGTATATGACCCGGGTCGGGGTTATTCACCCGCGGCGTGAACTGCCCATCGCGAGCTGGGTGTTCTTCCCTACAGGTACTTCGACGGTGGAGCTCGATAGAGGTGTCCACGTCGGGCACTATCGTTTGTTCTTGTTTTGTTGAACGATGTTATGCGGTTTGGACGTAGGTCGGGCCTGTACCTCGGCCTCTCTACGGGGTCGGACGTTTCTCCTCGTTGACTGGGCGCGGGAGTCGACAGTCGAGGGTCCTCAGTGTTGGTGGTTTTTAACTATAGTACTGCTTTAGTTTAGCAGCGTTCCAGGGTCGTGGTAGTGGCTCTCTGTCTAGTTGCTCGAGGTAGTACGCCCCGGTACCAGTGGTGCCGTGGACGCGATAAGGCCCTTCCCAGTTCGCGGCCAGCTTCCCTTCGCGGGAGTCTTTCTGGTTCCTTCGTAATACCAGGCTGCCGATTTCGAACTCGCGCTTAATGACCTTATCGTTGTGGCGCAGAGCCACTCGTTATTTTAGGGTGGCTTCGTTCATTTCTTCGTCGAGGGGGCTCTCTGTCCATCTGGATGGTTCCATAATTTCTACCGGGATGACGGCCTCGGTCCCGTATGTTAGTCGGAATGGGGTCTCGCCCGTCGTTGAGTGGGGCGTGGTGCGGTATGCCCACAAGACGCTGTGCAGCTCCTCGACCTATCCCCTATTCGCTTCGCTGAGTCGGCGTTTGAGCCCCCGGAGGATGACTCTGTTCGCAGCTTCGGCTTGCCCGTTGGTTTGAGGGTGCTCGACCGAAGTGAAGTGTTGTTTTGTTCTTAGTCTGGTGACGAAGTCTTGGAACCCGTGGTCGGTGAATTAGGTGCCGTTGTCGGTCACCAGTGCCCTCGGAATTCCGAATCTGGCGAGGATGTTTCTCTTGTAGAAGCGGAGGATATTATGCGAGGTGATCTTCGCGAGAGCCTCGGCCTCGATCCATTTCGTGAAGTAATCCACGGCCACGATGAGGAATTTATTTTGATAAGTCCCTTGCACAAAGGGCCCGAGGATATCCATACCCCACCAAGCGAACGGCCACGGGGACGACAGTATGCTCAGCTCGTGAGGGGGGCGAGGTGCATGTCACCGTGCCTCTGGCACTTGTCACATTTCTTAACGTGTTCCTTGGCGTCCTGCTGCATCGTCGGCCAGTAATATCCCGCTCGAAGGGCTTTCCTCGCCAAGGACTTACCGCCCATGTGCTGGGCGTTGATCCCTTCGTGTATCTCCCGCAGTACCTCGGGGACTGTGGATTCGTCGATGCATTTTAGGAGGGGGATGGAGAATCCCCTGTGGTACAATTTGTGCTCGAGCACCACGTAGGAGCATGCTCGCCTCTTTGTGACGGTCGCATCGGTCGGGTTCGATGGGAGTTCGCCCTTTGTCAAGAAATTGTAAATCGGGGTCATCCAGGACGAAGCATCCCCTATGGCGTGGACCTCGACTGGCGTCGATAATCTTTCGATACTCGGGCGTGCTAGGGATTCTTGGATGACGGATTTGTTCCCGCCCTTCTTTCTCGTGCTCGCGAGTTTGGACAATATGTCTTCCCTCGTGTTTTGCTCGCGGGGAACATGTGAAATTTCCGCTCGTACAAACTTTGTCATGTATTTTTTGACTAAGTTTAAGTATTCGACGAGGTTGTCGTTCTTGGCTTGGTAACTCCCCTGGACCTGGGAGGTGACGAGTTGGGAGTCGGTGTAGATCTGTACCTCGCGGGCTCCCAGGTCCTCGGCTAGTCTCAGTCCTGCGAGCAGGGCTTCATACTCTGCTTGGTTGTTCGACGTCGGGAAGGAAAGAGCTAGGGAGTGTTCGATCACTACGCCTTTCTCGTTCTCCAAAAGGATTCCTGCGCCACTTCCGGACGAGCTGGATGCCCCGTCGACGAAGATGGTCCACTTGCGTTCCCTCCCCGCGGGCGGGTCATGAGTGGTCATTTCCGCGACAAAGTCGGCCAGGGCCTGCGCTTTCAGGGCTTTCTTACTCTCGTATTGAATGTCGAATTCAGAGAGTTCCAAGGACCATTTCAACATTCTGCCCGCCATATCGGGCCGACTCAAGAGTTGCCTCACCGGTTGGTCGGTTCGCACGATGATTGTGTGGTCCAGAAAATAGTGTCTGAGCCTCCTCGCCGCATTAACGAGGGCTAGAGCTACCTTTTCTATCTGTTGGTATTTGCTTTCGGGTCCTTGCAGAGCTTTGCTCGTGAAGTAGACGGGTTTCTGTCCGTCGGTGGTCTCGCGGACCAGAGTCGTGCTGATGGCTTTGTTCGAGACGGCCAAGTACAAGAACAGTGGCTCCCCGTCTACTGGTCGAGATAGTACGGGTGGTTGAGATAGACTTTGCTTTAGGTGGCGCAGCGCTTGTTCGCACTCCTCGTTCCATTCGAAGGTTGCTTCCTTACGAAGGAGTTTGAAGAAAGGAAGGGCGTGCTGAGCAGACCTCGCGACGAAGCGGGACAATGATGTGAGCATCCCGTTCATGATTTGTATTGACTTCTTCGACGTCGGTGTCGGGAGGTCGGAGAAGGCCCGACATTTGTCAGGGTTGGCTTCAATCCCTTGTTCTGTTAAGTAGAATCCGAGGAACTTTCCTGCCTTGACTTCGAACGTACATTTCTCGGGGTTGAATCTCATTTTACATTGTCTTGCTTGGGCAAAGACTGACTTGAGGTGTGCTGCATGGTCGTTATCTGCTCGGGATTTGACGATCATGTCGTCCATATATACCTCGAGCATGTCCCCAATCTGTTTGTGGAAAACCTTGTTCATCATGCGCTGGTAAGTTGCCCCAACATTTTTCAGTCCAAAGGGCATTACGTTGTAGTAATAGTTGCCCGAGCTGGTCATGAAAGCCGTGCAGTGTTTGTCGCCCAGGGCCATCGGGATTTGGTTATAGCCCAAGTAGGCGTCCATGAACGACAGCGTTTTGTAGCCGGCCGAGTTGTCGACCAGCATATCTATGTTTGGCAAAGGAAAAGCATCTTTCGGGCAGGCCCGATTGAGATCGGTATAGTCAACGCACATCCTCCATTTTACATTATTCTTTTTAACAAGTACAACGTTTGACAGCCAGGTGGAATACCGGGCTTCAGAAATAAAATTTGCCTCTAGGAGGTCTTTTACAGCTTTTTCAGCAGCCTCCGTTTTTTCTGGAGACTGCCTACGTCTACGTTGTACTACGGCCCTAGCGGCATGATCTATGGCGAGGTGGTGACAGGCGACCTCAGGGTCGAGCCCGGGCATCTCTGCGGCGCTCCAGGCGAACAGGTCAGCATTCTCGCGCAAGCAGGCCTTGATTTGCTTTCTCGCCAGGCCGGGGAGATCTTTACCAATCTTCACTCCTTTGGTCGGGTCTGTGCCGAGGGGGACGAGCTCAAAATCCCCGTCCGGTATTGGTCGGAGTGGGATTTGCTCGCCGTTAAGAGGTTCGTCATGGTCGAAACGAGTGTCAAGAGCTATGGAGTCGACCTTGGGTGGAGCTTTCTGGGCTTCTTCCTTGATGGACTCTTGCTTGTCGGGCTCCTGTCGTGTCTTTTTGGCGGGCCTTGTCCCTACGTCGACAGTGTCGCGTCCCTTAGATGCGGCGTTGAAACACCTCAGAGCAGCGGCCAGATCTCCTTGGATAGTAGCTACTCGTGCCCTTTTGGTGTAGAATTTCATATTTAGGTGGACGGTCGAGGGCACCGCTGTTAGTTCTGCCAGTGTTGGGCTCCCCAAGATGCAGTTGTACAGAGACGGGCAGTCGATAACGAGGAAGCGTACTTTGACCTGTCTTGTCGCCGTTCCTTCGCCAAATGTAACCAGGAGCTCTACATACACCCAGGGCTTTGAGGTCGAGCCGTTGAAACCTTGTAAGTCCGACCCTACATACGGCGAGAGATGTGAGTCGTCGAGCTATACAGTTCGGAACAGTTGGCTGTACATCACGTTGATGGAACTTCCTTCGTCGACGAGGATGCGATGCACATCAAAATTGGCCATTCTCGCCCTTATCAGTAAGGGGATGACCGCGTTCGGGGCTCCGCCGGGGAGTTCTTCTAGGTAGAAGGTGATGGGTTCTGACTTGCCCTTCACCCTTTCGAACGTCACTATTTGCGGGGGCGCCGCGTCGACCAGCTCGTCCAGCTTTCTCTTAGCCGAATTAATGGTCAAGTCGTTGAATCCCCCGCCGTTGATGACCATGGCAGAGGGGAAATATTCCCACCTGTTGTGCGTTGTGAGCGGTTCCTGCAGGTGCTCGGGGATGTCGAAGTCCTCGGGCCTGGTCACGGAGAAGGCGGTCTGGATGGGGACCGACTCGTCAGAAGGCCGGGCATCTTCCTCCGGCTCCCTTGTCTCCTAGGCGTCACGACGGGGAGCGTCGTTTCCCCGGTACTGCGCGAGCCTCCCTCCCTTGATGAGGGTTTCGATGGCGTCCTTGAGGTGGACGCAATCCTCAGTCAGATGACCATGGCTCCTATGGTACTGACAATATTTGTTCTTGTCTGCTCCGGGCTTGACGAGAGCAGGTCGGGGACGTTTGACACCGCCGTCCTTGAAGTCAGTGCTGGCACACTCCGCCAGAATGCGCTCGCGGGAAGCTGTGAGCGGAGTGTACTCGGTGAAACGCCCCGAGGATCCCCTTTGTTCTCGGACTTCCCGGGGCCTGTCTTCTTTTCTTTTCTCCCCGGTTCGTCGAGGAAGAGCTTCTTGGCGCGAGCTGCTGTTGGACCCGCGAGTCCTGGGATCTCGGGCTCTGTTGGCCACTTCCCTCTCCTCGTAGTCCATGTATGCCCGAGCTTTTTCGAGGAGGGCGTCGAATGTCCTAGGTGGCTCGATGCCCACGACTTTTCTGAATTCCGTGCCGGGGAGGAGCCCCCTCTCCAGTAGATATCTCTTCATATGGTCCGCGCAGAGGACCTGTATGGCTTCCCGGTTGAAGCGATTGATGAACTCCCTCAAGGTTTCATCCTGTCTTTGGATGATGGCCTCGAGAGCCGCCTCGGTCTTTGGATGCCGCCGAGAAGCTGTGAATGAACTGATGAACTGGTTCTTCAGGTTTCGCCACGAGGTGATTGAGCCCGGGGCGAGTCCTTTGTACCAGTCCATTGCCGCCTTCCTGAGAGTCGTGGGGAATAGTCGACATTTGATGGGCCCCCCGACATTATGGTAATGTAGCATAGCCTCGAACCCGTCTATGTGGTCGACCGGGTCCGCGACTCCATCGTACTCCTTCAAGTGCGGGGGTTTCTCCATGCCCGGGGGAATGGGTGCTTCCATGATAGCTTGCGACAGGGGACCGCGGGGGTCGTCCTCGTCGCTCCTCTCTGGAGACAGAGATGGGGACCTGTAATACTGTCTGGCACGACGATCCTGGTCGTGCTGAGTCTCTCTCGAGCGTGATGCTCGTTGGTTGGATCTTACACGCCCGTCTCCGGAGTGCCTTCTTTCCTGTCTCGCCAGGTCGCGACTAGGTTCTCCGGCTTGGATGATGGGCTGCCTCTCCAAATGAGGCCATTTCCCCTTTGGTCGGGGTGACTGGCTTCGAGAGGTTTCTCTGTAATGTCTCCGCGGGGGAGACGGGAGTTGGACTTCAGTCACTCGAGGAGGTGGAGTATGGGGCCTCCGATGCCTCCTCGGGGGTCTTCGGTCGTCTTCAAGCGCCCTTAGTCTTTCCCCTTGGGCGAAGATGAGATAGTTTGTTTGATTAATCGCTGCGAACAGCGCTTGAGTTGTGGCATCCGCCCCGACGGGGACGGGGACTTCCTGGAACCGAGCATCCCGGTAGTTCGCGAGAGCTGCCTCGTCTTCTTCGAGTGGCGGAGGGACCGAGGAAGACGACGCAGTAGCTCCGTCGCGGTAGGTTGAAGGTCCGGGGACAGTCGACGCAGGGATGGTGTTGTGACCGGGGTTGCCGGCGTTGTCAAGGTGTCCGTTTTTGTCCGCGGTGCCGTTGTTAGTGTCGACGACGCGGACGTTCTGTTCATCGCGAGCTTGATCAGCCATGACAGCGGTAGTTGAATTTGAGCTTTGGTCTTTGAGTTTTGCAAGACGGGGAAGCTAGATTCCCACAGACGGCGCCACTGATCTAACCTGATCAGACTTGGACCGTCACGGCTGGCTCCGAGCTGAAGTTTTGAACGAGGTGAGGGGGGGGGGGGGGGTACCTGCAAGGCACTCCGATGCTGAAGTAAGTAAGAGCACGAGCAGACAAGAGTATGAGTATGGGTAAAAAAATGAATACCTGACCCTCTGGGAACATAGGGTATTTATAGCCCCCAGCGCTGGGCCAAGGTTCCTTCATTGGGCCGGGCAGGTTTGACCCAATGGAGGAACTGTCAGGTTCTACGTGCGTAGTGGGGACCCGCACGTGGTCCCCTTCCTAGATGTTCTGCGTGAAATACGGACGGACGAGGACGCGGTCTTTTCGGGATCCAGGTGACGGCGTAGTGGATAGAGTCTGCCCTAGGAGGAGTGCTCGAGCTGAGGTCGAGCAGGATAGCATGGAGTCGAGGATGTCGCACTAGCAGAGAATGCCGGGCACGAATATGGCCTTTTGGTCGGCGTGACCCCTTGCAAGACTGTTTGGATTGGGCCTTCACCATTGCTTTTGGGCCAGCCCGGCCCAGTCCAGAACAAATATATATGAAAATCACATTTAAATTTAAAAATTACAACTCCTAATTTTAAGCAGAATAAACAAGGTATTAATGTTGTTCTCCTCCGGAACAAACTTCTTTGGAGCTGTTCTATCCTCCAAATCATTTGTTGAATCTATTAATAAATGTGATCAGATATAATTTAATCTTATAAAATCGATTTGTAGGGTGATATTGTCCCCATTTATAAAGACATGTTTAAGTTATATATTATTTGCCATCAATCCGTAGAACTGGCCGGATAATATTCTTAATATCCAAATTGATGTGCATAATTCATCTCATTTATGGAATATTTGTAATAGAGGTTGGGCCCCCCGATGCAGGTTAGTGGTAACTACTGTTCATAGACATTGTGAATGTCATATGGTACACAAGAAATCAAGCACAATTTCAAAATGTCAAGCTTAATCTCAGATCTGCTAAGGCTTGGATCAATGCTAATTTTCACATCTCAAGAAATGCTACCAGCCTAGCTAGTTCTTCTTCCCTGTCTGATTTCAGAATCTTCAAGGCTTTTGGTGTCATCATTCATCCTCTCAAAAGCCCATCAATAAAAAAGTAATCTGAATGCCTCCTAACCACGACTGGATAAAATGCAACACAAATGGGGGCAACATTAGGCTTTTCTGGTCAGGCAGCTTGTGCTGGAGTTTTTAGAGACAATGAAGCAGTTTTTCTAGGTGGTTGCTTGGTAAACTTAGGCCAGGATAATGCTGTAAATGCAAAGCTCACCATTAAAAAAACATTGTTTCAAATTATAGATATGTAGAAATTAATTTTGTTAAGTCTAATACTTTATTTCTGTCGAAGTTAAATCTCAATTAAGCTTTCAAAGTCTTTTAAAAAAAATTCCAATCTTTCCCCGTCTTCAGTGAAAACAAGTTAATCTTATTCATAAAAGATAAAGTCCACCAAATAACAGCAACATTTTTATCCTCTCTTACTAATCACTCTTCTGCTAAGACTACAATTTTCTTCCCAACATTATCTCCATTGAAAAGCCCAACAAATGCAGAAGGGATGCTCTCTACACCCAATGACTTGTCTTCAATCACCTCTAACTGACCGTTGCGAAGATAATCCAATGTTTTAGCAGAAAATTCAGCAAAAACATTCAAATAATCAGCAGCCAAAAATCCTCTGATACTGATTCTCTTATACACAACATCCATCATATTTGGTGATGCTCTCTTTCCAACATCAGTATACTCAGAGATTACACCACAAACAGACACTCTACCAAATGCTTTCATGTTAGCAACGGCTGCTTCTAGCATTTCCCCTCCAACATTGTCAAAATATATGTCAATTCCATCCGGAAAGTACCTATAATTAAAAAGATACGTTAAGTTTCTAACACGTGTTAGTGTCTGGCATTTACACGTCACTGAAAAATCACTTTCATCTTCTTACAAACCTTTTAAGAGTGGAGTTTAGATCTGTTTCTTCCTTGTAGTTAAAGGCATCATCAAATCCTAATTTTTCTTTGAGTAATTCCACCTAAGATAAATCATTTATAGATTAGTATTTTCTGTTTAAAGCCCAAATCAAGTTCTAAAGGACATTGATCCAAATAAGGCTCACCTTTTTTTGACTCCCAGCACAACCAACAACATAACAACCCAAGAGCTTTGCATATTGTCCTACAATATTTCCAACCGATCCAGATGCTGCTGAAACAAATACCTTTTCACCCTTTTGAGGTTTGGAAATTTCAAAAAATCCTCCATAAGCTGACAATCCACTAAACCCTGCAAAAAAGAAAAGGGAAAACATGATTTGAGTTCTTCAAAATTAAGTAGTACAAACCAGAAAAGAAGTATTAAACAATTACCAAGAACTCCAAGATGATAAGTGAGTGGAAATTCAGAAGACTCTAATTTTTTTATTATGCTTTGTTCCTTAACAACACTGTACTCAGCCCAGGTGAACACTCCCAAAACCAAATCATCTTTTTCAAACTTAGAATTCCCAGAAGTCACAACTTTTCCAATAACAAGAGCATCAATAGCCTACAAAAAAACACAAAAAGAACATGCTTTAAGAATCACACCGATAAGACCAGTAGACGAACAAAAAAAAGAGTACCTCGCCGGGAGTTAAGGGAGTTGCAAAGCTGATAGCTTTGTGGGAAGCGCTGTGGGTTTTCATGCGGTTAATAAGATATGGATCAATAGAGATGTATAAATTCTTGACAATGATATCATCAGAACCTGGGTCCAATGAAAGAGCAAATGGCTGAGTTTTGATCTCAAAGTGGGACTCTTTTGGTGCATCTTCTATGTGATTCTTTATCACTATGTATTTGTTGGTCACTTCCATTTTTCACTATGGCTAGTTGTTAACTCTCTCTGTCTTCTGAAAGTTGATCCTAAAATAACAGCTGCGAGTAACTCTAACTAACGAAAGTTGACAGCGAATACTATCTAAAGTGAACGGCGAAGAATGCAATATTTATCGGCCAGCAAGAAACGACATTTTGAAAAGGGGACAAAATGGGAATCATGGGAAAACACAAAATCATGGGTAATTTCAGATTCGACTGGTCGCTCATGTGTTATGTAATACCAACAAATAAACTTTTGTCCTTTCTTATTTTGGCATATAGGGAATTGTCTTAGATATATTAAATTGTAATTCATATGTGTCAAAAGAAGATTTGATTTGTTTAGATTTAAATAGATTTGAATTTAAATCTAGATTAGATTTGATTTAGTAAAGAGATATTTTAGGCTTGAGTTTTAGCTTAGGGAGCAAGCTAACCTAAATCTATAAATAGAGGGAGTAACCCCTAATTTTGTAATCAAGTCATTCACAGTATTTTGCAGTTGCAAAGTGAATTAATAAAAATTTCCACAGTTTGTGGGCAGAGAGAAACTCTGCAGAAATATCTCCATTGTTCTTTTATTGGTTTGTCATAACTAATCATCAAGTGGTGGTCGAAATTCATCATTGAGTATTGGTGGATTTCCAACATCTGGTATCAAGAGCTTGTGTTTCGATTCAAGGGAAGTATCAATCAAGAACGATTGAAGAATTCACGATGACAAGTTATGGGAATGCAAACTATCCAGCAACGCTGCTAATTCTGAAAGTTGACAACTATGAGAATTGGTGCAAACAGATGAAAGTTCTATTAAGGTGTCAAGGCCTTTGGGACCTTGTAAAAGATGGAGTCGAAGCGCTTGACGAAAACGCTTCAGAAGAAGAAAAGAAGAAATATACAGAATCTGAGAAACAGAGTTATAAAGCATTGTTTATAATTCATCAATGTGTCAGCCCAGACAATTTCGAAAAGATTAGTGATTCAGAATCTGCAAAAGAAGCTTGGGAGATCCTGGAGAAATCTTTTTGAGGCGCTGAGAAGGTGAAAGAAGTGAGGTTACAAACTCACAAAAGAACCTATGAACTGCTTCAGATGGAAGACAGTGAAAACATATCTGATTTCTTCACTAGAGTTACAAAACTAGTGAATCAAATCAAGACATGTGGAGAAACATTAACAACAAGAGCTGTTGTTTCGAAGATCCTGAGATCCTTAGCTCCTAAGTTCGACCACATAGTGGTGGCGATAGAAGAGGGGGAAGACTTGTCGAAATTGACAAAGGAAGAGCTTCAAGGGACGCTCGAATCTCATGAACAAAGAATGAACGAAAGAGCTGCAGGAAAATCGAAGAGTGATGTGGCCTTGCAGGCACATTCAGCAAAAGAGACCAAAGGCAAAGGAAAGTATTTCGACAGAAGTAGAGGTGGCTACAACAAATTGAATGGTAGAGGAAACCAAATCGAAGGAGACGTGTCGAATCAAAGAAGACCACACCAAGGCAACCAAAGAGGTGGTGCTGCAAACAGAGGAAGAGGTGGTGGTCGAAAACCTGATAAGAGTCACATTCAATGTTATAATTGTCAGAAGTATGGTCACTATTCGAGTGATTGTCCAGAAAAACGAAAGAATCAAGAAACTGATGCAAAGCTTGCAAAACATGAAGAAGAAGAAGAGATGATGCTGATGGTCACAACAAGAGATGAAGACAGATTCAAGGACCAATGGTACTTGGATTCAGGATGTTCATCACATATGTCTGGAAGGAAAGACTGGTTCGTCAATATAAAACCCTCAACGAAGAATATGGTAAAATTTGCAAATGACAACACACTAGCAGCTGAAGGTATTGGTGATGTTATGATCATGAGGAAAGATGGCAAGAAGTCAGTAATTTTGAATGTATTGTATATACCAGGCATGAAGAGCAATTTGCTCAGTATAGGGCGGTTGGTCGAAAAGAATTATAAAGTGTCAATCGAAGATAAGTTGATGAGAGTCGTTGATGCAAATGGGAGATTAATCTTGAAGGCTCCTATGTCTCAGAATCAAACCTTCAAGATTGAACTAAATGTGATGGAGCACAAGTGCCTTTCGACTGCAGCTAGCAGAGATGAATGGATATGGCATTATAGACTTGGTCATCTCAACTTCAGAGACATCAGAGATTTGAAGAGAAGAAATATGGTTTCAGGATTTCCTGAAATTGACATTCCAAACGAAGTATGTGAAGAATGTGTGCAGGCGAAGCAACACAAGAACAGCTTCAGCAAGGATGCAGGAAGTAGATTGAAGGCTAATCTCGAAGTCATATACTCTGATGTATGTGGACCAATTCAGGTGGATTCGATGGGAGGTAACAAATACTTTGTTACATTCATAGATGATTTCAGTCGAAAGCTATGGACTTACCTGATCAAGCAGAAAAGTGAAGTGTTCGAAGTATTCACCAAGTTCAAGTCCATGGTCGAAAGACAAAGCGGTCGAAAGCTCAAAGTTTTGAGAACTGATGGTGGAGGAGAATATGTGTCGAAAGAATTCGACAGATTATGTGAAAAAGAAGGGATTGTGCATGAGGTGGTGCCACCCTATACTCCACAGCAAAATGGAATTGCAGAAAGGAAAAATCGAACCATCATGAACATGGTGAGAAGTATGTTGAAAGGCAAGAATTTACCCAAAGAGTTCTGGGGTGAAGCTGTTTCGACTGCAACATACATTTTGAACAGAAGTCCTACAAAGAAGCTAGAAGGAATTACTCCAGAAGAATGTTGGTCTGGTGTGAAGCCTAGCCTAAGTCATCTGAAAGTATTTGGATCTATTGCACATAGACATGTGCCAGATCAGTTGAGAAAGAAACTTGATGACAAGTCAAGTCAAATGATCCTAGTTGGATATCATTCGACAGGAGGCTACAAGTTGTTCGATCCAGAGAACAAGAAGATTGTGATCAGCAGGGACGTGATCATAGATGAGTTCAAAGAATGGGATTGGACTGCAAATGTCAAGAAAGATTCAGTGGGAATCTTATTCGAAGAGCCAGAAACTCAAGTCGAAAGAGAAGTTCGACAAGAGGAGCCAGCATATATACCCAGTGCAAGCAGACCTCAAAGAACAAGACGTATGCCTGCAAGATTGCAAGATTGTGTGATTACATCAGATGATGTGATAGATGATGAAGGTGAGCTGGTACATTATGCTTTCTATGCAGATGTTGAACCTGTTAATGCAGCTGAAGCATTAAAAGATTCGAAGTGGGTGAAAGCAATGAACGAAGAAGTAAAGTCTATCGAAGACAACAACACTTGGTCACTTGTCGAATTCCCTCAAGGCAAGAAGGCAATTAATGTCAAGTGGGCATACAAAGTGAAGACGAATTCGAAAGGTGAAGTAACTCGACACAAAGCAAGACTTGTGGCGAAAGGATTTCTACAGAAAGAAGGAATAGATTTCGACGAAGTTTTTGCACCTGTTGCTAGGATCGAAACAATCAGGCTGGTTGTTGGTCTAGCAGAAATCAACAGTTGGCACATATGTCAGATGGACGTGAAGTGTGCATTCCTAAATGGACCCTTAGATGAAGAAGTCTATGTTAAACAACCAGTTGGATTTGTGAAACATGACGAAGAAAGAAAGGTGTACAGGCTACATAAAGCCCTGTATAGTTTGAAACAAGCTCCAAGGGCTTGGAATAAGAAAATTGATAGTTTTCTAAGGGAGAAGGGATTTGTGAAGTGCATAACTGAACATGGAGTATATGTAAGAAGAAGCAAGAGTAAATTGCTTATACTATGTCTCTATGTAGATGATTTGTTGATAACAGGTAGCTGCAAGAGTGAGATCGAAGACTTCAAAGTTGACCTTAGCAAGGAATTCGAAATGTCTGATTTGGGTGAGATTTCATATTTCCTTGGTATCGAATTCTACAAGAGCAGTAGAGGTTTGATGATGCATCAAAGAAGATATGCAGGAGAAATTCTCAAAAGGTTTGAGATGGAAGAATGCAACGCAACTTCGACACCTGCAGAACCAAGACTGCAACTGTCGAAAGATGCTGGTGAAGATGATGTTGATCCAACCCAATACAGAAGACTTATTGGATCATTGAGATACCTTTGTCATACAAGGCCTGACTTAGCATACAACGTAGGTATGGTAAGTAGATTCATGCAGAAGCCAAAGGTATCACATCTAGCAGCTGTGAAGAGGATACTAAGGTATCTTAAAGGAACTTTCGATTATGGCATTCTGTTTCCTGCAATTGATAAAGGAAAAGAATGCAAGTTAGTAGGATACACTGATTCGAGTTGGTGTAGTGATGCTGAAGATCGAAAGTCAACAGCAGGATATGTGTTTATGCTAGGTGGTGCAACAATTGCTTGGAGTTCGAGAAAAGAACCAGTAGTGGCATTATCATCATGCGAAGCAGAATACATAGCTGCTTCTCTTTGTGCATGTCAAGCAACCTGGATGGTGAACTTGGTCGAAGAGATAACAGGGAAAAATCATGGAGCAATTACCATGAAGATAGACAGCATGTCAGCTATCAATCTGGCGAAGAATCCAATAGCACATGGTCGAAGTAAGCACATCGAAATGAGGTTCTATTATCTTCGAGAGCAGGTAGCAGATGGGAAGATGAATTTGGAACACTGTAGAACTGAGAATCAGATTGCAGACATCATGACGAAGGGAGTGCAAGTCGAAGTATTCAGAAAGCTAAGAGCCATGATGAACATAGACAGTTTAGACACAATGAATTAGGTGGTGTGTTAAATTGTAATTCATATGTGTCAAAAGAAGATTTGATTTGTTTAGATTTAAATAGATTTGAATTTAAATCTAGATTAGATTTGATTTAGTAAAGAGATATTTTGGGCTTGGGTTTTAGCTTAGGGAGCAAGCTAACCTAAATCTATAAATAGAGGGAGTAACCCCTAATTTTGTAATCAAGTCATTCACAGTATTTTGCAGTTGCAAAGTGAATTAATAAAAATTTCCACAGTTTGTGGGCAGAGAGAAACTCTGCAGAAATATCTCCATTGTTCTTTTATTTGTTTGTCATAACTAATCATCAAGTGGTGGTCGAAATTCATCATTGAGTATTGGTGGATTTCCAACAAGATAAAGGACGAGGGATCTAAGTTGTTAGATTACTTGCAATGATTGAATGACCTATATTATATATTCGTTGCAACCACATTAAATATAATAAGTATTATCAACAAACTGTCATTTTTATCAATTCTTTTTCCTTCATCAGATTCTTAATCAACAAGTAGTGTTCTATAACTCTCTCACTCTTTGTTGGAATCTTGATATTAACAAATTCATTTTTTCCTAATATCCAAAGATTGATATCAATTGGTATAAGTCGTGCGACCTTGGAAATGAATTCCCCGCTGTCACGCACTCTCGATGAACTCGAACGTCTTTTTGAAGATTGTCTTACGCATATGCATCTTTGGCGTAATATTGACATGGATGAAATTCGAATCTTGCTTCGAGCTCAAGTTGATTATAATTCTCAAGACTCAAACGACTGTCATAGTTTCGATAGACCTTTTCCGGTAATTAAAATGTTTACTCTACCTGAATCTCCAAGGTGGACTTCCCCATATTTGATGGTAAAAACGTTCGTGACTAACTCTATAAGTTTGATCAAATTTTTCTCTTAGACGAAACTCTGACAGCTTCTCAAGTGTGCTTTGTGTCAATTCACCTTAATGGATTAACTTTTTACGATGACACTTGAACTACAAGCGCCATAAGTTTGATGTTTATCCACCATGGAAACAATACGTCAATGGCGTTACCACTCGGTAAAGCGTATGAGGATCCCCTTTCTTCTCTGTTACAGGTCAAACATATTAACAAGATTCAAGAGTATATTAATCAATTTGAGTTGACTCTAACACATGTAAAATTGATCTCAGAGCATTCTCTTAGTATGTTTTTAGCGGGATTAAGCATAACACCCATATGTTATTGTGTAGTGTTGGATATAGACGCATTTCCCGTCTATTTGTAAGAGGAGGGTTATTCCTACCACTATTGGGTCTATAGGGACCGAGAGATGGAAGGGTAGGCATGCACATCCAGAAGGTATTGTGGAGTACATAAGTAGGATTGATGCACTGAGTGTAGACGATGTCATCTAGACACCCTACACATAATATAGAATGCATTGGGAGTTTGATAACACTTCACTTTTCTGGTTATCAGTGATGAGAGATCTTGGTGGCTAGACATTTATCTGAGAGGTGGATGTGCTAGTTTGGACATGTCTAGGACATCCCATGGCCAATCCCTCATATTCCGTCCGAGAGAATCGATAGATGGTTTGTTGGTAATGTTATCAGTTATGCTCGTGCCATTAGAGATCATGTAGTGGAGGTTTTGTTCCCTACGCAGTGTGTGGATGGGTAGTTTGAGTGGTACCTTAGTATATCACACACTGACATCATCCCACCTGATAAGCATGAAGATGATGTGGTGCCTTCTCATGTTGAGAGACCTTCTCATGTCGGATGCCCTTCTGATAACGTGTCGCATCCTCCACATAACGCGAATGACCAGCAACATTTGTATATGATAATATTAGTTATGATTGTAACCTTACTAACAAAAGGACAATAAATTTTTGATCGTATTATGAATGATTTATGTATGAATTGCTTTCCTTTGTTGTTATGTGTCATGTGTGTCTGTGAGTGTTTGTGTGTGTATATATATATATATGTGTGTGTGTGTGTGTGTGTGAATGTGTGTGCGTGTGTGTGTGAATCTGAACTATGAAAGTGGTTAATACTAATCAACATTCATTAATGTTGCTCCTCCCATGTTATACCTTATCTCTTTATGAGCATTATATGTCTCTATGAAATAAAGTCCTTTTACTTGGTTTCCTCCTTCATGTTGGTGTCAAGTCAACTTGGTCGGGCAGGATCCTTCACTATGGGCTGAACTCACCTTGAAATAGAGAAAACTCTCCCACCTTTCTCTAGAACGGGCTCATCTGTTCTCACTACAAGTTTCCTATAGTGTGGTTTATTCTCGGGTGGTCCTCCCTATGGTCGGGGAGAATTTAACCTGCCACCCCCGCGTTATATTTGGCACCCCCATAATATGTGTTATTTTACTGTTATGCCATTATCTAAAGTTTCTAGTTTTTTGTAAAGTATGATTCAATACCGAAAATTTTAAAGCTACACCAAGAATTTTGAAAATTTGTGAAAAAATACCGCTAAGTTCAAAGAAATATCGAAAATTTTCTATTTACTATGAAGAAGTATTGACATTTTGAAATTTCCAGTAATGTCATATCAGTATTTTTAAAATATCCCATATGTACCAAAATGTTCCAAAAATTTTAGAAAAATCGGTAGACGGTGAAGTATTGAAAAAAATTACACTAATTTTGTGAAATAAATAGCCCGATAAAATATATACATAAAATTGAAAATGTGCTATATATACAAATACAAAATAAATTATGATGACTTCCTAACTTCGTCTTCCCAGTGCCTTATGCATCCCGCATATGCTGCTTCCTGCATGTTCTTGCATCTTCAGTATAATTCTGTCTCCAATGATCAGAGATAGAAGGGAATGGACAATCAGGTTTCAACTTTATCAGAACCTAATGATTGTCATTGACAAAATCAACAACATTGAATTTGTGCTTACTCGTATACGTAGGTGGAGCTACCATAAAGGGGAAAGTGTGATGTTAAGTTTCTTGACATGGAGACAAATATGAAAATGTATCTATAAGCAATAGGGTACCCAATATCAGAAATCGTCATCCATTTATCAGTACCCTACATACCTAAGCTAGCTATTCGTAAAATACTCCTAACTTTAGAGATTGTGTCGTAGAACAAATTGGAATACAATTTAGGGTGTTGATGAACCTCAGTGTCTAACTGCATCTGAACCAAATACCATGACTCTTCGCCCCATCCAAGTAGAGTTGCAATAGCATGAAACCCATAATTTCTATCTTTACCAATATCAACAATGTCATCAATGTAGGCATGTAAGAAATTAGGAAACTGAGACAAGTGAAAGTATCTTGAAGATTGGGTGGATGGTTGACTTTCAGCCGACATACTTGACAGTTGAATTCAAATTGGTTTGGTGCATGATCTTTTCATAGTCTAACTCCCCTGTGAGTCCTCAACACACTCCCACTATGAAGGATCATGATGTACATCACTCTCTTGACCATTTTTACTCTTCTTAACTCCCCTCTTTGGCTTGTACTTCATCGACGGTGGATACATAGAACTTGTGGATGGACCTGTTAGTTCTTAAACCTTTTTCTTCATCGCCCTTTGGTCTACAATGTCCAAAGTAATGAAATATATCTTCAACTCTTCACACTATTCTTATAAATATAATTGTAATTTCTTCCTATGGTGTACCACTATCTTCATGAGTGGCCTCATGCTCTTCAATATTTAATTTCTTCCAAATTACATGAATTGATTCTAATTGAGCAACCACATGCATCCTGGTTGGCATCAACAAATTTTACCCATTCTAGCTCATTTCTAATATGCTATATACATTGTCTTAAAACAAAACCATGCAATCTGGTGTAGAATAGAGTTTTATATCGATGTTTAATGTTGCCAATACTTTTTTGAAATGACACTCTAATTGAACCTAGCTACAACTTTAACATGGTGTTCACAACATCCAAACTTCGGCATAAATCTCCCCGGATTGTAATTAACATGTTTTTTATTATCAAATAAGCAGACTCCACCCTAAAAACCATAAATACAAATATATGTTAAATTATGTTTAGTAATATAATAACATCAAAGTCACATCCATGTCCCTATTCATTGTTGTGTTCCCTAAATGAGTGACTATATTAGTCTAAACAACAACAAACCTTTCTTTATATGGTGTCAACCATATTTTATGCACATACTTAACAAATAAAGGAATACCAGCACAAACAATCTCAAAGTGCTTCAAGTGTTCCACAAATTCAGTTTATCTATTTAGATACATGATGTTGTTCCATAGATCCATGACATTTTGCCTTTCTGATTTAACATACTTGTTACACTTCATACTAATGTTTTTTGAAATATGGAACAGACACAACATATGATTTGAATTTGGGAACATAAATTTCAGAGCATTCATCGGTTCTAGTTCCCGGTTCGTCACCACAACCTTTGCTAGAAAATTATCGAAAGAACACAAATCTTTGAGCTTCTCTAGTGCCCATGTGAATTTCTCCTCTCTCTTATGTTCCAAATAGGAAAATCCAACCGAAAACATCAACTTCATTGACGTAACACCCACAATCTCAAGTAATGGTAGCCGATACCTGTAGGATCACGATGCATGATCACTAATTAATGGCTGGCGAACAATCAAATAAATCAAAATTTTCATTTTAAAGTATTGGTAGACATTACCTAATTGTTTTGTATTTGTAATCAAAAATCAACACCAAATGAAACACATTCAATAACTTCACCAAATCAGGATATGTCCAAAAGATATCAGCAACAACATTTGAGTCGTCCATATTTATATTCCAGAACATGTATTCCTATCCATGAATAAGACTTAACAACATTTGTATTTCCTTCAATAGACCTCTCTTGCTCGTATCATATGTATATCTAGCCTTATATACTTGGGTAACACTCTTGAGGTTTTCTAGATCTTTGTATTTCAAAGCATCATTTATGTACCTTGGATCCAGATTGTACTTCGTCATTGTAATACGATGGGAAAACGACTTGGTTTTGCGCTTTATCGCAAATGTTGCGGATAGCAAGAGTTGCCACCGACTTTTCTTTTATCCAACAAGGAAAGGGTGAAAAGAATAGGAAAGACCTTGATATATTTTGAGTTTGGGGGGTAAGTTATAAAAAGAGAAGGTGTTAGCATCCTTTTCATATGTAGTTATCTACGGGCTCTTAATCGCTTAGCTCACTTTTTGAAAATTGCTTTGTGTGTGTGTTTGAAAATATTTTGAAAAACTTGCCAATGTAAGATGGACTTTGTAATGACTCTTGTATCGGTAGGTGTAACGCCCGTAATTTATTTAATGATTTATTTAATTAAATTATTTTTTGGATTATTTGTGAAGTTGCGAGATGTTGAGAATTATTGGTATGACCTGTTGGATTATTATTAATTAATTAGTTGATTAATAATAATTATATTGTGGGAATTAAGTGATATATATATATATATATATATATATATATATATATATATATATATATATATATATATATATATATATATATATATATATATATATATATATATATATATATATATATATATATATATATATATATATATATATATAATGTTGGACTTATGCTTTGAGGAACTTTGACAATTTTGAACAAACTTCTCGTATCAACACCCTTGCTTTGTAAATAGAAGTTGTTAAGGATAAAAATGAGAACTCATAGCCACCAAAATCATTTCCATATCTTGAGAATTGAGAGAAATATGCACTTGTGATCATTGGGAACAAGACCTTGTCCAACCATGACAACTTCTTCAATCAATCCCTTGCACTTTTGAATCAATCTTGATATATTGGGAACGTAGTGAACCAAAACAAACCTTGCCATGCCATACCTTCCAAAACAAATTCAATGGTGAGGTTTGGACTTCTCAAGCTTTATTGCCTAGGGCATGGAAATAAACTCATGAACCCATGGAGAAACTTGCTAAATCTCATTGCCTTTACCTACATCAGTAACAAGCAAAACAAACCAACATTGCATTTTTTAATTAAAAGGGAAAATCAAGGAAAAATATTCATGATCACAAAATAAAACAAGTCAAGGTGCTTGGTGATTCCTCAAAGAGCAAAGCTAAAGGTAGGGAGGGGAACCAAGAACCCTAATGTGATCTTGTTGTGATTGAATCAATATGATATGATGAAGGGATCTTAGGGGCAAAAATTGGGGTACAACAGTAACGTACCTGTGTTGTTGGCCGAATTAGTAGTTGGGGAGGATACTGAAGAGGTAAGTATCGAGCGGAATTTTAGGCTGCAAGGCATTTTGGGGAATGATGCGTTAGATTTTCGAGCAGAATTAGGTTGCCGGACGCGTCGAGGAGCATATGTCGGTCGTTTCCAAGTTTTTCTTAGTGTGTGTCGAGGAGTATATATTAGTTGTTATGCTGTCCTAGATGTCGTGCATGTCGAGGGGCACATAGTTCCTTATCCCTTTTTCCCGTACATGTTGTGTTTTTGGTCGTTAACCGTGCTGTGTAAATCATGTTAAGTTGCTATTTAATTATGTTAATGATTTAATCACTGATTGATGTGATAGGCTTATGGACAATGTTGATTTATGATGAGTTGTTGTGATTGTTATTGTGAATTCTCGTTGATAATGCGAAGTTGCAGGGAATTTACATGATGATGAATTACCTCTATTTACTGATAATAACGGTGATGTGGGCTTATGCCTTGCGATGGATAATGATTGTTGTGAGTATGTGATAGTGTATTCATTAAGTCACATACATTTGCATACTCTGTGATGGTCTGGATTGGAAAACTGCAAAGAAGGCTTATGCCTTGTTGATGCCTCTATTAATTGGAAATTATTAAGATGGGAGTTCTGCCCCATTTTTAAGATGGGAGTTCTTCTCCAATGTTACCACATGAATTCGTATAGTATTGAGTCGCATTCCAAGTTGTATAATTGAGTTGTTGTGATGATGAATTAGTTGTTGTGTTTTGTTGATAGCCTGTTGTGATGGTTGTTGTTTATAAGTTGTGAAGTGGTGATTTTTGCATGAACTGATTCTAGTGTAATATTCATCATACGTTCTATTATAGTGTTTGATATCTCACCCCTTCTGTTTGAATGTTACCCTTATGTTGGTAACGTGCAGGTAATCCAGAGTGAAGGCGGTTGACCTTCAGTAGTTCGAGTCGGTGTCATTGCTCTGGTACGTAACACTCGGGGGGATGAATGCTTCTTGCTTTAGTATTTGTCATTTAAGTTGTTAAACTTTAAGTTGATTGTTGTTAAGTACTTATTATTCAGAAGTTGCTTCCATGTTGGATAAAGATGTTATTATGATTTCACTGCGTAGTTGTTCAAGTTGTTGATATAAAAGATTAATTTATTTTGATGTTGGTTCATCCAAAGTTTTAAAGTGTTATGTATCCATGTTGAATGCAATGGTTTTAGAGTTGAATTTATGGCATCCTGATTCAGTTGTATAATTTATATAACTCTGATTTACATTTATATTGTCGGGTAGAATTGGGGTGTTACAAAGTTGGTATCAGAGAAAAGTTGGTCCGTCCGACCAAGTTATCGAGTCGTAGATTGTTTAACAATTGAGTATTATTAATTTGAGTTCTAACTGTTGTTTATGTTGTAGTGATAAGTTAAGATGGCTGGAACGAATGATGCTGCACTTGCTGCTGCTTTAGAAGCAATGACGTATGCTATTGAGAATCAGCCGAATACTGACGGGAATGCTAGATCTCGTAGTTTGGAGACTTTCCAGAGGGAGAATCCGCCTACGTTCAAGGGAAAGTATGATCCTGACAGAGCGTTGGATTGGTTGAAAGAGATTGAGATAATCTTCCGTGTGATGGACTGCACTCCAGCGCAGAAGGTTCAGTATGGTACTCATATGCCTGCAGTTGATACTGATGACTAGTGGCTAGAGACGTGTCAGAGGTTGGAGGTTGCAGGTGAAAATGTCACTTGGGCTGTGTTCCATAGGGAATTTTTGAGGAAGTATTTCCCTGAAGACATTCGTGGTAAGAAGGAAATTGAATTCATTGAGCTAAAGCAAGGGAGTATGTCGGTTGTAGAGTATGCTGCAAAGTTTGCTGAGTTGGCTAAGTTTTATCCGCACTATAGTGAGGTTAATGCTGAGTTTTTAAAGTGCATCAAGTTTGCGAATGGGTTGCACCCAGAGATCAAGAAGGCAGTTGGATACTAGAAGATCCGTGTCTTTGCTGATTTGGTTGATAGTTGCAGGATTTATAAAGAGGATAATAATGCTCATTACAAGATTATTAGTGAGAAGAGGGGTAAGCACTAACAGAATCGTGGTAAGCCTTATGATGCCCCAGCTGGTAAGGGTAAACAGAAAATTGCTCAGGGTTAGAGGAATAGTAGGGGAGATGCTCCTGTTGGTGTGGTGTGTTTCAAATGTGGAAAACCTGAGCATAAGAGTAATGTGTGTGCTACTGAGGTGAAGAGGTGTTTCCGTTGTGGTAAGACTGGACATGTTGTGTATGAGTGCAAGCATAAGGAGGTGATTTGTTTCAATTATGGTGAAGAAGGACACATTGGTAGCTAGTGTCAAAAACCAAATAAGGCGTAAACCAGTGGTAAAGTGTTCGCTTTGGTTGAGGATCAGACAGCTATTGAGGAGACTCATCAGAGGTACATGTTTCATTAATAGTACTCCTTTAATTACTATTATTGATACTGGTGCTACTCATTGCTTTATTGCTACTGATTATGTTAAAAGATTGGGTCTTATGTTGTCTTCTATGAGAGATGGTCGTTGACACTCCAACCAAGGGGTCAGTGACTACTTCTTTTGTGTGTTTAAAGTGTCCCTTGTAGATCTTTGACAGAGACTTTGCTGTTGATTTGGTTTGTTTTCCTTTAAGAGGGTTGGATGTGATTCAAGGTATGAACTGGTTAGAGCATAATTATGTTCATATTAACTGTTATAACAAGTCAGTGAGGTTTTCTACTCCCAAAGAAGAAGAAGATAGATTGTTGTCTTGTAGATAGTTGAGGAAGTTGACGCAAGAAGAAGCGCAAATGTTTTTGTTGATGGTGTCGCTATCTGCCAAGAATCAAGCTATAATTGAGGAATTGCAGGTGGTGCGTGAATTTCCTGAAGTTTTCCCTGATGAAATTCCTGATGTACCGCCAGAGAGGGAAGTTGAATTTTCTATTGATCTTGTACCCGATACCAGACCTGTGTCTATGACACCATACAGGATATCTGCATCTGAATTGTCATAATTAAAGAAGAAATTAGAAGAGTTACTTGAAAAGAAGTTTGTAAGGCCAAGTGTATCGTCGTGGGGAGCTCTAGTGTTGTTAGTAAAGAAGAAAGATGGAAGTATGAGGCTTTGTGTTTATTATAGACAGTTGAATAAAGTGACGATTAAGAACAAGTATCCGCTTCCAAGAATAGATGACTTGATGGATCAATTGGTGGATGCTCATGTGTTTAGTAAGATTGATTTGAGGTCGGGATATCATCAGATTAAAGTGAAGGATGACGATATTCAAAAGACGACTTTCAGAACGCGTTATGGACATTATGAGTATTCGGTGATGCCTTTCGGTTTTACCAATGCACCGGGAGTATTCATGGAATACATGCGTTGTACCCCAAAATTTTCCTTCTCATTTCTCAAAGATTCTCTCACAAGATCTCCCATGACATCAAGTTTGCAGCACTAATACATCAATTTAGGTTTGGAATTAACACAAGGGCAAAATGGTCAATTGCATGCTGAAAAGTCAAACTTTGACTTTTGGATCAAAATCAAGTTTCAAGAATCATATTTCATCAAGACATGTTGGATTATGAAGTTTGTTTCATCAAGAAGATCAAAAGTCATGATTCCTTTGGAAAAAACAAAATTTTAAATACTTAGAAATTTTTTTAAGTGTTTAAGAAATATGATAAGTTCAGAACTTCTGGCCAGATTTTCACCATGATGCAAGTTGATTCTGGAAGAACTTCTAACACAAGAGTTGTAGATATCAATGAGATCTAAAACATTGCAGAACAGAACTTCTTCTAGAAATGCTGGGATTTCAAGTTATAAATCCTTGAAGACACGTCCATGAAACTAAAGCACTCGGTAAATTCTGGGCCTTTCCCAGACAGAATTTGGTTAGAACTTCTGGACCCGTTTTCATGAAGGTTCAATCAGAATTTGCAAGAGTAATTCAAAGAGTGTCTACAAAGCGTGTTACAAGCTTTCTGAAAAGTCTGAGTACTCCTCCAGAACATGCTGGAGCAAAGAGATTCAAAGATCAGAAGTTGGATGTTTGTTCTAAGTTACGTTGATGCTGAACTTCTAACCCAGACTTAAGCTATGATACATAATCTCATTTTGCAGGTTTTCTATTTTGATAAATCTCATCATCATTTAATGCTTACACCCACTTTTGAGTCTTTATCCAAAGGATTTCCCCACGTGTGACATAGAAGTACCATTGCTGTCTTTGAAAAGCAAACTTTTGTACAAGTTTATGCTGAGCCCATGCTTTGCTTTTTGCTTCTGAGGGTACTTTTCCTTAATTCATGCTTACAAATCCAGCTTAAGTGCGGCTAAAGCTTCTAACCACCATACTTGTTTAAACTTGCTTCAAGAATAAGTCAGCACCCTAGCATATGATGGTTGTACTATTGACTACTCCAAGCTACTAAATCCTTGCCTATAAATTGAACTTCATTTGCAACTATAAAGGGGGTCGAGAATTTGAAAATTAGCCTTGAAACCTTGATGAAGTTTCAAAGAATTGGAAACTGAAAACATAAACACAAAAACCTGCTAAGCTTCTGTTTCTTTTCACGCCCAAACTCTAATTTTCTTGCACATCTCTTGGCCAAATCACCCACTCAGTTTCTAACATACATTTAGAAACAATCCTAACTCATGTTTACTGACTGCAATTCCCTCTCCACCAACTTCCATTTCAAAATCAGAACTTTGCTTCTTGGCCGTTCCAGAATTTTCCAGCCATTCATAGCTCAAGTTAAAGATTGTTCCAGCCTTCTGGGCACGTGAGAAAGCTGACCAGAACACCACAGTAGCCAGAACCAGGTTCTATCTCACAGAACATTTTCCAGCTGCAAGGTAAGTTTCTGCTGACTCTCATCACATTACTTAGGCATCGATATGCTTACATGTTTAAAAATACAATGTAGACATCCTGACTCTGATGCTGTACATATTCATAAAATTCATGTATTTTTTGCCTAAGTAGAGAGAATCTCAGTTTAGAACTTCTCGAAGAAATTAGGATTCAGAATTAGGATTAGAAAATTCATGCTTGCTTTTGATTTACAATTCTGATACTTTATATTTCTGAAACCATGATGAAACCTGCCATAACTTCTATGTGTGTATTTTCTATTTTTTTTGAGAAATGACTAAGCTGCAGATGCTCTGACTAGCATGGAGAAAGAGATGAAATTCATCATCAGATTTTACATTATAACATATGTTTATGTTTTTGCTTCTAATACCGGATGTATAGCCATCCCAATGGTAGAGAATGCACGCATGAGACATTAGTGTTAAGGGTCCTGAGTTCTAGCCCCAGAAACACCTTTTTTTATGTCCATTTCCTGACATTTTTACCCCATTAGTTGGATCAGAACTTCTAGACATTCCCACCCAACAACATTGACACCTCAGACACCCATTATCAAAACTTTTAGCTTGCCAAAAACACTAGAATTTCTAGGTTTCCAGCTACATCATAACCTCCAAACTCTCTCAATATCCAGAACATCATAGCAACCAAAACTTCCATACCTTCCAATAACATTAGAACTTCTAGGCTGCCAGTTGCATCAGAACTTCTAGGATTTCCCTTGTTCCCAGCAACCCCATAACTTTAGTGTGCTCGGGCCCAGAACTTCTGACCTTCCCCTTTTCTGCTGACACTTTCTTTCTGATTTGCAGCGCATCAGAGTCAGAGTTTCTGCCCCTTACTTATGTCCTTTCAGCAATACGCTGATTCTGATTCTTTTCCCTTTTATTATTTTTGATATCACTTTATTTTCAATAATAAAAAAAAAACACCAAAAACATTTTTATATTCACATACTTTGTTTTATTTCTTTTAAAATCAAAAGACTTAAAATATTTTCTTAAGCAAACTTATTTTCTTCTCTTAACAAAAATAAAACAAGTCCATTTTATATTTCTTTTACATTATTTCAATATGGTTGTAATAGATAATTAGGAATTTAATTTCTTGCAATCCCCATTTGTAAATTTGTACACCCCACCCCCCTAATGATTATAATAGCATAGAATATTTACTTCCCGTAACTTATCACTTTCATATAAATGCTAGTAATTAGGATTTATATGGGAAGATAAAATTAACAAGTAGACAACCCTAATCAAAGACTAAATTCATGCAAATCAAGCACAATTTCACACATGCACCCCTAGGATAATTCCACTTGTTGCCTCATGAAAATGGTCATGTTATGCATGTGAGACGTCTTAGCAAGACAATCAAAATACAAGATCATTGTCCCTCAATGACGCTTCGAATGATGCCTTTCAAATGATGTTAGTTCCTCAAAGAGAAATGCTAAGATATCTCACAACATTGTTATCATGACTATACGATGACCCATGCCCGTCCCTTTGCATCCAAAGGTAAGGCTTCTTACCAATCAATGATAAGATGGCAATATCAAAGGAAGAGAGAAATGAACAAAAGACTATTGAGTAGGTAGAAACGTTCTTAGTTGATTTCTCACTTTCAAAACAAACACATACCCAAACACTTTCAAAACATGAAATATTTTCAAAAGTCCAACACTTTGTATACGTTCTTAGAAAACGATAACCATTACAAAGTTCGACTAAACAAAGGCGCCTTTTCAAAAATACTTTCAAAACCACCACAAAGCATATTTTCAAACAAAGCAAGTAATCTAGCAAGCAACTAAGAGCCCATAGATAACTATGGATGAAAAGGGTGCTAACACCTTCCCTTTTCATAATCTACCCCCCGAACTCAAGAAATAATCTCAAAGGTCTTTCCTGTTCTTTTCAGCCTTTCCTTATTGGATAAAAGAAAATTCGGTGGCGACTCTTGCAAACCGCAACAATTGCGATCAAACGCAAAAACATCCCAAGTCAGTTCTCCCACCGTATCACAGCATGAATCGCATATTTCATACTTGTTTGGACCGATTTGTGGTGGTGTTCATTGATGATATTTTAATTTACTCTAAGTTAGAAGGAGAGCATGCAGAACACTTAAGAGTAGTATTGCAAGTCTTGAAAGAGAAGAAGTTGTATGCAAAGCCGTCTAAGTGTGAATTTTGGTTAAAGGAGGTTAGTTTTCTTGGTCATGTGATCTCAGGTAGTGGCATTGCAGTAAACCCATCAAAAGTAGATGTTGTGTTGCAATGGGAAACTCCAAAGTCGGCTACCGAGATTAGAATCTTTTTGGGACTAGATGGTTATTATAGGAGGTTTATCGAAGGTTTTTCTAAGTTGGAACTTCTGTTGACTAAGTTGAATTGTAAAGGTAGAGCTTTTGTGTGGGACATTCAATATGAAGAAAGTTTTACAGATTTGAAGAAAAGATTGACGCCGGCTCCAATTTTGACGTTACCTAACCCAAGAGAACCTTTTATGGTATAATGTGATGCTTCTAAGATGGGTTTAGGAGGTGTGCTTATGCAGAATGATAAGGTAGTTGCTTATGCATCAAGGCAGTTGAGGACTCATGAGAAGAACTATCCTACGCATGATTTAGAGCTTGCTGCAGTTGTTTTTGTGTTGAAAATTTGGAGGCATTATCTTTATGGTTCTAGATTTGAAGTGTTTAGTGACCATAAGAGCTTAAAGTATTTATTTGATCAAAAGGAATTGAATTTGAGACAACGAAGATGGTTGGAGTTGTTAAAGGATTATGATTTCGGTTTGAATTATCATACAGGAAAAGCGAATGTGGTAGCTGATAAGTTGAGTTGAAAGACTTTACATATGTCATCAATGATGGTTAAAGAGTTGGAATTAATTGAACAGTTCAGAGATATGAGCTTAGTTTGCGAAGTGACATCGCGAAGTGTTATGTTGGGAATGTTGAAGATTAATAATGAATTTATGGAGAGTGTCACAGAAGCTCAGAAGTTAGATGTGAAACTGGTAGATTCGATGGTTCGGATCGGCCAATATGAGAATAGTGATTTTAAGTTAGATGCGCAAGGTGTGTTAGGATTTCGCAATCGGATTTGTATTCCTGATGATGCAGAGATGAAGAAAGTGATCCTTGAAGAGAGTCATATAAGTAAGCTAAGTATTCATCCAGGAGCTACAAAGATGTATTAGGATTTGAAGAGTTTGTTTTGGTGTCCTGAGATGAAGAGTGATATGGCTTGTTTTGTGTACGCATGTTTGACTTGTCAGAAGTCGAAAGTTGAACATCAGAAGCCTGCAAGGTTGATGCAACCGTTAGAAGTTCCAGAATGGAAATGGGATAGTATTTCGATGGACTTTGTGACAGGGTTACCTAATACTTCAAGGGGACATGATACAATTTGGGTGATTGTTGATAGGCTTACAAAGTCAGCTCATTTTATTCTTATTAACATCAGTTTTCCAATATTAAAGTTGGAAGATATTTACACTAGTGTAATTGTGAAGTTGCATGGTGTTCCTTTGTGCATTGTTTCAGTTAGAGATATGAGGTTTACTTCTGATTTTTGGAAGAGGTTGCAAGAGGCTTTGGGTTCTAAGTTGAGGTTGAGTTTGGCATATCATTCTCAGACAGATGGTCAGACAAAAAAGACTATTCAATCGTTGGAAGATTTGTTGAGAGCATGTGTTATTGAGCAGGGAGGTTCGTGGGATACTTATCTTCCATTGATAGAGTTCACTTATAATAACAGTTACCATTCTAGTATTAGGATGGCACCTTATGAAGCGTTATATGGTCGGAGATGTAGGACTCCTTTATGTTGGCATGAATCTGGAGAAAGTGTAGTGCTTGGGCCTGAACTTGTTCATGAGACTAATGAGAAGGTGAAGTTGATTCTAGAAAAGATGAAAGCTTCCCAAATTAGATAGAAGAGTTATCATGACAAGCGAAGAAAGGATTTAGAATTTCAAGTTGGTGACCATGTGTTTTTGAGAGTTACACCTGTAACTGGTGTTGGGAGAGCATTAAAGTCTACGAAGCTCACTTCTCGTTTTATTGGTCCGTATCAGATTTCAGAAAGAGTTGGGAATGTGGCGTATATAGTGGCTTTATCGCCTAATCCTTCGAATTTGCATGATGTGTTTCATGTGTCACAACTCCGGAAGTATATTTCAGATCCATCTCATGTGATTCATATGGATGATGTGCAAGTAAGAGATACTCTTACTGTTGAGACGATGCCTATACGAATCACGGATCGTGAAATGAAGACTCTGGAAGGCAAAGAGATTGCTTTGGTGAAAGTAGTATGGTTAGGAGCTGCTGAAGAAAGCATGACTTGGGAGTTGGAAAGCAAGATGTGGGACTCCTACCCTGAGTTGTTTGAATGAGGTAAATTTTCGAGGAAGAAAATATTCTAAGTGGGGGAGAGTTGTAATGCCCGTAATTTAATTAATTATTTATTTAATTAAATTATTTTTTGGATTTTTTGTGAAGTTGCGAGATGTTAAGAATTATTGGTATGAGTTATTGGATTATTATTAACTAATTAATTAGTTGATTAATAATAATTATATTGTTGGAATTAAGGGAATATATAAGTTGTACCCCAAAATTTTCCCTCTCATTTTACTCAACACATGCTCATTGAGATCCTCAACTTGCTCAAGGAGGCCCAAGAGTTGGCCAGACAAACTCTCTCCTAAAAGCAATGGACCTCCAATTAGGGTTTCCATTTGCATCAAGATGGGTGAACTCCAAAGGCCTCATTTGACCGCCTTAGTCCTAATATGTCCTCAAGATCATCTATGCCAAGTTTCATGCTTTGCACAAGAAGTTTGCTCAGTCAACTGCTCAAATGCCTGAAAATCAACTGTACTAGGTCAAAAGTCAACTGTGGCCCACATACAGTCAAACTTCAAGATTTTGGTCAACATCAACATTTTGAATTGATACCCATCATTTGATCAAGGGTTGATCATGATTCCCCAGGGAATGCCTCTAATTCATCAAAATTCAAAAGTTGCTAAATTAGGGTTTCTCAAGAAAAGTCAACCAAATTTGACCAGGCATAACTTCCTCATACTTTATCAGAAATTTCTCATCCAAGGCTCATTTTGAAGAGAATCCAATTCCCTACAACTCATCTTTACCCTTCAAGTTCATGAAATGCACTCATCAAAAGATATGGATTCAGACATTATAGGTCATTCCAAAAACTCAACAAAAACACCTTATGGGTCAAAGCTTCTTACATGAACATGGAAGACCCAATTGAGATGAGACCAAAAATATTGTTTATAGGACATCCTAAGCTTTCTAAAAAGTCCAAGAACACCCTTTAAGGTCAAAATTTAGAGAGATATGCATTGTCAAAGTTGGCCATTTTTGGAAATTTGCATAAAGTCAATAATGCCCAAAATTGCATTTTTTTCTCAAATGAGCCTAACTTTTTATCCTTGCATTATGCTTCAAACATGGCCCGCGACCCTTGAGCTCACTCATATATTTTTCTATTATTTTTATTATTTATTTTTATTATTTATTCATTAAAAGTCAAAACTAAATAAATAAATAATGAAAAATATGTAAGATATGATTGTGAATATTTTTCTCATCAAATAAACATCAAAATATGCTGGCAAATCAGAGGAGAATCGTGGAAAGAGAGCAAGATTGGTTTTTTTTCCAAGAATGAGAAAAAATCAAATCATTGAAATAAAATATTTTCCTCATTGAAAGCATGGATTTCTTTCTTCTTTTGTTAACCTAATATGTCCCAATACATATAGACAACATTGCCAGACCTAGAACACATGGAAAAGCTGCCTCCACGCATCCAGAAAAAGCTCCAAATTTTGACAAAAAAGTGGTGATCAAGTTCCAATTTAGAAGGCGATTCAAAGGGTTTCAAGGCCAGCAATCCACTCCCGGGAACCTCCTGAAGCTAACAGTACCATTTGCACGCCTCAAAACTCCAGAAATCATCGCATAACATCATCACGGTTTGCCATTTTTTTCAAATTCGTATCTATATATTCTTGCATTGTTAATCTATTTTGATTACATATTCGTGTTTGAAGGATATCTATATTGATTTGGTATACTGGAACGAGACCCTTGGTACACGATTGACGATCGTAACAAAGATTGAAAATTTCAGTAAATTTCTACTTACTGATCTGATCTTTTATGGAATTGATCCCCCTTTGACTGTATAAGAATATGTGGAGCTCGACATGTCTAGAAGCACAGGAGAACATTCGTTTGCTGATATTATTACCAGTATTCGATACTGGATTATTCATAGCATTACTATACCCTCCCTATTCATTGCAGGTTGGTTATTTGTCAGCACAGGTTTAGCTTACGATGTATTTGGAAGCCCCCATCCAAACGAGTATTTTATAGAAAGCCAACAAGGAATTCCTTTAATAACCAGCCGTTTTGATTCTTTGGAACAACTCGATGAATTTATTAGATCTTTTTAGGAGGCTCCAATGACCATAAATATGACCTATCCCATTTTTACAGTACGATGGTTGGCTGTTCACGGACTAGCGGTACCTACCATTTCTTTTTTGGGATCAATATCAGCAATGCTGAATTATAGAGCTATTTGGTATCTATCTGAATTATAGAGCTACGGCACAATCAAACCCAAATGAACAAAATGTTGAATTGAATCGTACCAGTCTATACTGGGGTTTATTACTCATTTTTGTACTTGCTGTTTTATTTTCAAATTATTTTTTCTATTAATTGAATTCAATTAATTGAAGAAAAGAGAATAGTATATATATATATATTAGGAATTCTCTTATCCCATTCGGAAGGATATCATTTCATAATTATCTATGACTGGTTAGGTCTCTAGTATGACTGACTACTTGATCAAATGTGGAGGAAAGTGGGATAAATGGCCGATACTACTGGAAGAATTCCTCTTTGGATAATAGGTACTGTAGCTGGTATTGTTGTGATCGGTTTAATTGGTATTTTCTTTTATGGTTCATATTCCGGATTGGGTTCATCCCTGTAATAATCGGATGAATTTAGTTTTCAAAATGAAAGCATAAGAACTCAACGGGGATCCACTCTTTCTTTGATGAATTCGAAGGGGTCCCGTTGAGTTCTTCATAATTAGAATATTTTTGTCAGTGAGTCAATAGATAACTTTATTGTATGTTTCAAAAAATTCCATTTCCTTTTTTTAGGATCTTATGTGTAAGAATAGGGAACTATATACTATATTTAATACTCTATTGAACATAAAAAAGATTCTGTAGAACCAAACCTTTTTGATACTAACATAATCTTACTAGAAATATATTTCTAATATAGACTCATGATTAAATTCTTTTTTTGAAGTGAATTAAGAAAGTTGTATTTTCTGAATTCAATTCCCGGTCTTTTTTGTTTGTCCATTCCTTAACTACGTATCGATTTTAACATAAACAAGAAGGAATTGGACTCTAGGAAAAGACAAATTATCCATCCTAGAATCCTGTTTTCCCTTTTTCTACTTTACTTAATATTATCTACCTACCTATTTTTTTAGGTTTAGTATCGAGTCGAATTTAATTCTATTACAATATAAATTCTAATATTTCTATTCTAGGTGTAATACCTCAGGTGCTAATGAAACTATTTTAGTGAAATTTAACTGTCTCAATTCTCGGGCTATTGCGGAAAAAATTCGAGTTCCTTTTGGATTTCCTTCTTTATCAATGAGAACCGCCGCATTATCATCATACTTTATTATTATACCATTACGATGTTTTAGTTCTTTACAAGTACATACAATTACAGCTCTGATGACTTGAGATCTTTTTAAAGATGAATTTGACACTGCTTTTTTGATTACAACAACAACAATGTCACCAATATAAGCATACCTTTGATTACTAGCTCCTATGATTCGAATACACATCAATTGAGGTTGAATCATATCCTTTTTTCTTATCTTTCAGTTTCAGTCAAAAAGTTGAAGTAAAAAAAATATTTTGGGTTCAAAAAAAAAACCGGAGAATTGCCTTTTTTTATACTAAAGATCTCTTTCGTTCTAATGATTATTCAGAAAGAATAAATTGAGTTCGTATAGGCATTTTGGATGCCTCTATTGAAATCGCATTTCTAGCGATATTTTCTGGAACACCTCCCATTTCATAAAGTATTATGCCGGGTTTAACAACAGCTACCCAATATTCAGGCGATCCTTTTCCCGAACCCATACGCGTTTCGGTACGTCTTACTGTAACAAGTTTGTCTGGAAATATGCGTACCCATATTTGTCCACCCCGGCGAACATTTCGTGACATTGCCCGTCGACCCGCTTCTAGTTGTCTAGATGTGATCCAAGCGAGCTCAAGTGCCTGAAGAGCATATTTTCTGAAGCAAATTTGACTACCACGAGAGGCTTTTCCTTTCATTCTTCCTCTATGATGTTTGTGGAATCTCGTTCTTTTTGGGTTATAGTTGATGGTTATTTCTCAATTCTATCTCTATTACAGAACCGTACATGAAATTTTCACCTCATACGGCTCCTCGCGAAAAAATCGATTGAAAAATATTGAATCGAGAAAATAATAATAATTACTACAATAAGATACAATAGAATATAATTGCGGGATTTTTTTACATTTAATAGAATCTATTGATCTATTAGAAATTTTTTAATCTTGCTTTGATATATAATGAAATATGTATTCTTATAGACCATTTTTGCTATCCGTATCTAACTAGCTAATATTTTTGGATATAAGGTTCTAACGAATCAATATTTTTTTTATTTTTTTATTATTATCATATTGGATTGGCAAAAATTTATCAATTCCAAAAAAATTTACATTTTCGCGGGCGAATATTTACTCTCTCATTATAAATTGATTAAATTGAAGATGTAATATAGGGTTAGTCCACAACTCCTCAAAAAAGAATGAATTCTTAGTTCCTTCCGCCATCCCATCTAATGAATCAGTAAGATTTCAAATTTTAATATAATCTTTTGTATTCACAGGTTCCGTCGTTCCCATTGCTTTTCAATTTATGGTTAGGTCCAAATTCTACAATGGAGCCTCTTTAATTAAGAAGATTCAATTTTTTTATTGTCTTATTTTATTCGTTTTTGTTGAATCAACCTTCTCAGTTTTCTTGATTCGTGGCTCTTGATTTGTTTATTCTAGGAATATATTCATCCATATATGGATGAATTTTGAAGATTGATGCTTTATTACACTACTTTTTATGAGATGACCCATAGACCTTTACATAGGAGAATTCTATATCATTAATATCCTTTTTCTATCTTTCTTTCACCCCTTCATTTATCTGTATATTCTTATTGATTTACAACTTATAGTCTTATTTTTTTTATTTCAGTTGCTATAATTATATCATCACATAGATCCTTATTTTGATTTTATATTTTCGGGGTTCTTTATATCCGGATAATGGGAAGCGATGAGTAGGTTATTTATTCTTTAGTAATTAATTCGACGAATTTTTGTAGAAAATTAACCACTCTAAAAAAAAACCAACGAGTCACACACTAAGCATAGCAACTCCTTCATTATAAAATGATTAATTAATTTTTTTTATTCAATCTTTTAAAAAATTTCATTTCTTCTTTGAGAATAAGAACGTAGTAAGAATTCGTCATTTTTTGTTTTTTCAAAAGATGGAACGTTATAAGGAAAAGGTTATTAGTCGTTGTTTATAAATATCCAAACTTTGATTCCTAAGACCCCATAAATAGTTCAAACTGGATAGGAACAATAATCAATTTTAGCTCGAATGGTTTGTAGAGGAATCCTACCTTCTCTGATCCATTCGACACGTGCAATTTCATTTCCGTCGATGCGTCCCGCAATTTGTATTTGAACTCCTTTTGTACCTGCCTCTTCAGCGAATTTTTTTATAGCTTTTTGCACTGCTTTACAAAACAGAATTCTATTCTTTAATTGTCTGGCTATAAATTCTGCAAGAATATTCGGGTCTCTATAAACATTTGGAATTCTTGTAATTTCAATGTTGATTTGTCGGTTCACACATTTTTTTTTGCACATTAGTATGTAATTCTTCCATTCTTTCAGGGTTATCCTCTATTACTAAGTTTGGGTTTAGAAGTCCCATATTGATTATCACGTGAATCCGATTGCGTATTTTTTTAATCTTTATTCGTCCAATTCCCTCGCCATCGATATCAGTTGTTGTTTTTTGTATTTTTTGTATATAATTCTTGATACAATCTCATATTATTTTATCTTCTTTTACATTCTCGGAATAAATTCTTGGTTGTGCAAACCAAATAGAATCATGACTTTGAGTTGTACCAAGTCTGAAACCAAGCGGATGTATTTTTTGTCCCATAATCCCTCACTACTCTATATAAAATAATACGTCTGATTTGTCTACTTTTTTTATCTATCTATCTATCTCTCTCTCTCTCTCTCTCTCTCTCTCTCTCTCTATATATATATATATATATATATATATATATATATATATATATATATATATATATATATATATATATATATATATATATATATATATATATATATATATATATATATATATATATATATATATATATATATATATATATATATATATATATATATATATATATTAATATCTTGATATATCTTTTTTTTCCTGCAAAGCATTAGTTCTATTATAATAACCCTTTCAATTTTTGAATATTATTAATTATCATTCACGCTTTGTGTTGTGAATAGACAAAAATATTTTTTGAACAAAGGGTTATATTTCTCTATATTGGTTCTATTTTCACAAAAAAATAAAATCTCTTTTTTTGATTGCAGAATAATACAATTCTTTTTGAGTAATTTATTAATTAATATTTATTAATGACTATTACTAAATTTATGTTAAAATGAATGTTAACGACGAGATCTATTATCATTTTTCGCAAAGCCTCGGAAGTTTCGAGTAGGTGAAAATTCTCCCAATTTATGGCCTACCATACGATCTGTTATATAAATAGGTAAATTCTCTTTTCCATTATGGATAGCAATGGTATGCCCAATCATTGTAGGTAGAATGGTAGATCTTCTGGACCAAGTTATTATTATTTCCTTTTCTCCTTTTGTGTTAAGCTTATTTATTTTTCTTAATAAATGATTCGCTACAAAAGGATTTTTTTTAGTGAACATGTCATAGTTAATTATTTCTCTTATAATTTCTAAAAAAATGAATTTTTTCTCTTATATTTTTTATTTTATTTCCAATTTTAAAATACACAATCTCTTTTTAAAATATAGAATCTCTAAAAAAATAAAATCATAGAATGTCATAGTCAATCGCTCTTTTCTTTTGTAAAGACGAAGAAACAAATTCTATTTTCTCTACTATCCACTATTGACTACGGCGACGAAGAATCAAATTATCACTATATTTATTCCTTTTTCTAGTTCTTCTTCCAAGTGCTGGATTCCCCCAAGGAGTTGAGGGTTTTTTTCTACCAATTGGGGCCCTCCCTTCACCACCCCCATGTGGATGGTCTACAGGGTTCATAACTACTCCTCTTACTACAGGACGCTTGCCTCGCCAACGTTTAGCTCCGGCTCTGCCCAAAATTTTCTGGTTTACGCTAACATTCCCCACTTGTCCGACTGTTGCTGAGCAGTTTTTTGATATCAAACGAACCTCTCCAGAAGGTAATTTTAATGTTGCTGATTTACCCTCTTTTGCAATCAGTTTCGCTACAGCACCCGCTGCTATAGCTAATTGTCCACCCTTTCCAAGTGTTATTTCTATGTTATGTATGGCCGTGCCTAAGGGCATATCGGTTGAAGTAGATTCGTCTTTTTGATCAATCAAAACCCCTTCCCAAACTGTACAAGCTTCTTCTAAAGCATACGACTTTCTGGATATAGATTAGAATATCTATACAGATACATCTTATATATCGTTCATTTCATATATTATATATGACATAACGAAGTACCATACCACATGAGTGGATATATAATATACGAATCCAAATATTCTGAATGACTCATGTTATCATCTTCTACATCCTAGGTCTTTCTGTTCCTTCATCTGACTTATGTTCTTCATGTAGCATTCAGACTGAATGGCTCTATGAAATTACGTTGCTACTTCGACATAGTACGGGTAACGTAGGAGACATTTCTATTTTTCCCCGGGGGAATCCTTAGAATTACCACTGCTTAGCTTTCAATTTGCATTTGACCATCAAATGAAATGTGAATAATCTGTGTCTTCCCCCCTTTTTTTTAAACGAGGAGCACTTCGTGTTCTGTCGGTGCTTGAAACAATTTTGTCTTCTCCATATTACTATATCTCTAGGGTCAATAATTTTATATTAGGAACTACTGAACTCAATCACTTGCTGCTGTTACTCTTCAGTTTTCTGTTGAAGTCTATCCTGTAGAGGTACTCAAATAGGACCAGTGATCGATTTCTAGGTTTTTCCTTAAACCTAATTGGTTACTTCCAATTACATAAATCTATAGTTCAAACCGCACTCAAAGGTAGGGCATTTCCCATTTTTATAGGAACTTTTGTACCATAAATAATGGTATCTCCAATTATAGCCCCTCTGGGGTGTAAAATATATCTTTTCTCACTATCCCCATAGTGTATGAGACAAATGTGTGCATTTCGATTAGGGTCGTATTCGATAGTTACAATTCTACCATATATGTCTTTTTCATTACATCGAAAATCAATTTTACGGTATAAACGCTTATGACCTCCCCCTCTATGCCTTGCGGTAATGATTCCTCTGGCATTACACCCTTTACCACAATGATGATGTCCAGAAATCAAACGATTTCATGAATTGGATTTCACTTGACTATTTATGGCTCCATTGCGTGTGTTCGAGCTAGAAGTTTTGGATAAATGTATCGCCATGTTATGAAGTGTATTTTTATTTAAGTTATTTTCTTTCTAAGAGGTGGAATAGAATAACCCGGTTGAAGCGTAATGATCATACGTTTGTAATGCCTTGTATGTCCCATAATAGGTTGTATTCTTCTACCTTTTATTGGGATTGCGAGTTGATTCATAGTTCTTACCTTGACACCAAAGAAGAGTTCGACCCAATGTTTTCTTTCTGCATAGAATGCCTAGAAGCTTTCTGCATATTTAATTTTTAGTTTTGGTGCATCAATGCCAAATTGCCATTGTTAGGGTTTTAACCTCCGTTTTAGGGCTTTGAGATGCAGGGAAAATTGGACCAAAAGAAGGTTACCATGATACTCGTGAGATCAAAACGAGTTGATCTGTATGCTTAGAATTGATTTATCATGCCTGGTTTTAATTTTTGAGGTTTGCAGAGTTGTAACTATAGTGGGAGTCCGTAGGTAAAAAGGATGGTATCTAAAGCCACGGTCCAGGGAAGAAGAAGGTGGCGTGGCAGCCAACCACTGGCCAATTTAAATTTGCGCGTGTTTTTCAGGTATAAGGCGTGCGTAATTATTATGATATTGTTTGTATATTATATTACCAGATAAGCAATACAGCGCAGATGGCAAGGAGTATGTGCATGTGAGGCAAGGGACCTGGGTTCGATCCCAGGTCCAAATATTTTCTTATTTTCTGAACAATTCCTTGCAGATCCAACATATCTCAATGCCTAGCGTCCACCGTGTGCCCCAGATCCCATCCCTAAGATCCTAAGATCTCACGCTCCAACTTTGAGGGACCACCATAAACCATCAGGAGAGAGGTACACTGGACCAAACGCCAGACCCTGGGCCATCTTTGGGCCTAACAGGAAATTTGGCAGCATACCCCCCAAATTGCTCAACACCAGGCCCAATTCTAATTCTTTTCTTTCTTTTTTATTTATTTGCCTTTAATTATATTTTAACACAAAATCATTTTTTTACTATTATTAAATCAGAAAAAAATCACAAAAAAACGGTAGAATTAGGTTTTTATTAAAATTAGTTTTATTTTGGCAAATTAATTAATTTTGATTTGATTGTTTTCATAATTAAAATTAATTAGACTTATTAGGTTAAATTCATAAATATTTAATTTTCTCAATAAAATACCAAAAAATGTTTTTTTAATTAATTAGATTTAGGTTAACATTTAAAATATTTTTCTCAATAATAAAATACAAAAAATATTTTCCTTTTAATTGATTAGATTTTTTTTAGGACCCCGACTTCATTCTCGTATTTATTTTGTCGCGCGCGTCCTTATTTTCTTTATTCTTATTAAATATTGTAATTGTTCCCAAGTTGTAATAGTTAATTAGGTTTACTTTTCTGCTTGTCATTTTTCCCGGGTTTTTAATCATGTAATTCCCTCCCCCAAAGCCTTGTAATAGTTAGGGTTTTAATTTCTTGCTTTTAATTTCTGCAACTATTTAACTGTTATATGTACGGACAATAGGCTTGCATGTGAAAGATAAATGATTAATACAGTAGAAAACCCTAATTGTGCAAAGATAATTAACTGAAAAAAACACACTCGCACATGTTCACTCCTAGGGTTTGCCCCACTTGGTTGCCTCAAAAATAATGGTCGTGTCCCTCGAATGTAGGAATACCTTAGCAATGACCCGCGAATCAAAATCGTCATAAAGATCATAGTTTCTACTTGTCCCTCGAGTTGCCTACAAATTGATCTTATGACGATAGTCCCTTCGAAATGCTAAGGTATCTTTACTTGTTGCCTTCAGAGGCCATTTCGTCCCTTCGAACATCCCTTTACAAATCCAACAATAGGGCTACCTATTTCTTAATAATAGGATAACGCTGTCTCAAAGAAAACAAACAGAACTTTTTCGAGTAGGTAGAAATCTTAAAGTACTTGCTCAAACAAACAAATTTTACACAAACACTTTTCAAAACAGTTTTCAAAACAACTTCGTCACACTCTTGAGGACCGATACAAGGGTTATCACGAAGTGAACAAAATTTTTTCAAAACAAGCACACACAAGCAATTTTAAAAATGAGCAAGTACCTAAGAGCCAGTGGAAAACCACAGATAGAAAGGGTGCTAACACCTTCCCTTTCTATAATCTACTCCCCGTACTCAGAAACATCTCGAAAAAGGTTTTTTCCTGTTCTTTTTCCTTTTCCTTTGTTGGATGAAATAAAAGTCGGTGGCGACTCTTGCTTACCGCAACATTTGCGAATACAAAATGCAAACCAGTATAACAGTCGGTTCTGCCACGGTATCACAGAACTGGCGACTCTGCTGGGGAATTTGGAATAAAATGGGGTTTACCTTTGGATCTAGGTCATTTTTAAAATTGCTTTCTTGTTTGTTTTGCCTACTTAATATTTAAGAGTTTTTGCTTGGGTATTGTTGAAGATCCTACACTCGGATCTGGGGACACTCCTTAGGTAAACAACAATAGATCACAGAGACTGTACGGTGTAGACCGATATGGTTTAAGAGATGGCTGTGTTGGTGTGACACTTTGGTTGGTACCGGTATCCTTCGTATGGAAACGAGGAGAATATGGGGCCGCCGCGTGGTGTCGTGAAGCACTAACGGACTTTATAACCTTAGTTGAACAAACTTGGTCATTAGAAAGTAGTGAGATAGCCGGCCTCGGTATAAAGCCAAGGATTGGTTGATACTCGATGCTACACTCATTGAGATCAGACTTTCGAGATATTTCGGCTACAAGAAAAGATTGCCTGAGCTGAAACAATGCCCGATAAAGGATGATCAGTGATATTGAGAATCTTTAGAACCCGGTCACTTTTCTAAGACAGGTTTGAAACCAACTAAACTTCAAGAGGGTACTTACCTTTAACCTCAGGAAAGCCTTTGAACCTAAGGTCTATTGTGTGTTTTGCTTGTGTGTGATTTATTCTGTTTGAACATAACATCATGCATCATAACATAACATCCATTCTTATTACACTAACCATTTCAAGGACCAAGGGAATTTATCTTTGTTCTGTTTTGCAGGTCATGGCTTCCGCTCGTAGAAACACTATCCGAATCAGCTTTGTGAGAATACCTCCCCAGCTCAAGGAGCTAGTATCAAGGGTTCCTGAAACTTTTGCATTCACTAAGAGACATGGTCAACTTCTCAACCTGGTCACTTCAAACTTTGATGAGAAGATGATGAGTGTACTCTTTTAGTTCTTTGATCCCAAGCACCACTGCTTCACCTTCCCAGACTATCAGTTGGTGCCTACCATGGAAGAATTCTCTCAGCTATTGGATATACCCATTCTTGGACAGTTGCCTTTCACAATTTTGGAAGAAGTTCCTAAGCTAGAAGTCATTGCCTCAGCCTTGCATCTGAAATGGGCCGAGGTGGCATCTAATTGGGAAACAAGAAGCAGAGTGAAGGGTTTTCTAGCCAAGTTCCTAATAGACAAGGCTCAGCTGTTTTGGGATGACATGGACTTTCAGGCTTTTGAGGAGGTCTTGGCCCTTCTAATCTATGGGTTAGTACTATTCCCTAACCCAGACTTATTCATAGATGTGAATGCTATCAAGATCTTCCTCTCTCGCAACCCTGTGCCTACCTTGCTCGGAGATATCTTGCACGCTCTCCATACTCGTACCATGAAGAGAAGAGGGGTTCTTATGTGCTGCATGCCATTGCTGTCGAAGTGGTTTATTTCTCACCTCCCTAAATCCGTACTGAAGAGTGAAGAAGGTTTGGGTTGGTCGCAAAGGATAATGTCACTCGCTCACACGAATATTCTCTGGCATTCCCGAGCTATGGGAGATATTGCTATTATTGACCGCTACAGGGAGTACCCTAATGTCCCATTACTTGGCATCATAGGAGGTGTGATCAGTGGAAATAGAACTGACTATTTTTTAAGCTGGTTCGCGAAATGTCGCGGTAAGCAAGAGTCGCCATCGTCTTTTATGTTCTCCAACATGGAAAGGACAAAAGCACAGCAAAGTTCCTTCTTTGAGAATGTTTCTCGGTTCGGGAGGTAGATTTATAGAAAGGGAACGTGTTAGCACCCTTTCTATCCATGGTTATCCATGGGCTCTTAGGTACTTGCTCTTATGTTTTCAAAAATGTTTGCTTTCCAAGTGTGTGTGGGTTTTGAAAAAGTTTCGTTTGAAAAATTTCTAAGTAACTCTTGTATTTGTCCTCAAGAGTGTGTGAAAAATTTGTTTGAAAACTTTTTTGAAAGTGTGGGTGTGAAAAGTATTTTGTTTGTTTTTGAGAGAGCAAGTACCCAGGAGAAATCTACCTACTCTAAGGAATTAGGCTGTGTAAGAGTCCTTTAGATAGTGCTATCCCACCATTGAGAGGTAGGTAGCACCGTCGTTGGAGGTGTTCGGGTCAATTCGATTATTAGGGACATGTGTGGTCACCAAAGCAATAGTAGGACATCTTAGTGGTAACCCTAGTGTCTTAGATCCTTTTTATCCGAGGCAACCGTTTCGAGGAAACTGGATCTTAGACAGGAGGGCGACCTCTAAAACACCCTATACTTGATGACCACATTCGAGGCAACCAGTGAGGCGTACCCTAAGGGTGGCATGTGCATGTGTGTTGTTTTTTAGTTAAATTGTCTTTGCATGTTATTTGTAAGCTACAGATTGGTTTTATTTTTCATACATTCTTTCATGCATTTTTTAACAGTTAGGAGTGCGGAAAATAAATTGCAGAAATGTAAATCTAGCTATTACAAGGCGCGGGTCTATACATCGCCAAAAACAAAAACCCGTTTGGAAAATAAAGTGCGAGAATTTAAAAGAAAGCGATAAAGTTCTAATTAATTATTACACTTCCTGAGCAGATACAAAAATATAAAATATTGAATTAAAATAAACTGCGCGCGAAAGAATTGAATCGGGACGTCTTTAGGGTGTTGACCCTTTTTTTGAGAAAGAATTGGAGTTGTCCTTTTTGCAATTAATTAAAATTAAAACTAATAACTAATTAATTTATTTATTAAAAGAAAAAAAAGGTTTTTGTGTTTTTCATGTTTTTAATGAAATAAAAGAAATTAAAAATGTCAAAAAAGAACCTAAGTCTAATTCATTTTTATTTATTGTAAAAAAGGGATTAAAATTAAACCTAATTAATAAAAAGACTAAATTAATTAATTTGCATTTATTTACAAAAAAAGGTAATTGAAATTAATAAAAATGTTTTTTTTTTGTTTTTTCTGAATTTTTATGGAAAAATAAATATTTAGTTAATAGTTGATTAAGAATTAAATTTAAATAAGTGAAATAAAAATATAAAAGAAAAAAAAAGGCAAACTCAAGGGGGGTGATGGGCCAGCAAGGGGGCTTGTTTAGAAATCTGAGGCCCATTTGTTGCCAAGCACGTTTGACTATTTGCAATTGTCCGTGGCATAGTTGACTGGGGAGCATGGTGTTCCCTCTCTCCTGATCTTTGGATTGCTGCCTTGAGACACTTGGCACCTGGATGTCTAGGATGCATGGTGGACCTGCCTTTGAGAATCTGCACGCAATTGTATGAAGAAAAATAATATGGAAATTATGGGGGGCCTGGGATTCGAACCCAGGTCCCAACGTTCCCTGCCTGCACGCCTTAGCCACTGAGCCACTTGTCTTCATTCGTTATTATAATAATACATAATTAATATATTGAAAAATCAAAACAAAGCCTGGAAAAAAAAGTAAAACGCACGTTATTTGAAAATGGCCAATCACGCTGCAGCACGTCATCATCTTCTTCATCAAACGACTGGTTATTTACCTGCGGATTTTTATCCGCAGGTAGTTTCGTAGGCTTGTCCTAGAATCGTCCCTAGGCCCTGAAAACCCAATCCAAGATCATGGTTGATCTCGTCTCCACCTCCTGAATCCATCCATGCTCATTATTTGCTCTGATTTCACCTGAAAATAAAATGCCTAAAAACAACCCACACAAACCCTAAGAGCAGATATCACCATATGAGGCCTAAAAACCAAATCAGCTATTACAGTTATGTTGGAAATCAATCAAGCAATATGATTATGCCAATATCTTTGAGAAAAAAAATGCAAGAATGGAGAGTATAGATTTCGTGTACAGGGGTGAGTTTGGAAGAACTTACAACGCTTGATATGGAGTCTTAGGACGTGGTATTGGTCTCTTTAGGTTCAGTGGATGGCAAGGAAGGAGGCCACGTGCTTACTTTGATCTGAAAATGCCTACAACACAGTTTTTGATCTCTCACTTTTTGGACAATTTTTGAACTTTGCTCTGGCCGTTTGTGCACTTTCTAGGTCGTGTCTTAGGTTGGGAAGGCTTGCATATGTAGGTATGAAGGGGATTAGGTCAGCAGCTGAGCTTGTATATTGTGCAATTAAGTTTTGGAGATATTGCTTTACCACCATTAAAGGACTTTCCAAGTTTGAAGCAAAACCATGATTTTATGCTCAAAATAGCCTGGCACGATTTTGGTAGCTGTCATTTGATACATAAAAGTTATTCAAACCACAAAGATGCCATTCAATGAATTTTTAGATTTTATTTGAATTATTATGGATTTAAAATGAATTAAATCCATAAAAATTAAATAAAAATGAAAAAATAAATGTTTGGTCTTGAAATTAATCATGGGACACGTGTATGGCATGACAAGGCTGAATCAAGTGGAAGAAAGTGGGCCCTTTTGTCAAAAATTGAAGTTTTAGGGATAGTTGACTTTTTCCATTTCACAAAAATTTCTCAACTTCTCCAATGCATATCTTGCTCAATTTTGATCATATGAACATGTTCTTGGACATTTTGGAAAGGTATTGAAGTCCTCTAACCAATGCCTTTGGTACCATGTCATTTGGATTTACCAATCTCAAGTTATGGTCTTTGACTTAAAGTGCCTTTTTGTTGACTTTTGAAAATGACCTATAATGTAGAAATTGATAACTTTTTGTGAGAGCATTTCTTGGACTTGGAATGTGAAGATGATTTGTAGGAAATGTCATCCCCTTCAAAATGAGCATTGGATGGGATTTTTCTGATGAACCAAGAAAAAGTTATGCCTTGGTCAAGTTACAGTTGACTTTTCAGCGGTCCAAAAATGGAAACTTTTGCATCTTGATGATTTTTGAGCCATACTTGTGGAATCATGATCAAGACTTGATCAAATTATGATTGTGGCTTCAAAATAAGATGTTGACAATTTTTTTATACTTTTGACTGCCAAATGACCATTTTACCCCTACAGTTGATTGTGAAGCAATTAGGGCTTTTGACTGTGCAACTTGATGCTGTGAGCCTTGAAACTTGGCATGTAGATGCTTGACAATGTATATAGGCATATGGGACTTGATTGGACCCTTGAAAACCTCAACTTCCTTGCAAGAACCAAAACCCTAATTTTGACTGGCTTAGGAGGATGTTAGGACTGTGCAACCCTTGAGTAGCCTTGAACCAATTGAAGATGATTCTTGACAAACTTTGAAGAATATGGGAGGGAAAATTTTGGGGTACAACGGTTGCCCCTGTTCAATCTTCTTAAACCTGAGGATGTAGATTGGCTTGCGTGCCTTTCGTGATCCGAAGGTGGAAGATGATTGAACACTAGAGTGCCCAGAAATTTGCACTCACATAGTAGAATATCATCAGTGTGATGGCGGGAATGGGCTTATAGATGCCATTTGGAAAGATGGTGGATAGGAGGATGGGCTTATAGATGCCATCTGGAGATGTGACAGAACCTTGTCGAGAATGGGCTTATAGATGCCATTTGGAAATGTAATGGATAGTTATGGAGATGGGCTTAAAGATGCCATCGGGGGATGTGACAGAACCTTGTCGGGAATGGGCTTATAGATGCCATTTGGAAGTGTAATGGATAATTGTGGAGATGGGCTTAAAAATGCCATCCGGAGGTGTCGATCGCGTAAGAGATTCCTTAGCGAGAACTTGCGTACTTTGAGAAAGGAAGATGGTTTCCTGGCCTGTTACAGGGGCTGATCTTCAAAATCTTCATGCAGATATGCCCTGGTTAGGTACAGGTATCAAATCTACAATTAATCGCTCGCAGATATGCCCTGGCTAGATACAGGTATCGAATCTGGAACTTCAAAAGGTTGCTTACAGACGTGCCCTGGCTGGATACAGGTATCGAATCTACAAACAATCGCTCACAGATATGCCCTGGCTAGATACAGGAATCGAATCCGGAACTCTTCATGCAGACATGCCCTGGCTGGATACAGGTGTCGAATCTACGATCAGTTACTCACAGATATGCCCTGGCTAGATACAGGAATCGAATCTGGAATTGGTCGTCTATAGATATGCCCTGGCTGGATACAAGAGTCGAATCTCTAAACTCTTCATGCACACATGCCCTGGCTGGATACAGGAATCAAATCTGGAATTGGTCGTCTACAGATATGCCCTGGCTGGATACAGGAGTTGAATCTCTAAAATCTTCATGCAGACATGCCCTGGCTGGATACAGGAATCGAATCTACAATCAATTACTCACAGATATGCCCTGGCTTGATACAGGAATCGAATCTGGAATTGGTCGTCTACAGATATGCCCTGGCTGGATACAGGAGTCAAATCTCTAAACTCTTCATGCAGACATGCCCTGGCTGGATACAGGAATCGAATCTACAATCAGTTACTCACAAATATGCCCTGGCTAGATACAGGAATCGAATCTGGAATTGGTCGTCTACAGATATGCCCTGGCTGGATACAGGAGTCGAATCTCTAAACTCTTCATGCAGACATGCCCTGGCTGGATACAGGAATCGAATCTACAATAAGTTACTCACAGATATGCCCTGGCTAGATACAGGAATCGAATCTGGAATTGCGACAGTTGATAGTAATCATCTTTGGATTGTCCTTTTTCCTGAAAAGGCAAAACATCAGTTATATGCAATGTCATGATGCATGATATCATGATGTTCAAAATGAGATAATGTCGTATGCACTTTGTTATGTATGTAAGCAGGATGTATGAAATGTGATATGTTTATGAATGTGTTTTTGTCTAGGAAAATAAATCCTTGACGAATGCCGGGAGCTTGTTAAATCCTGGACTGATGTTTGAAGAGTAGAGTTCTTCGTTTCCGCCGGGGATAATGGTTGCAAGAATAAACCGGTAGGAGAAGATGACTCCGTTGGGGAATAAACTTGCTGGAGAGATTCCTCTGCGGGGAAATACTCTGTGGGAGGAGATACTTCACTGAGGTTTTGATGGTAACTCCGCTGGGGATTCCTGTTGATAAGTTTTGTTGAGGATTTGATGAACTCCGCTGGGGAATGGGAAGAACCTCGCCGAGGACGATCTTTCCGTGGTAATTAGCTGAGGATAACCCAGTTATAAGCTCTGGTGGGGAATAACCTTTGAATAAAGCCGGGGAGATGCGTTCGTACTTTGCAGGGGACAAGCTTCCAGAATCTACCGGGGATAAGCTTCCAGAATCTACTGGGGAGATTGATTCAACTTCCCTGGGGAAATTTTGGACTGTATTGGGGAATTGGCTCCACTGGGGTGTCTGTAATCCGCCGGGGAACAATCTTATACCAAGACTGACGGGGATGCTTGTTTAGGAACATTTGTATACTCCGCTGGGGAATATTGAGATCTTCTGGGGATACCCAACTTCCTTAAGGCTGATAGTAGACTAACTCTGCTTGGGGAGAGTGTTGCTGACTTGCTAGGGATACTGTTCCTTTTTAGGACTGATGATAGACCCACTCTGCTCGGGGAGAGTATTGCGGGATCTTGTCTTACTCTGCGGGGAGTGAAGGTATCCTGGTTACATTCTTCAGCCGAATTTACCTTGGTACCTCGATGGACAGAGCAACTAGATCGCTCGGACAAGTCATTATTTCCCCTGTTTCTGATGTCACCTGCAATTAGTCCTTTGTTTCGTATGCAAATATTTATGAGTTAGAAATTAGTGTCAAATGCATATATCAAAAACGAACATTGGACGTTCTTCGCAAGACAAAACAGAAAAAGGAAAAAACAAATGGCAATTTGTCTAAAAAGTGGATTTGTATTGATTTTGAATTTTGCCTGTAAATAGGCGTTTGTGTACAAGAGGCTGACGTCCTAGTAAGAGAACGCAGGCGAACAACAGAGTTTATACATTTTGTGAAAAGGAAAACAAAACAGCTATTTGAAAAGTCCCATTGGGTTCCAACTCCGCTATCACCTTTATGTCTTCAAGCGTCTCATCACTTGGTTGCTTAGTTGAAGGTGGAGCTGATTGATCGATGTCGTCTGAATCTGATAGTTGATACCGAATTCTGGATGCAAGGTGATCCGATGAGACATAGTATTACGCTTTATCCCTAACTTTTGCCTGGACCGCCCTTTCGGGTTTTCAGTCCACCGGGATACCCATTTTTGCCCAAGCCGCCTTTTCAGGTTTTCGACTTGTCGGGTGTACAGATTTTTTTCATTTCATCCCTTATTTTTGCCCGAACCCTTTTGGTTCGCCGGGAAGCCCTTATTTTTGCCTAGGTGTGTCAACCTAGCGGGTCTTTTGTTCATGCGTAGTATCTTTTTATTATGTCTGCATTGGCGGGGTGAGGAAGGTCGTCACCATCCATGGTGGTTAGAATCATAGCTCCTCCTGAGAAGATATGTTTAACCACAAATGGCCTTTCGTACGTAGGGGTCCATTTTCCCCTGGGATCACCTTGAGGAAGAATGATGCGCTTGATTACCAGGTCTCCGACTTGATACTCTTGTCGTCTGACTTTCTTGTTAAATGCCCTGATCATCCGTTTTTGGTACGTTTGACCATGACAAATAGCAGTAAGTCTCTTTTCGTCGATTAGGTTCAGTTGATCAAGTCGAGTCTGGATCCATTCATCTTCGCTCAAACCTGCATCCTTCATTAGCTGGAGAGAGGGTATCTGGACTTCAATAGGCAAGACTGCCTCCATGCCATATACCAAGGAAAAGGGTGTTGCCCCTGTTGACGTCCTTGTTGAGGTAAGGTACCCATGAAGAGCAAACGGTAACATCTCGTGCCAATCTTTGTAGGTCACTGTCATCTTCTGCACAATCTTCTTGATATTCTTATTTGCTGCTTCTACATCCGCATTCATCTTTGGCCGGTAGGGAGAAGAGTTGTGGTGCTGTATCTTAAATTGCTCGCAGAGCTCAGTGATCATCTTGTTGTTAAGATTGGTACCATTATCCGTAATGATCCTTTCCGGGACGCCGTATCGACAGATCAGTTTGTGCCGAATGAACCGTGCCACGACGTTCTTGGTTACGGTAGCGTAGGAAGCTGCTTCAACCCACTTTGTGAAGTAATCAATCGCTACTAGGATGAAGCGATGCCCGTTGGATGCCGTAGGTCTGATCTCGCCGATCATATCAATGCCCCACATTGCAAAAGGCCAAGGTGCTGTCAAGACATTCAAAGGAACTGGAGGAACGTGCACCTTATCAGCATAGATTTGGCATTTGTGACATGTCCGAGAATGTTAGTAACAGTCGGCTTCCATTGTGGAACAGAAATATCTTGCCCGAAGGATCTTCTTTGCCATGGTATGTCCACTGGAATGTGTTCCGAAGGTACCCTCATGCAGCTCTGCCATGATCTTTTCTGCTCCAGTTTTATCCACACAACGTAGTAAGGTTGAATCGTGGTTCCGCTTGTATAGAATGTCATTGCTGAGGAAGAACTTTGCAGCGAATCTTCTCAGAAACTTCTTGTCATTAACAGATGCGCCTTCGGGGTATTCTTGAGCTTCAAGGTACCTCTTCACTTCATGATACCAAGGTTTTTTTGTTACCTCTTCATCCTCAAGATCGCAGCAATGTGCAGGTTCGTCCAGTTTCCAAATAATGATCCGAGGAGCCTCGTTGTCCCATTTGACTTTGAACATAGAAGACATCGTAGCTAACGCGTCCGGCAACTGATTCTCCTCTCTCGGGAAGTGTTCAAAAGTTATCTCCTCGAAGTGGGGAATCAACGTCAACACACACTCTTTGTAAGGAATAAGATTTGGGTGTTTCGTATCCCACTCGCCTTTGATCTGATTGATCACGAGAGCGGAATCTCCGAAGACACTCAGAAACTTGATCCTTAGGTCAATTGCAGCTTGAAGGCCCATGATGCATGCTTCATACTCCGCCATGTTGTTGGTGCAGTTGAAACATAGCCGGGCGGTAAGTGGAGTATGAGTGCCTTTTGGAGATATGATCACAGCTCCAATGCCATTACCCAAAGCGTTTGAGGCTCCGTCAAAGTGCATAGACCATCGGGATCCTTCCTCAGGTCCTTCATCCGGTCCAGGTACTTCGCAATCAGTCACTACCATGATATTCTCATCTGGAAATTCAAAGTTCATGGACTGGTAGTCATCCACTGCCCGGTGTGCCAAATGGTCTGCCAATACACTTCCCTTGATTGCTTTCTGAGTCGTGTACTGGATGTCGTATTCTGTCAAGATCATCTACCATCTTGCTATTCTTCCGGACAGGGCAGGCTTTTCGAATATGTACTTGATTGGATCCATTTTTTAAATCAATAGAGTAGTGTGAGTCAACATATACTGTCTCAACCAGCGAGTAGCCCATACCAAAGTGCAACAAGTTTTCTCGAGCAGTGAGTATCGGGTCTCACAGTCGGTAAACTTTTTGCTATGGTAATAAATGGCGTGCTCTTTTCGGCCAGACTCGTCATGCTGCCCCAGCACACACCCCATTGAGCTGTCCAGTACTGTCAAGTATAATATTAGAGGTCTCCCTTCAACCGGTGGCATAAGAATGGGTGGTTCTTGGAGATATTCTTTGATTCTGTCGAAAGAAGCTTGACATTCATCGTTCCAACATACTACTTGATCTTTCTTCAGCAGCTTGAAGATTAGTTCACAGGTAGCAGTTAGATGTGAGATGAATCGGGCAATATAGTTCAGCCGTCCTAGGAAGCCTCTGACTTCTTTCTCTGTCTTGGGAACTGGCATCTCTTGTATGGCTTTCACTTTGGCAGGGTCCACTTGAATACCTTTGTCGCTCACGACGAAGCCTAGCAATTTTCCAGACCTCACCCCGAAGGTGCACTTGTTTGGGTTCAACCTCAGCTTGTACAACTTCAAACGGTCAAACAGTTTTTGTAGATGGTCAAGGTGTTCCTCCTCAGTTTGGGACCTTGCAATCATATCGTCGACATATACTTCTATCTCATGATGGATCATGTCATGAAACAAAGCAACCATGGCACGTTGGTAGGTTGCCCCAGCATTTTTCAACCCAAATGGCATGACCTTGTAGAAAAAGGTGCCCCACTGAGTAACAAAAGTGGTCTTCTCCATGTCTTCAGGAGCCATCTTGATCTGATTATAACCTGAGAACCCATCCATGAAGGAGAATACCTTGTGCTGAGCAATATTGTCAAGCAGAACGTCGATGTGAGGCAGAGGGAAATCATCTTTAGGGCTCGCCCTGTTCAAATCCCTGTAATCAACACACATTCGGACCTTACCATCTTTCTTCGGCACTGGAACCACGTTGGCAACCCACTGAGGGTAAGAAGTCACTGCTATAAATCCGGCATCAAATTGTTTCATAACCTCAACTTTGATTTTCTCGGACATCTCTGGACGCATACGGTGGACCTTCTGTTTAACCAGAGGGCAGTCTTCCTTGGTAGGCAGGTGATGAACTACAATGTCAGTATCCAACCCAGGCATGTCTTCGTAAGACCAGGCAAAGATTTCCACGTAGTCATGCAGCATCTGAATCAACCGCTGTTTCACACTAGCCTCCAGATTGGCACCAATCTTGACTTCCTTTCTGTCTGTCTCAGTACCCAGATTTACCGTTTCCACTGGCTCTTCATGTGGCTGAATGGCCCTCTCTTCCTGGAGTAGCAGTCTTGCAAGCTCACCAGGCACTTCACAATCATCTTCACCTTCGTCTTCGACTAAGTTGATCGGATTTTCGAAGTCATAACTGGCAGTAGCAGAGTCGTTACCAGTGAGATCCAGAGTGGATTGGAACCTGTATAGGTGAGTGTGTGTAAATATAGATGTTTTGCAATATAATAAAGAAAGAAAAGGAGCGCAAGATTTGAAATGTAAAAAACGTCCAATGCTTTTATTAATGATATATGAAAGTGACACACAAAAGCCCTCACAAATGAAACCACGGTGCCTCGGGTAAGACACCGGGCAATAAAGTTTAGTAATATTGTTTGTTACAAATTCAAAACAAAGGAGTTCATTACTGAGTGAAAAAAGTAATAGGTATAAAGTCTTTTACAGTCCAGTTGCTTGGTCCACCGTTGGTCGTCGGGTAGATCCAGCTGTCAAATTCGGATTCCTCCACGTCGTCTTCAATAGCATTTACTCCTGGGTTGGTGATGAATACAGGAGGCCTTCCAATCCTTGCTTTACGCACAACCCTCTGAGCTTCTGCAGTGAAACCCAAGCCAAATTTGTCAGTCTTCAGAGTAAAATCAGGAAGTCGGCCCCAGTTTGCGCACTCACCCTTCTCAATCACAGCCCGGGCATCCTTTAGGGAAGCCATCTTCAAAGGAGAGTCTTCTTCAGTCACTGTCTCTGCTGCTGCCAATGTCTGAGGCACTTCTTCAAAATGTTGAAAGGGGTCTCAATGAACTCCCCATCAATTTCTATGTACCTGAACGAGTTGAGGTGGCTGACCATATATTCCTCTTCCCCTTGCACTGTAACAATCTTCCCTCTGACCGGGTATTTCAGCTTCTGATGTAATGTGGAGGTCACAGCTCCAGCCTTGTGGATCCAAGGACGACCCAACAAACAAGAGTAGGATGGTCGGATGTCCATCACATAGAAAGTAGAATCAAAAACTTGAGAACCAACCCTGATTGGAATGTCAACTTCCCCATGTACCATCCTTTTGGACCCGTCAAAGGCCCGGACAATAATGTTACTAGGCTTGAGCTCTAAACCCTCACAATCCAACCTGTCTAGGGCCTTTTTAGGTAATACGTTCAACGAAGAACTAGTTTCAACCAGCACGTGGGCAAGAGTAGTGCCCCTGCATTCAATAGAGACATACAGGGCGTTGTTATGGTTTTTTCCTTTGGCAGTCAGATCGGCGTCAGAGAAACCCAACCCATTATCAGCAGTCAGGTTGGCCACACAATCGTTAAATTGATCAGCAGACGTTTCTTGTGGCACGTGGGCCGTCTTTAGGAAGGCAATCAGGGCCTTGGCATGGGCCTCTGAACACAACAACAGTGACAACATGGAAATCTTAGATGGGGTGTGCCCCAGCTGCTCAACGACGTTGAAATCACTCTTCTTGATAATCTTGAGGATCTCTTCCATCTCTTGCTTGGAAGCCTCAACAGTGGTTGTCTTTGGTGCCTCCATCCGGGAAGTCACATCAGTAGCAATCCCTTTGCCCTGAGCGTCAGATGACTCGGCAGCAGGGGTAGAAACAGGAACTTGGTCAGGCAGGGAAGTGGGCACACTTGCAGGTGTGATGACAAGAGGTCTTTGAATAGCTGGTGGTGCAATATCTGGTGAGAAAAGCCTACCACTATGAGTAACCTTGGCAGGCCCGGTGATGTTGCTGAAACCGGTACTAGATTCAAACTCTTGTTTTACTCCCAGAACATAAACATCTGCCCCATAGTGCCACGGGACAGCTTTGTCAGATTTATAGGGGATGGGCCCCGGAACAGTGATGATGATAAGAGCAATCTTCTGAACAGACATGATTTTGACAGGCTTCTTTGAGGGAGCCTTAGGAGGGTTATTGAAAATAGTGACAATAGAAACTTCTTCGGTACTGACAGCAGGAACAACAATTTTCTTGAACAAGATCTCTTTGCTATCCATCAGGTTTTGGACGCCTGACTTCAGCAAAGGACAACCAGCAGGTGAAACAACACATAGATGGCAACCTTTACTACATCCCGGAAATAAACCGGCTAGCAACAGGTTCCTTTTGACAGTCAACAACGGAGTAACAATCTCATCCACAGAGGCTACATACGGGTCTTCTTCCACAGCATTCACTCCATGCTGGGGCATGGGAGCAGTCACAACATTGGGCCTTTCGGGCGCCTCGAACTGTATTTCCTTAGCATCAATAAGGTCCTGAACCTTATTCCTTAGAGCCCAACAATCATCAGTAGAATGCCCCGGGCTGTCAGAGTGATAAGCACAGCGGGCGTTGGGGTTGTACTTCGGAGATATGGTGTTCACTACCTTCAGAGCTTCTTTGACAATTACCAGATTGGTTGACAGCAGTTGCGGCAAAATCTGAGACAGGGTCATGCTGAGCCGAGTGTACTGCCTTTTGGGCCTCTCACCTCTTGGCTGGTTGTATTGATGAGGAGCAGCAGCAGGCTTAGAAATAACCACCGCGTTGACAGCTTGGCGGCGTTCCGGTTTATTTTGTCTTCTGGGACCATAAACAGCACTAGCTTCCTTCTTGAAGGGCTTCTTTTCAGTACTCGAGGAGGCACCTTTTTGTATCTTCCCCGACTTGATACCAGCTTCGATCCTCTCACCAGTCAGGATCAGGTCTGTAAACCCAGCAGAGGAATTACCAATCAGATGGTTGAAGAATGGACCAGACAGGGTCCCCAAGAACATGTCCACGAGTTCACGATCCGTCAACGGTGGCTGCACCCTGCCAGCCAGGTCTCTCCATTTCTGCGCGTACTCCTTAAAACCTTCACCCGTTCCTAGTGACATACCCTGGAGTTGGGTACGCGTAGGAGCGAGGTCGGAATTGTACTGATACTGCTTATAAAACGCAGTAGCCAAGTCCTCCCAGTTTCGAATACTGGTTCCATCCAGCTGATAGAACCATTCGAGATGAGTCCCTGAAAGACTATCCTGGAAGAAATGGATCCATAGGTTCTTGTCTGCAGTGTAAGGTTGGATCTTCCTTACATAAGAACAGAGGTGCAGCTTAGGACAGGAAGCCCCGTCGTACTTCACAAAGGCAGGTGCCTTGAACTTGTGTGGGATCACCACCCCAGAAGATAACCCTAAGTCTCCAAAATCCAACCCAGGCACACGTTGAATCTCCATAGCATTTAACCGGTCTTCCAGCTGTTTGTACCTATCCTCAGCAGGAGGGTACTGTTCATCATTGAAATCTGTCTCGGTGTTAGAGACCACAGGACTAGGAACCTCTCTCCCTTGTGGGCTATCCTTCTCTGTAGAGGAAGTAGCCTGATTAGCCTCATTCTATAGTGTATTCCCAAACCTCCGTCTAGTGTTAAACAACACAGTCCTTCTCTTCTTCTTCTTCTTCTCCTTCAAGAGCAGAGTCTTCAACTCCTGTTGACCTTGGGCTAAGCTCATGACCAGCTCATGGAACTGGGCGTTCTGGGCCTGGAGGGCCTTGATAGCTTGTTCGGTAGTAGGCTCGGAAGACATGATGATTGAATGCTGAAATAAACAGCGAAGAAGATTAAGCAACTTGTAGAAAAAAGGGTACCTGTTATGCATATGATGCAATGAGATGCGTATGATTTATGTTTGCAAAGACAATCGGGATTCAACTTTGTAGACAAAAAGGAAACACGCTTTATTAGATTCAAACTTTAAATTGTTCAACAATTTTCCCTTAGGCGTTACAAGAATTGAAAATACTGAAAAGGAAATAAAAGCTGTAAAAGAAACATCCAAAGCCCATCAGTGCTCCCATGGCCTCCTCTTCTCAGTACGGATATAGTCATTCAGGACCCGCTCATTCTCCAATTGCTTAGTCAGCTTCTGGATCTTTTGTTCCTGTTCGTTGAACTTTTCCCGATAAGAATCCCGTTCTTCCTATAGCTGCACCCAAGACCTCTTTAGTGTATCAACATCAGTGGGTATCTGAGGAGGGATGACAGTTGGAGGAACCCCGTCTCTATCAGGAGATTCAAGAATGATAGTCCTGACAGCTTCGTATGGCATACCTAACTTCTGAGCACGGATGCGGACCCATTTGTAGTAGGATTCCATAGGTAGAGAAGTCTTTGGCCCCAACTCATGTGGGTCAGCTTTATGAATTCTGTCCCAAGCCTTGATGAATCTACGGCGTAGCTCGTCACTATCTATCTGAAACTCAAAACTGATGTGAGGTACCAACATCTCATGAGGCCCTGCTCTTCTGGCTCTTCCAAACCGACGGAGAGCTAAACATGGATTATAAGAGATTCCTCCTTGGGTACCGATCAATGGAACATTAGGATATTCTCCGCAACGATCAATAACAACCACCTCATCTAAACCTCTGAGAGTCCAAATGATGTCATCATCAGTGAGAGACATTAACCTATGAGCCCAGCCTCTTCCTTCTTTGTTCTTCAGCACGAACTTAGGGAGGTGCGAAATAAACCACCTCACTAACAAAGGAGCACAACACCACAGAGTTCCCCGTCTTCGGGCAGTACGAGCATAGAGTTGCTGTAGGATATCACCCAAGAGAGTGGGTACAGGGTTCCGAGACATGAAAATCCTTATGGCATTGATATTGACAAAGTTATCAGGATTTGGAAACAATACTAGACCATAGATTAGGAGAGCCAGGATGTCTTCGTACGCCTTGAAGTCTAAGTCATTCCAGAAACTGTTAGCTTTACCAATCAGAAACTTAGCTAAAAAGCCCTCAACTCCGCTTCTAGTCACCCAGTTATCCATTACCTCCTTGTTGGTCAAAGGAAGGGCTGCTGCAATCTCCTCAGGCCTAAGAGTCTTTTCCCAACCAATGAAGGGAGTCTGTTCCAAAACAGGGATACCAAGAAAATCAGAGAATTCTTCCAGGGTAGGGACCAGCTGGAAGTCTTGAAAGGTGAAGCAATGGTACAACGGATCATAAAACTGGGTCAGGACACTCATCAGTTGTTGGTCCCACTTTGAAGTGACTAAACCGAGAAGAGAACCATGCCTCTGGATGAAGGAAGTAGTATTTGGAATTCTGTCAACCAACTCTTTGAGCAAATCAGGTGGGTGAACAAAGTTGAGCCGAATAGTATTCCTTCGCATAGGCATCATAATGTCCTACAAAACAGAGCAAAGATGAAACCCTCTTGTCTTTGAAATGGGTCAGTCCTTATGCAGGATGCATGCAATGGTATGATGGTATGATGTTATGATAAAGCACACCACAAATATTCACAAAGGCAAACATGATAAGGCACACAAGTCACACAAGACAACCCTTAGAGTTTAGGCCAGCATGAAGTTCAGGTACTACCCTCTTTCAGTTTCGTTGGTTAAGACCTGTCCTATCAAAAGTAACCGGGTTCTAGAGGATCCCAATATCACTGACTACCCTCAATCGGTCATAACTCCAGCGTCGCAATCTTTTCTTGCGGCCAGAACCATCGCGAGAGTTTAGCCTCAATGGGTGTAGCATACTGCTACTGTTCTATGGCCAAGTTGGGTCAATTTAGGGTTCTAAGGTCGGTTGGTGCTTAATGACTCCTCAGAAGACCCATATTCTCCTCGTTGCAACACAAGGGATATCGGTACAGACCAAGGTGCCACACCAACGTAGCCACTGCTTCACCCGTGTCGGTCTATGCCGGACAGGTCCCTCACAGCTTATGCTACCTAAAAGGGTATCCCCAGATCCGGGTTAAGATCCATGAAACTCCGATGCAATGCCCACAAATATAAAGCAATCAAAGCAAGCAATTGAAAACATAAGTATGATCTAATCCTAAGGTACACCTCACTTTTATAAAATCCCCAGCAGAGTCGCCAATTCTGTGATCGGTGGAAATAGAACTGACTGTTTTTTAAGCTGGTTCGCGAAATGTCGCGGTAAGCAAGAGTCGCCACCGTATTTTATGTTCTCCAACATGGAAAGGACAAAAGCACAGCAAAATTCCTTCTTTGAGAATGTTTCTCGGTTCGGGAGGTAGATTTATAGAAAGGGAAGGTGTTAGCACCCTTTCTATCCATGGTTATCCATGGGCTCTTAGGTACTTGCTCTTATGTTTTCAAAAATGTTTGCTTTTCAAGTGTGTGTGGGTTTTGAAAAAGTTTCGTTTAAAAAATTTCTAAGTAACTCTTGTATCTGTCCTCAACAGTGTGTGAAAAATTTGTTTGAAAACTTTTTTGAAAGTGTGGGTGTGAAAAGTATTTTGTTTGTTTTTGAGAGAGCAAGTACCCAGGAGAAATCTACCTACTCTAAGGAATTAGGCTGTGTAAGAGTCCTTTAGATAGTGCTATCCCACCATTGAGAGGTAGGTAGCACCGTCGTTGGAGGTGTTCGGGTCAATTCGATTATTAGGGACATGTGTGGTCACCAAAGCAATAGTATGACATCTTAGTGGTAACCCTAGTGTCTTAGATCCTTTTTATCCGAGGCAACCGTTTCGAGGCAACTGGATCTTAGACAGGAGGGCGACCTCTAAAACACCCTATACTTGATGACCACATTCGAGGCGACCAGTGAGGCGTACCCTAAGTGTGGCATGTGCATGTGTGTTGTTTTTCAGTTAAATTGTCTTTGCATGTTATTTGTGAGCTACGGATTGGTTTTATTTTTCATACATTCTTTCATGCATTTTTTAACAGTTAGGAGTGCGGAAAATAAATTGCAGAAATGTAAATCTAGCTATTACAAGGCGCGGGTCTATACATCGCCAAAAACAAAAACCCGTTTGGAAAATAAAGTGCGAGAATTTAAAAGAAAGTAATAAAGTTCTAATTAATTATTACACTTCCTGAGCAGATACAAAAATATAAAATATTGAATTAAAATAAACTGCACGCGAAAGAATTAAATCGGGACATCTTTAGGGTGTTGACCCTTTTTTTGAGAAAGAATTGGATTTGTCCTTTTTGCAATTAATTAAAATTAAAACTAATAACTAATTAATTAATTTATTAAAAGAAAAAAAAAGTTTGTGTTTTTTATGTTTTTAATGAAATAAAAGAAATTAAAAATGTCAAAAAAGAACCTAAGTCTAATTCATTTTTATTTATTGTAAAAAAGGGATTAAAATTAAACCTAATTAATAAAAAGACTAAATTAATTAATTTGCATTTATTTACAAAAAAAGGTAATTGAAATTAATAAAAATGTTTTTTTTGTTTTTTCTGAATTTTTATGGAAAAATAAATATTTAGTTAATAGTTGATTAAGAATTAAATTTAAATAAGTGAAATAAAAATATATAAAAAAAAAAGAGGCAAACTCAAGGGGGGTGATGGGCCAGCAAGGGGGCTTGTTTAGAAATCTGAGGCCCATTTGTTGCCAAGCACGTTTGACCATTTGCAATTGTCCGTGGCATAGTTGACTGGGGAGCATGGTGTTCCCTCTCTCCTGATCTTTGAATTGCTGCCTTAAGACACTTGGCACCTGGATGTCTAGGATGCATGGTGGACTTGCCTTTGAGAATCTGCACGCAATTGTATGAAGAAAAATAATATGGAAATTATGGGGGGCCTGGGATTCGAACCCAGGTCCCAACGTTCCCTGCCTGCACACCTTAGCCACTGAGCCACTTGTCTTCATTCGTTATTATAACAATACATAATTAATATATTGAAAAATCAAAACAAAGCCTGGAAAAAAAAGTAAAATGCGCATTATTTGAAAATGGCCAATCACGCTGCAGCACGTCATCATCTTCTTCATCAAACGACTGGTTATTTACCTGCGGATTTTTATCCGCAGGTAGTTTCGTAGGCTTGTCCTAGAATCGTCCCTAGGCCCTGAAAACCCATTCCAAGATCATGGTTGATCTCGTCTCCACCTCCCGAATCCATCCATGCTCATTATTTGCTCTGATTTCACCTGAAAATAAAATTCCTAAAAACAACCCACACAAACCCTAAGAGCAGATATCACCATATGAGGCCTAAAAACCAAATCAGCTATTACAGTTATGTTGGAAATCAATCAAGCAATATGATTATGCCAATATCTTTGAGAAAAAAAAATGCAAGAATGGAGAGTATAGATTTCGTGTACAGGGGTGAGTTTGGAAGAACTTACAGCGCTTGATATGGAGTCTTAGGACGTGGTATTGGTCTCTTTAGGTTCAGTGGATGACAAGGAAGGAGGCCACGTGCTTACTTTGATCTGAAAATGCCTGCAACACAGTTTTTGATCTCTCACTTTTTGGACAATTTTTGAACTTTGCTCTGGCCGTTTGTGCACTTTCTAGGTCTTGTCTTAGGTTAGGAAGGCTTGCATATGTAAGTATGAAGGGGATTAGGTCAGCAGCTGAGCTTGTATATTGTGCAATTAAGTTTTGGAGATTTTGCTTTACCACCATTAAAGGACTTTCCAAGTTTGAAGCAAAACCATGATTTTATGCTCAAAATAGCCTGGCACGATTTTGGTAGCTGTCATTTGATACATAAAAGTTATTCAAACCACAAAGATTCCATTCAATGAATTTTTAGATTTTATTTGAATTATTATGGATTTAAAATGAATTAAATCCATAAAAATAAATAAAAATGAAAAAAATAAATGTTTGGTCTTGAAATTAATCATGGGACACGTGTATGGCATGACAAGGCTGAATCAAGTGGAAGAAAGTGGGCCCTTTTGTCAAAAATTGAAGTTTTAGGGATAGTTGACTTTTGCCATTTCACAAAAATTTCCCAACTTCTCCAATGCATATCTTGCTCAATTTTGATCATATGAACATGTTCTATGACATTTTGGAAAGGTCTGGAAGTCCTCTAACCAATGCCTTTGGACCCATGTCATTTGGATTTACCAATCTCAAGTTATGGTCTTTGACTTAAAGTGCCTTTTTGTTGACTTTTGAAAATGACCTATAATGTAGAAATTGATAACTTTTTGTGAGAGCATTTCTTGGACTTGTAATGTGAAGATGAGTTGTAGGAAATGTCATCCCCTTAAAAATGAGCATTGGATGGGATTTTTCTGATGAACCATGAAAAAGTTATGCCTTGGTCAAGTTACAGTTGACTTTTCAACTATCCAAAAATGGAAACTTTTGCATCTTGATGATTTTTGAGACATACTTGTGGAATCATGATCAAGACTTGATCAAATGATGATTGTGGCTTCAAAATAAGATGTTGACCAAAATTTTTGACTTTTGACTGCCAAATGACCATTTTACCCCTACAGTTGATTGTGAAGCAATTAGGGTTTTTGACTGTGCAACTTGATGCTGTGAGCCTTGAAACTTGGCATGTAGATGCTTGACAATGTATATAGGCATATGGGACTTTATTGGACCCTTGAAAACCTCAACTTCCTTGCAAGAACCAAAACCCTAATTTTGACTGGCTCAGGAGGATGTTAGGACTGTGCAACCCTTGAGTAGCCTTGAACCAATTGAAGATGATTCTTGACAAACTTTGAAGAATATGGGAGGGCAAATTTTGGGGTACAACAGGAGGAATAACTTACAACCCTTGTTTAGCTCTGCGACAATTTGGTTACGCTCGAAGGGATGGTCCCCATGAATTACTTATCGAGGGCATTGTGTTTAACTATGAGGACAATGTTCAAAGATATCGACAGAGGTTCATACGATCTTGGAGCATGGTAAACAGATCTGGCACCAAGGCTTTGGGGCCAAAGGCTTCCATTCCTATGGAACCTTATCTCCAATGGGTACGAGCTCGCGCCCAGAAACTTATGATGGCCTACATGGCCGTTTTACCAGTGATTGTGGAACCCACTACTGAAGGGGGTATTCCTTACACGGTTCTCCATCCTGATATGCCCACTGATCTTGGAGAACTATAGAGGTCTTGGATTCAGTTGAAGAATGAACGGGATACTTACAGAATCAGTTCTATGCCCAGGAGAGGAAGGTTTTAGAGCTCACAAGGCAGCTTTATGAGGAAAGAAGCCTTAATGTATATCTCGACACAAAGATGAAGCATCCATGGGAAATTTGATTTTTTTAGTTTTTTATAATTGTTTTAATTGTAATGCCTAAAAGGAAATTTAACTTTGAATTCTACTAATAAAATCTTTGTTTCATTTTGGTTCGCAAATTTAAATTTCCCAAAGTCTTTGAAATCATTACATACACATCCCATCCATAAACACTGTATATACAGGTACCATTACAGGCTTCTCATCTTCTTCGCTATTTATTTCAGCAAAAATGTATTCTGAACAAAGCATCAAAGATCTTCAGGCACAAAATGCCCAATTCCAACAGATGTTCATAAATCTGGCGAAAGGGCAGGAGGATCTGAAAGCCCTCGTCCTAAAGGAGAAAAACAAAAAGAAGAAGGTCTCTGGTATTCTGAATATGGGCAGAAGGTTCAGGGGACCGTTAAAGTAACCAGTCGATCTAACCTCTTCATCCAAGGAAGGGGAGAATCAAGAAAGAGAGACAAGGGAAAAGGACCCCAGTCCTGAAGTTTCTGACAATGATACAGACTACAATGATGAGCAGTATCCTCCTACTGAGGATAGATACAAGCAGTTGGAGGACCATTTGAGTGCTATGGAAATCCAGAGGATACCTGGGTTGGATTTCGAAGAACTGGGATTGGTGTCGGGAGTGGTCATCCCGCAGAAGTTCAAGGCTCCAATTTTTGCAAAGTATGATGTGGTGTCTTGCCCAAAACTCCATCTTCGTTCCTATGTAAGGAAGATCCAGCCCCACACCGCTGATAGAAACTTGTGGGTTCACTTCTTTCAAGACAGTCTATCAGGGACTCAGCTTGAATGGTTCTACCAACTGGAAAGAACCAATGTCCGAAACTGGGAGGATTTGGCCGCTTCTTTTTATAATCAGTATCAATATAACGCCAACCTTTCCCTCACTCGTACTTAACTCCAGAGTATGACCATGGGTGCAGGTGAAGGCTTTAAGGACTATGCGCAGAAGTGGAGAGACTTGGATGGGAGAGTCCAACCCCCTTTATTTGACAGGGAGTTGGTCGATATGTTTCTTGGGACGCTGTCTGGTCCTTTCTTTAAATATTTGATTGGCAGCTCATCAACGGGTTTCACCGAGCTGATATTAACAGGAGAAAGGGTAGAAGTTGGTATTTGGAGTGGTAAGATACAGAAAGATGCCTCTTCAAGTTCGATAAAGAAGCCTTTTACTGGCAAGAAGGAAGCCAGTGCCATTATAGCCCGAGAGGCCAAAGCAGAGCCGAACATCGTCAGACAGTAAGTGCTGTAATGATACTTAGACCTGCGGCTGCTCCACAATGCAACAATCAACAAAGGGTGGAAAGACCACAACGACAATTTACCCGGATTAAAATGACATTGGCTGAAGTTCTACCCCATCTAATAAGATGCCACTTGGCAACCTTGAAAGAGGCTTCCAAGAATCCGAATACCACATCTCCTCGATATAATCCAAATGCTCGGTGTGCCTATCATTCTGAGAGTCCTGGCCACAATACAAATGAATGCTGAGCTCTGAGAAATAAGGTACAGGATCTGATCGAGGCCAAGGAAATTGAGTTCGATGCTCCAGAAAAGCCCAATATCATAACTGCTCCCATGCCCAAGCACAATCGTGGAGTTAATGTTGTTGATATCGATCTGTTTGTGACCTTAGTTGATGAAGTTTCTACTCCTTTGATGACTATTAAGAAGAATTTATTGTTGGCCGGTTTATTTCCGGTTTGTTGTGAAGGTTGCCACGTGTGTTCATCTATGCCTTCCGGTTGCCATTTGCTGAAAACAGGTGTCCAACGCCTGATGGACAGCAGATAGATTTTGTTTGAGAAAACTTTGATTCCAACTATTCCATGTGAAGATATTGCAATTATAACCATTTTCGCCAATCCTTCCAAGGTCCCCTCGAGAAGATCTGTTAGGATTACATCTTCTCCAAGAGTCGCTCCATTAATAATCACCCTTCCTGGTCCTATCCCATACGCCTCGGACAAAGTTGTCCCTTGGCACTATGGTGCCAATGTCTATTATCATGGTGTTAAACAAGACCTGAAGAACGAAGAGGCTGATCCCGATGTCAGTAAAATTGTAGGGACCAGTAAGATTACCAGAAGTGGAAGGGTTTTCTCCCCCGAGATTTCCTCAAGGACTGTCAATAGACATGTTGTTATTTCACCCGCTATGCCTACCGATGCTTCAATTACTACTCCTGTTCTTACTCCAATTGTTACCCCTTCCGAAAAGTCATCTGGTACCCGAGGCAAACAAGTTATAGGTGAGCCTTCCCATACGGAGGCACCTAGGAAAATTGTCGTAGAAGCCTCTAAGTAAGAGATAGAGGAAATATTTAAAATAATCAAAAAGAGCGACTACAATGTGGTCGAGCAGCTGGGGCAGACCCCCTCAAAGATATCGATGTTATCTCTGTTGTTATGTTCCAAGTCCCATGCAAAGGCTTTGATTGCATTCCTGAAGACTGCACATGTGTCGCAAGAAACCTCCGCCGATCAATTCAAAGACTGTGTGGCCAGCCTGACTGCTGATAATGGGCTGGGTTTTTCAGATGCAGATTTAACACCGAAAGGGAGGAAGCATAATGATGCTCTGTATGTCTCGATCAAATATAGGGGCACCACTATGGCTCATGTGCTGGTAGATACTGGGTATTCACTGAATGTCCTGCCGAAGAAAGCTATCGACCAACTAGATTATAAGGGCTTGACTTTAAAGCCAAGTAACATTGTGGCAAGGGCTTTTGACGGGTTAAAGAGAATGGTGCATGGGGAAGTGGACATCCCCGTCAAAGTAGGTTCTCGTACTTTTGAGTCCACTTTCTATGTAATGGACATCCAGCCATCATATTCTTGTTTGTTGGGTCGTCCTTGGATCCATGAAGCTGGGGCTGTTACTTCTACATTGCACCAAATGTTGAAGTATCCGGTAAAGGGGAAGATTGTCACTGTACGTGGCGAAGAGGAGTATATGGTGAGCCAACTCAACTCCTTCAGATACGTAGAGATAGACGGGGAATTCATAGAGACTCCTTGCCAGAATTTTGAAGAGGTTCCCCAGATCTTGGCATCGACTAAAACTACTACCAGCAACAAACATCCTCTGAAGATGGCTTCTCTCAAAGACGCCAGAGCAGTAGTTGAAGAAGGTGGGTATACCAACTAGGGACAACTCCCTAATTTTACTCACAAAATTGACAAGTTTGGTTTGGGCTTTACTTCAAGAGCTCAAAGGGATGTTCGACGCGCTCGAGCTGGAGGACCTCCCATACGCATCAACAATTGGGAAATAATGCCATTAAAGATAATGAGGAAGACTCTGACATTGACAGCTGGATCTACCCAACTACCAACGGTGGACCGAGTAACTGGACGGCTAGAGATTTTATACCAGTTTCTTTTATTCCGCAGTAATTGTCTTACTTGTTTTTGAGATTTGTAATAAACAATTTAAACTCTACAGCCTTGTGTCTTGCCTGAGGAACTTTGGCTTTGTTTGTGAGGGTTATTATGTGTCATTTCATATATCATCAATAAAACACTGGACGTTCGTTGCATACAAATTTTGGGCTCTTTGTTTTTTCTTTTCCGCTTTCACTTTATCAAAACAACTATACTCTTACACACACTCACATCTCATAATGCAGATCCATATTCACTCTAGATCCCATTGATAATAGCTCTGCTACTACCAGTTATGACTTTGAAAATCCGATCAACCAAGCCGAGGACGAAGGTGAGGATGATTGTGAAGTTCCTGGAGAACTTGCTAGACTATTACAACAGGAAGAAAAGGCTATACGGCCTCATGAAGAGCCTATTGAGATGATAAACCTGGGCACAGAATTAGACAGAAAAGAAGTTAAGATCGACGCAAATTTGGAAGTTAAGATCAAAGAGTAGTTGATACAAATGTTGCACGACTATGTTGAGATCTTCGCCTGGTCTTATGAAGGCATTCCTGGTTTGGACACTGATATTGTGGTTCATCGTCTGTCGACCAAAGAAGATTGTCCTCCGGTTAAACAGAAGGTCCACAGTATGCGCCCTAAAATGTCAGAGAAAATCAAGGCAGAGGTCATGAAGCAGTTCAACGCAGGATTCTTAGTTGTCACCTCCTATCCGCAGTGGGTTGCTAATGTTGTCCCGGTGCCAAAGAAAGATGGTAAGGTACAGATGTGTGTGGACTACAGAGATCTAAACAGGGCAAGCCCTAAGGATGACTTCCCGCTTCCCCATATTGATGTTCTGGTTGACAACACCACCCAACACAAAATCTTCTCCTTCATGGATGGTTTCTCTGGCTACAACCAGATCAAGATGGCTCCTGAAGACATGGAGAAGACAACCTTCGTCACACAATGGGGCACCTTTTATTACAAGGTGATGCCTTTTGGGTTGAAGAATGCTGGGGAAACTTATCAGCGAGCCATGGTTGCTTTGTTCTATGATATGATTCACCATGAGATAGAAGTTTATGTTGATGACATGATAGCTAAGTCTCAAACTGAGGAGGAGCACCTCGATCATTTCCAAAAGTTGTTCGACAGGTTGAAGATATACAAGCTGAGGCTGAATCCGAACAAGTGCACCTTCGGGGTAAGGTATGGAAAGCTTCTGGGCTTCATCATTAGTGACAAAGGTATTCAGGTAGACCTCGCCAAGGTAAAGGACATACAAGAAATGATGACTCCCCGTACAGAGAAGGAGGTTAGAGGTTTCTTAGGACGCTTGAATTATATCACCAGGTTCATTTCACATCTAACTGCTACTTGTGAGCCCATCTTCAAGCTTCTGAAGAAAGATCAAGTGGTAAAGTGGAATGACGAATGCCAGACGGCCTTTGAAAGAACCAAAGAATACCTTCAAGAACCACCAATTCTGATGCCTCCGGTTGAAGGAAGACCTTTGATATTATACTTAACAGTTCTAGACAATTCAATGGGGGTGTGTGCTAGGGCAGCATGACGAGCCTGGTCGAAAAGAGCATGCAATATACTACCTTAGAAAATTTTTTACCGACTGTGAGACACAATACTCACTGCTCGAGAAAACTTGTTGTGCTTTGGCATGGGCTACTCGCCGACTAAGACAGTACATGTTGACCCACACTACTCTGTTGATATCTAAGATGGATCCAATCAAATACATCTTCGAGAAACCCACTCTCTCTGGAAGAATAGCGAGATGGCAGATGATCTTAACTAAATACGATATACAATATACAACCCATAAAGAAATCAAGGGAAGTGTATTGGCTAATCATTTGGATCATCAGGCTGTGGATGACTACCAGTCCATGAATTTTGAGTTCCCGGGTGAGAATATTATGCTGGTGAATGACTACGAAGAACCTGGACCGGATGAAGGACCTGAGGAGGGATCCCGATGGACTATGTTTTTTGACGAAGCTTCAAAGGCACTCGGTAACGGCATTGGCGCAATAATAATATCTCTTGAGGGCTGTCATACTCCTTTCACCGCCCGGCTATGTTTCAACTGCACTAACAACATGGCGGAGTATGAAGCTTGCATCATGGGTCTCAAAGCTGCTATTGACCTCAAGATCAAGTTCTTAAATGTCTTCGGGGATTCATCCTTAGTAATAAGTCAGATCAAAGGAGAATGAGATATGAAGCATCAGAATCTCATCCCATACAAAGAGCACGTACTGACATTTCTCCCACACTTTGAGGAGGTAACCTTTGAACATTTTCCACGAGAGGAGAATCAGTTAGCGGACACGCTAGCTACCATGTATTCCATGTTCAAAGTCAAATGGGACAACGAAGCTCCATAAATCACCTTTGAAAGGTTGGATGAACCAGCGCAATGTTGTGAGATTGATACCAAAGAAGTGGCAGACAAACCTTGGTTTCATAAAGTGAAGAAGCACCTCGAGACTCAAGAGTATCCCGAAGGGGCATCTGTCAATGATAAGAAGTTTCTGAGAAGGTTCGCCGCAAAATTCTTCCTCAGTAATGGAATCCTCTACAAGCGCAACCATGACTCTACCTTACTGCGGTGTGTAGACAAGAGCGAAGCTGAGAGGATTATGACGGATCTACATGAAGGTACCTTTGAAACCCATTCTAGTGGACATACCATGACTAAGAAGATCCTACAGGCAGGATACTACTGATCCACTATGGAAGCAGATTGTTATCAGCACTCCCGAACTTGTCATAAGTTCCAAATCTACGCTGATAAGGTGCATGTTCCTCCGGTTCCCTTGAACGTCTTGACAGCTCTGTGGCCCTTTGCAATGTGGGACATTGACATGATCAGAGAAATCAGGCCTATTGCTTCCAATGGACATCGCTTCATCCTGGTGGCCATAGATTACTTCACGAAATGGATTGAGGCGGCCTCATTTTCTACTGTGACTAAGAACATTATGGCGCGGTTCATCAGGCATAATCTGATCTGTCGGTATGGTGTGCCAGAGAGAATTATTACTGACAATGGTACAAATCTCAACAACACGATGATCATCAATCTCTGTAAGCAATTCAAGATACAACATCATAACTCTTTTCCCTACCGACCGGAAATGAATGGCGTTGTTGAAGCGGCTAACAAGAAAATCAAGAAGATTGTACAGAAGATGATAGTGACATACAAAGACTAGCATGAGATGTTACCATTTGCTCTTCATGGATACCGTACCTCAGCACGGAATTCAACATGGGCCACACCCTACTCTCTGGTATATGGCATGGAGGAAGTCCTACCCATCGAGGTCCAGATACCTTCTCTCAGGATTATGAAAGATGCAGTTTTGAACGAAGAGGACTGGATCCAGACTCGACTTGATCAGCGAAGTCTAATCGACAAGAAGAGACTTACCGCTATCTGTCATGGTCAGACGTATCAAAAGCGAATGATCAAGGCTTTTAACAAGAAAATCAGACGTCAAGAATACCAGGTCGGGGATCTAGTGATCAAGCGCATCATACTGCCGCAAGGTGATCTCAGGGGCAAATAGACTCCCACCTACGAAGGGCCATTTGTGATTAAAAACATTTTCTCAGGTGGAGCCATGATTCTAACCACCATGAATGGTGACGACCTTCCTCACCCTGTCAATGCAGACATAGTGAAAAGATACTACGCCTAATTAAAAGAACCGCTAGGTTGACTGGCCTAGGAAAAAATAAGGGCTTTCCGGCGAGCCAAAAGGGTTCGGGGAAAAATAAGGGATGAAAATGAAAAAAAAATTGTACACCTGGCAAGTCGAAAACCTGAAAAGGCGGCTTGGGCAAAAAAGGGTATCCCGGTGGACTGAAAACCCGAAAGGGAAGTCCAGGCAAAATTTAGGGATGTAAAGCGTATCACTATGTCCCATTGGATCATCTTGTGACCAGACTTCGGTATCAACTATCAAGCTCGGATGACACCAATCAATCTAATCAACTTTTGGCCAAGTAGCAAAGTGATGAGACGCTCGAAGACATAGGGGCAATAGCAGAGTTGGAACTCATTGGGATTGTTGCACATAACTGTTTTCCTTTTACACACAATTGTATAGCTTCTATTTTTTATGGCAGTGTTCTCTTACTAGAGCGTCAGCCTCTTTGTACGAAAACGCCTATTACAGGCCAACTTAAAAAAAAAAATCAATATAAAATCATTTTAACAAGAAATTATGAGTTTTTCCCTTTCTGTTTGGTTTTGCACGAACGTCCAATGATTTATTCTTGACATATGCACTTGAATATGATTGCTTCTCATAGACATTTACATAAGAAACGAAAAGACAATTACTCGTAACTTAAGAAACAGGGGCAAAAACAAGAAATGTCAAACCCGACAGTTACTCTGCCCAGTAAGTACCAGAACATATACAACTTTGGAGCATAATCATCAGTACATACATTCCCCACAGAGTAAAGGTAATCAAAGCATTGATATCAGCTTTCCCACAACAGGGAGTAATCTCCCCAGCCAGGGTCATTCAGAAACCTAACAGTTATATCCCCCAGTCGAATTTCATAATCGTGAGCGGGTCAGTAAATTTTATCTCCCAAGCTGAGTTTATTTCTATGGATACAAAAGCTCAATCCCTGACAGAGCCCATTACTTTAGCTATAGAAAATCACCTTCCAAGTTATTCCCGGCAAAGTTATTCTTAAACAGAGTCTCTCCCTTACAGAGTATTCACAGATAACAAAGAGTAAATCTCCAGCATAGTCATTTTCGTTCACCATTCTCAACGGAAGTAAAAGGACCGCAATCCTCTACAACAGTCAGGAACACTATACTCTCCAGCCGCGGTCAGGGATTTATCTTCCCAGACTCAGATATGTCACAATAGCATTTCATGTTCATACGTCATGACGTGCGCATACATATTGCATACAACATAGTCTCATTTATCTTGAGAACATCATTACACAATGCATTTCATGCATTACACATATAATTAACCCTGTTATCTTTTCAAGAAAGACAATTATCACCAACAATCCCAGCAGTTATACATGTCATATCTATGAACAGCCAGTAGAAAATCAGTTCCTGAAGACTAAACGGGTCAACTAATCTCTATAACCAAAAATGGAGTAACCCTACTATCCAGGTTCCTTCCCATAAGTCCTACCATCCAGGCTATCATCTCGAAGTAACCCTACTATCCAGGTTCCTTCTCATAGCCCTACTATCCAGGCTTTCATCCCTAAGAAACCCTACTATCCAGGCTTTCATTTCGAAGTAACCCTACGACCCAGGTTCCTTCTCATAGCCCTACTATCCAGGCTTTCATCCCGAAGAAACCCTACTATTCACGTTCCTTCTCATAGCCCTACTATCCAAGCTTTTATTTCGAAGTAACCCTACTATCCAGGCTTTCATTTCGAAGTAACCCTACGACCCAAGTTCCTTCTCACAGCCCTACTATCCAGGTTCCTCCTCACAGCCCTACTATTCAGGCTTTCATTTCGAAGTAACCCTACGACCCAGGTTTCTTCTCATAGCCCTACTATCTAGGCTTTCATCCCGAAGAAACCCTACTATCTAGGTTCCTTCTCATAGCTCTACTATCTAGGCTTTCATCCTGAAGAAACCCTACTATCCAGGTTCCTTCTCATAGCCCTATTATCCAGGCTTTCATTTCAAATTAACCATACGATCCAGGTTCCTTCTCATAGCCCTACTATCCAGGCTTTCATTTCGAAGTAACCCTACGATCCATGTTCCTCCTCATAACCCTACTATCCAGGTTCCTTCTCTCTTATCTCAAGCCAACAGTTTACAACACTGTAAGACCCGAACCCGACTAGACACAGACGGTTTCACATTTCCCCTGTAGAGTAATGGACAACCAAAGCTCCTATACTCTATCTCCCAAGCCACAAATTAACTTTCCTCGGTGAAGTCCTCCTCAGCGACAGGTACAGGAATTCTCGCAAAGGAATCTTTTATGCAACCGATATCTTTTCTAGGTGGCATCTTTAAGCCAATCTCTGATGATTCTCTGTCAACTTCCAAATGGAATCTGTAAGCCCATTTCTGATATCACCAATCAGTATTACTTCACGCGAGTGCAAATTTTTGGGCACTTTAGTGTTCAATCATCTTCCACCTTCAGATCACGAAAGGCAGACCGACCAATCTACATCCTCAGATTTAAGAAGATTGAACAGGGGCAGCTGTTGTACCCTAAAATTTTCCCTCTCATTGTACTCAACACATGCTCATTGAGATCCTCAACTTGCTCAAGGAGGCCCAAGAGTTGGCCAGGCAAACTCTCTCCTAAAAGCAATGGACCTCCAATTAGGGTTTCCATTTTCTTCAAGATGGGTGAACTCCAAAGGCCTCATATGCTTTCCTTAGTCCTAATATGTCCTCAAGATCATCTATGCCAAGTTTCATGCCTTGCACAAGAAGTTTGCTCAGTCAACTGCTCAAATGCCTGAAAATCAACTATATTAGGTCAAAAGTCAATTGTGGCCCACATACAGTCAAACTTCAAGATTTTGGTCAACATCAACATTTTGAATTGATATCCATCATTTAATCAAGGTTTGATCATGATTCCCCAGGGAATGCCTCTAATTCATCAAAATTCAAAAGTTTCTAAATTAAGGTTTCTTTGGAAAAGTCAACCAAACTTTGACCAGGCATAACTTCCTCATACTTTATCAAAAATTTCTTATCCAAGGCTCATTTTGAAGAGAATATAATTCCCTACAACTCATCTTCAGCCTTCAAGTTCAAGAAATGCACTCATCAAAAGATATGGATTCATACATTATAGGTCATTCCAAAAAGTCAACAAAAACACCTCGTGGGTCAAAGCTTCTTACATGAACATGGAAGACCCAATTGAGATGAGACCAAAAGGTTTGTTTGGAGGACATCCTAAGCTTTCTAAAGAGTCCAAGAACACCCTCTTAAGGGCAAAATTGAGAGAGATATGCATTGTCAAAGTTGGCCATTTTTGGAAATTTGCATAAAGTCAACAATGCCCAAAATTGCATTTTTTCCCTCAAATGAGCCTAACTTTTTATGCTTGCATTATGCTTCAAACATGGCCCACGACCCTTGAGCTCACTCATATATTTTTCTATTATTTTTATTATTTATTTTGATTATTTATTCATTAAAAGTCAAAATTAAATAAATAAATAATGAAAAATATGTAAGATATGATTGTGAATCTTTTTCTCATCAAATAAACATCAAAATGTGCTGGAAAATCAGAGGAGAATTGTGGAAAGAGAGCAAGATTGGTTTTTTCCAAGAATGAGCAAAAATCAAATCATTGAAAGAAAATATTTTCCTCATTGAAAGCATGGATTTATTTCTTCTTTTGTTAACCTAATATGTCCCAATACATATAGACAACATTGCCAGGCCTAGAACACACAAAAAAGCTGCCTCCACGCATCCAGAAAAAGCTCCAAAATTTGACAAAAAAATGGTGATCAAGTTCCAATTTAGAAGGCGATTCAAAGGGTTTCAAGGCCTGCAATCCACTCCTGGGAACCTCCTGAAGCTAACAATACCATTTGCACGCCTCAAAACTCCAAAAATCATCGAATAACATCATCACGGTTTGCCATTTTTTTCAAATTCGTATCCATATATTCTTGCATTGTTAATCTATTTTAATTACATATTCGTGTTCATATGAATGCCTAGAAGCTTCCTGCATATTTAATTTTTAGTTTTGATGCATCAATGCCAAATTTTCATTGTTAGGGTTTTAACCTCCGTTTTAGGGCTTTGAGATACAGGGAAAATTGGACCAAAAGAAGGTTACCATGATACTCGTGAGAACAAAACGAGTTGATCTATATGCTTAGAATTGATTTATCATGCCTGGTTTTGATTTTTGAGGTTTGCAGGGTTGTATCTACAGTGGGCGTCCGTAGGTAAAAGGGTTGGTATCTAAAGCCACGGTCCAAGGAAGAAGAAGGTGGTGTGGCAGCCAACCACTGGCCAATTTAAAGTTGCGCGCGTTTTTCAGGCATAAGGCGTGCGTAGTTATTATAATATTGTTTGTCTATTATATTACCAAATAAGCATTACAGCGCAGACGGCAAGGAGTATGGGCATTTGAGGCAAGGGACCTGGGTTCGATCCCAGGTCCAAACATTTTCTTATTTTCTGAACAATTCCTTACAGATCCAGCGTATATCAATGCCTAGCATCCACTATGTGCCCCAGATCCCATCCCTAAGATCCATCATCATACAGATCTCATGCTCCAGCTTTGAGGGACTACCATGAACCATCTGGAGAGAGGTGCACTGGACCAAACGCCAGACCCTGGGCCATCTTTGGGCCTAACAGGAAATTTGGCAGCATACCCCCCAAATTGCTCAACACCAGGCCCAATTCTAATTCTTTTCTTTCTTTTTTATTAATTTTCCTTTAATTATATTTTACCATAAAATCATTTTTTTTACTATTATTAAATCAGAAAAAATCACAAAAAAGGTAGAATTAGGTTTTTATTAAAATTAGTTTTATTTTGGCAAATTAATTAATTTTGATTTGATTTTTTTCATAATTAAAATTAATTAGACAAATTAGGTTTAATTCATAAATATTTAATTTTCTCAATAAAATATCAAAAAATGTTTTTTTAATTAATTAGATTTAGGTTAAGATTTAAAATATTTTCTCAATAATAAAATACAAAAAATATTTTCCTTTTAATTGATTAGATTTTTTTTAGGACCTCGACTTCATTCTCGTATTTATTTCGTCGCGCACGTCCTTATTTTCTTTATTCTTATTAAATATTGTAATTGTTCTCAAGTTGTAATAGTTAATTAGGTTTAATTTTCCGCTTGTCATTTTTCTCGGGTTTTTGATCATGTAATTCCCTCCCCCAAAGCCTTGTAATAGTTAGGGTTTTAATTTATTGCTTTTAATTTCCGTAACTATTTAACTGTTAGATGTATGGACAATAGGCTTGCATGTGAAAGATAAATGATTAATACAGTAGAAAACCCTAATTGTGCAAAGATAATTAACTGGAAAAAAACACACTCACACATGTTCACTCCTAGGGTTTGCCCCACTTGGTTGCCTCAGAAATAATGGTCGTGTCCCTCGAATGTAGGAATACCTTAGCAATGACCCGCGAATCAAAATCGTCATAAAGATCATGGTCCCTACTTGTCCCTCGAGTTTCCTATGAATTGATCTTATGACGATAGTCTCTTCGAAATGCTAAGGTATCTTTACTTGTTGCCTTCAGAGACCATTTCATCCCTTCGAACGTCCCTTTATAAATCCGACGATAGGGATACCTATTCGTTAATAATAGGATAGCGCTGTCTAAAAGAAAACAAACAGACTTTTTTCGAGTAGGTAGAAATCTTAAAGTACTTGCTCAAACAAACAAACTTTACACAAACACTTTTCAAAACAACTTCGTCACACTCTTGAGGACCGATACAAGGGTTATCACGAAGTGAACAAAACTTTTTCAAAACAAGCACACACAAGCAACTTTAAAAATGAGCAAGTACCTAAGAGCCCTTGGAAAACCACGGATAAAAAGGGTGCTAACACCTTCCCTTTCTATAATCTACCCCCTACTCAGAAACATCTCGAAAAAGGTTTTTTCTGTTCTTTTTCCTTTTCCTTTGTTGGATGAAATAAAAGTCATTGGCGACTCTTGCTTACCGCAACATTTGCGAATATAAAAAGCAAACCAGTATAAAAGTCGATTTTGCCACCGTATCACAATATATATATAATGTTGGACTTATGCTATGGGTTAGAAGTAGTAAAGTGGGGGTGTAGGTTAGTCCCAAGAGGATTGTTATACAAGGAGAAGCTAACACAAGAATTTGTTTTAGTTGGAGAATAAGAATTATGTACACTGACCGGTAGAACTGAGTGGACGAGGAGCAAGCTACCCAGTGTCGAGCAGAGCGAATCAAGGATTACGGCCGAAGCTTTGGTTGAGCGACCTTCAATCCAGGTAAGGGTGGGGTTCTGACCTTATAATGGGACTTATAATGTGTATTACGTGGGAATTGGTCGTTTTGTGATTGTAGTGTGTGGATATTCTGAATTGATATCAAAGTTTCTCGTTTATTCATGTTGTGGCCGTTGGGAAGAATTGTATGACCGTTTAATGAATCTATTTTAGGAAGATTCCCGGTGATGTGTTATGGATGTTTTAAGTATCTGCGTGACTTCCCGGTTTAATCGATGAGTAGGTTAGTATAGATTTTTCTCTGTTGTTGTGGTCATTAGGTTGTTATGGTTGTTATGAGGGTATGGTAGTTACGATGTTAGGAATTATTCTTGTAGTCGGTCTTGTATAATGAACGAATCTAACGATAAGAATATAGTTGCTCGTTACTGTGTTACTCCGAGTGGTTGGCCGGAAGTTATGGATTATAGTGGTGTGGCCGTTAAGACGTTGTATCGTACCTGTGTTGTTGGCTAAATTAGTAGTCGGGGAGGATACTTAAGAGGTAGGTATCGAGCGGCATTTTAGGCTGAGAGGCGTGTCGGGGAATGATGCATTGGATTTTCGAGCAGAATTAGGTTGTAGGACGCGTCGAGGATCATAGGTCGGTCGTTGCCCTGTTTTTCTCAGTGCGTGTCGAGGAGTATATATTAGTTGTTATGATGTCCTAGATGTCGTGCACGTCGAGGGGCATGTAGTTCCTTTTCCCTTTTTCCCGTACATGCTGTGTTTTTGGTTGTTAACCGTGATGTGTGAATTATGTTAAGTTGTTGTTTAATTATGTTAATGAGTTAATCACTGATTGATGTGATAGGCTTATGGCCAATATTGATTTATGATGAGTTGTTATGATGTTGTAATTGTTGCTGTGAATTCTAATTGATAATCAAAGTTTCAGGGAATTTACATGATGATGAATTACCTCTATTTACTGGTAATAATGGTGATGTGGGCTTATGCCTTGTGATGGATGATGATTGTTGCGAGTATGTGATAGTGCATTCATTGAGTCATATACATTTGCATACTCTGTGATGGCCTGGATTGGCAAACTACGAAGAAGGATTATGCCTTCTTGATGCCTCTATTAATTGGAAATTATTAAGATGGGAGTTCTGCTTCATTTTGAAGATGGGATTATTGCTCCAATGGTACCACATGAATTCGCATAGTATTGAGTCACATTCCAAGTTGTATAATTGAGTTGTTGTGATAATGAATTAGTTGTTGTGTTTTGTTGATAGCTTGTTGTGATTGTTGTTGTTTATAAGTTATGAAGTGATGATTTTTGCATGATTTGATTCTAGTGTAATATTTACCATACGTTCTATTATAGTGTTCGATATCTCACCCCTTCTATTTGAATGTTACCCTTATGTTGGTAATGTGCAGGTAATCCAGAGTGAAGGAGGTTGACCTTCAGTAGTTCGAGTCAGTGTCATTGCTCTGATACGTAACACTCGGGGGGATGAACGCTTATTGCTTTAGTATTTGTTATTTCAGTTGTTAAACTTTAAGTTGATTGTTGTTAAGTACTTGTTATTCAGAAGTTGTTTCCATGTTGGATAAAGATGTTATTATGATTCCGCTGCGTAGTTGTTCAAGTTGTTGATATAAAAGATTAATTTATTTTGATGTTGGTTCATCCAAAGTTTTAAAGTGTTATGTATCAATGTTGAATGCAATGGTTTTTTAGTTGAATTTGTGGCATCCTGATTCAGTTGTATAATTTTTATAACTCTGATTTACATTTATATTACCGAGTAGAATTGGGGTGTTACAGTAGGAGTGTATACAAAGCATATGTTTGAAAATATTTTGAAAGTGTTTGTGAGAAATGTTTTTTTTTGTAAGCAAGCGATTAACAACATTCTACCCTTGCTCAAGGTCGTTCTTGTAAATTTCCTCCTCCTTTAGATAATGTTATCCGTAACATTAGTTAGTAGGAAGCCCTATCGTTGGATGTGAATGGACAGACGAGGGTCATCATACGGTCATTGAAGGCAACTCGTAAGGGTGCTTTAGCAATTTTTTATAAGGGACTGTCATCGTTGTATCCGTAGGAAACTCGAGGGACTAGATCATTTTCCGAAAGGCAATGTCGAAAGGATCATCAAGAGACTATGATCTTTTTGTATGATGACTTGATCAAGGGATTTTGCTAAAGCGTCCCTACGTTCGAGGGACATGACCGTTATTTTCTGAGGCAACAAGGGAGGTTACCCTAAGGTGCGAGTGTGACAAGTGTATTTGTTTCAGTTATTTTATCTTTGATTTTAAGGTTATCTACCATTTGTTTTTAGTCTTGCCATACACCCTAGTTACTAAGCGATAGTAGCAAATACAGAAAAGAAGTAATGTGCGGAAAGTAAAGGCAGAAAGTAAATTTAAACCTATTGCACGACTTTGGGGCAGATACAAAATAGTATAGCAAAAAATAGAAATCCTAAGATATTACAATCCGAGAAACAGATACATAATAATGAAGAAAAGGAAATGCGAGAAATAAAAATTACATTCGCGAAAGCACAGTCGATCTGAAAATAAAAATAGAATCACGGGAAAAAGAAATGTTTTTTTGATTGATGATTTAAAATAAACCTAAAAAACTAATTAATTTTAAATAACAAAATAACTGATTAGTTAAATTAATTAAATTAATTAAAGAAAAGGGTTTATGATAAAAAACCTAAAAAAACCTAATTATTTTATGGTTTGTGAAAAAACATTTTTAGGGTTTTGTAAGAAAAGGGTTTTGACTTATGGTTAGGTGAATTTAGGGTTAAAAAAAAGTTAATTTAAAAAATTGATTAAAAAAATACTAAAACCTAATTTCATTAGGGTTTTAAAAAAATAATTAACCTAAAACTATTTTTTTTTGTATTTTTAATTAATAAATAAAACAAAAATAAAAAAGAGAAAAGAAAAGTATAAGAGAAAAAAGAATGGGCCTGAGTTAGCAAAAAGGGAGTGCAAACTGCAAAGAATTCCATGCCCATGAGAGTTAGCGCTGGATCCTGTGTGGTCGCTCCAGGAGGTTCATCATGGACTGTGCGTCTGGGAATGTTGGATCAGATCTGTGAAGATCTGATGGTGAGAAACGTTAAAGCGCATGGTTGATGCGTGAGGATGCGCTGCATGCGATCTGTAAAAGACAGAAAATATGAAGAAAAATATAAGAGGCAGAGATCGAACCCACACCCTTGTATAGTAAGACCTTAATGCACGTTTGCTTGCCAATTGGGTGGTTGTACATCTGATGATATAAGTGAAACGAATTAAATATAACATAAAACCAATTAACAGGACCAGACAGGCGCCGGAGCCCTAGTTCCGGTCGTCTTCTCCGGTGGCTCTTTTTTTCATTCCTGCAAAACAAACATAGTTAATGATCCAAGTGTACCCTATCCCCCTAAATCAACCCCTGCGAGTTCAATGGAAACATTGGTTTGGGCTAAAACACGCTGAATCGTGAGCTACAACGAAGATAACTCAAATCGGTATGAACATGACAAGCTTCAATTTATCCATTATGGGGATCATGCTTTGGGTTATTCCTGCACTATTAAACCTCATAAACATGTTAGCAAAGTTAGTATGCCTAAAAACACGAAGAAAACAGGAATATGAGTTTGAAAAAAATCAAACAATCGGAGATGTATGTTTTCAGGTTTTATGTTCTTTGGATCATAAAGTTTGATCCATCCTTATTATATACCTCTTCAGGGATCGATTGGCAGTGCTGGTATGCTTTGAAGGAGGCTGCAACTAGGGTTTTGAGTTGCCCTAGTTTTTTTTGAGAATTTTTTTAGATTTTTGGACAAGTTTCTTTGTGTAAGGGTCCGCGTAAGAGTTTGTCTGTCTGAATGATATATATAAAAGAGAATTACGTTAAAAGATAGCGGGCCTGGACTGTGTAAGAAAAGCCTTTGTTTTATCTTTTTAGTTTTGACTTTAAATTAATAAAAATAAAAAATAAATAAAATAAAAAGGTCAACGGGTGCATGAAGTAATTCATAGGTTCACTATAAGTAGCATAACATGTTTGTACCTTGAAACAATAGCCCATTAGCCCAAAAACTCAAGTTTGGTCACTTTTGGTTTCATGCATTTGCTCAAAATTTCCCAACTTGCACCAGTCATAACTCTATCAATTTTTATCATTTGAAGGTGATCTTATACTTTTTGGAAAACTAGAGTTGTCCTATACAATCTCTATTTTTATCATTTTTGCATTTGAATACTTTATCTTGATGTAATTTTCCTTGACAAAACGTGTCTTTTTGTTGACTTTTAAAATGACCTATAATGTATTGGCCCATATCTCTCAAATGAAGCATTTTTTGGACTTGAGTTTAGAGAGACAAAGCTATTGAGAATTGAATTTCCTTCAAAATGAGATTTGGTTGAGGAAAATATGATGAAGCATGTGAAAGTTGTGCTTGGTCAAAGTTCAGTTGACTCCTCCTTAAGAAAACCCTAATTTGACAACTTTTGACTTTTGATGGTTTGAGAGTTTTCTTGATGAATCATGATCAAAACTTGATCAAATGATGAATGTGACTTCAAAGTCTTGATGTTGACCTAAAATCTTGAAGTTTGATTGTATGTTGACCATAATTGACTTTTTATCCAATATAGTTGATTTTCAGTCATTTGAGCAATTGACTGAGCAAACTTGTGATGCAAGGCTTGAAACTTATCATGTGAATTCTTGGAGACATATCAGGAACCATGAAATCCACTTGAGGCTTTAGAAACCCAATCTTCCTTGTGAAAAGTGAAACCTTAGTTGTAGGTTCATTGTTTAGGAGGATAATTTGTCTGATCAATTCTTGAGCAAACTTGGTAATTAAGAACCTTAGGAGCATGTCTTAAATAGAAATAGAAGGGAAAATTATGGGGTACAATAGCTGCCCCTGTTCAATATTCTTAAACCTGAAGATCTAGATTGGCATGTCCTCCATTCGTGATCTGAAGGTAGAAGAGGATTGAACACTTAACTGCCCAGAAATTTTCACTCGCATGTGCATGGAATAACACTTGGTTGATAGTATTGCTTGAATGGGCTTAAAGATTCCATTTGAAGAGGTGATAGAGTGTCGTCAGAGATGGGATTATAGATTCCATCTAGAGTAACTGCTGATAAGAGTGTCAAAATGAGTCTACGCTTGACTGTATCTGGGAAGTATGCTAGAATGAGTTTGTGTCCGACTATATCCAGTAGACGTACTAGGGAGTGTTAGAATTAATCTTATATTTCAATTGTATATGAATGATGTCTTAGAATGAGTCTATGTCTTGACTGTATCCATAAGTGGACCAGAATGAGTCTTCGCTCGACTGTATCTGAGATTTATGTTAGAATGAGCCTACGCCTGGCTGTATCTGAGATTTGTATTAGAATGAGCCTACGCCTGGCTGTATCTAAATATGTACCAGAATAAACATCAAAATGGACCTACATCTGGATCGTATCTGGACGGTATCTAGAAGATATACTAGAGTGAGTATCAGAATGGATCTATGTCTGGATCGTATCTGGAGTATATCTGGAATGTATGCTAGAACGTGTATCAGAATGGATCTATGTCTCGACCGTAACTGAACTGTATCTAGAATATGCATCGAAATGAGTCTACGCCTGACTGTATCCAAATGATCATCAAAATGAATCGTCAATTGATTGTATCTGAAGGATGAGAAATTGTTGATAATGTTTTTCTGTTGCAAACTAACCTGGAAGAAAACAAAGTTAGTTTTATGCAATGTCATGATGTATGTAATGCATTGTGTAGACGCTCTCAAAATAAATGAGAAGGCTATATGCATTTTGTATGCATATGCTATGATGTTTTGTAAATGATGTATGGATGTAAGATATTGCTGACGACAACGGTAGCTTCATATGACATCTTTGGCTAGGGAAAATAAACCCCTGACTGTCGCTGAGGATGAAGAATATGAATCTTCAATCTTGTTTAGAATGTATATGCTGGGAATTCCTGCTTTCTGTTTGAGAATACTCTGTTGGGAATGTTTGACCTCCGTTTAGGGATAGAAGAATTCTAGGAAAATTGGCCGTTTATCTCTCTACTGGGGAATTTAGTTCTTATATACCCTGACTGGGGATAAAATAGATGGATATTCCTTTGACGTGATACCTGACCAGGTTTCAGACACCGTAGCAACTCTCCGGGGATAACAACCTTGACTACACTTTGCTGGAGAAGAGAATTTTTCTGTGGATTTGTGGTAATCGGAGAAATGAAATTTGTTGGGGAAATAAACCTTGCTGGGGAATAAACCCTGCTGGAGAAGAGAATTCTGCAGAGGATTTTTTTAAGTGTTTGATAAATAAACTCCGCTGGAGGATTAAATTCTCATAAACTGTGCTGAGGGAATCATTTCTGATGGAAATTAGAATTCTGTAGGTTGTGTGGAGAAAGTTTCCACTATGCTAGGGACTGATCAAACTTCTTTATACGCCAGGGGACCTACCGGGGGAGATAATCATGTGAACTGCTGGAATATGCCCCAATTTCTATCTGAAGGCATATTAGACTTGTTGAGGAATATCTCTGTTGGAGATGAGCTTGTGAGGATAGCTTTGTGGAAATAATTCCATGGAGATTATTCTGTGGGGACTTCTCTGTGGGGAATTATGGATGACTTGAACGTTATCCCAATCCTTAGAGTCTTTAGTAAATGCACATTCATGTTTTTATGCATACATTTGTTAACAGTAATCATATTCATATGCATATGTTCATTCAATTTAGCCATTGGACGTTTTTGCGAATAAAACAGAAAAAGTAAAGCAAATTTGAATTTTGAATTCGACTTGTATTGATAATTTGCCTATAAACATGTGGTTTTGCACAAAGAGACAAAATTCCTAGTAGGAGGAAATCTTTGAAAAATTAAAAAGTACAAAGTAAAACAGGGAAAACAGCTATGTGGAAACGATCCCATAGAGTTTCAACTCTGCTATTGCCCCTATGTCTTCAAGCATCTCATCCCTCGCTATCGGAAGGAGTTGACTGAATTGATTTGTACCATTTGAACTCAATGTTGATAATAAAGCTTGTTGTAAGTAGATGATCCAACGAGACATAGTCGTACGCTTTTAATCATTAACTTTTTCCTGGACCGCCCATTCGGATTTTCAGTCCATCGGGATACCCTTTTTGCCCAAGTCATCTTTTTCAGGTTTTCGACTTGCTGGGTGTACAATCTTCATATATATATATATATATATATATATATATATATATATATATATATATATATATATATATATATATATATATATATATATATATATATATATATATATATATATATATATATATATATATATATATATCCCTAATTTTTTTCCCGAACCCTTTTGGTTAACCGGGATGCCCTTATTTTTGCATAGGCCAGTCAACCTAGCGGGTCTCTTTTATGCGTTGTATTTTTTGACTATGTCCGTGTTCACCGAGTGCGGAAAATCTTCACCATCCATGGTAGTAAGTATCATACCGTTGCCAGAGAATATTTTCTAGATTACAAATGGTCCTTCGTATGTGGGAGTCTGTAATACGGTGGCAGAACTGACTTGGTTTTGTGTTTTATTGCAAATGTTACAGATAGCAACAATCGCCACCAACTTTTATTTTATCCAATAAGGAAAGGGTGAAAAGAACAGGAAAGACCTTTGAGAATTTTGAGTCCCGGGGGTAGGTTATGAAAAGAGAAGGTGTTAGCACCCTTTTCATCCGTAGTTATCTACGGGCTGTTAATCGCTAGCTTATTTTAAAAATTCTTTGTGAATGAGTGTTTGAAAATATTTTGAAACGCCAATTGTAAGGAGGACTTTGTAATGACTCTCGTATCTGTCCTCGAGAATGCATACAAAGTGTTTTGTTTGAAAATATGTTTGAAGAGTGTTTTTGAAATGATATTTTTTGTTTGTGAGCAAGCGATTACGAGCGATTTACCTACTAAAAGTCTTTCTAGTTATTTTCCTCCTCCTTTAGATAGTGCTACCTTACGATTAGTTAGTAGGAAGCCCCACCGTTGGATGTGAAGGGACAGGCGCGGGTCATCGTACAGTCATATAAGGCAACTTGTAAGGGCGCTTTAGCAATTTCATAAGGGACTAAATCGTTTACCAAAGGCAACATTAGAAAGGTCCATCGAGGGACTATGATATTTGATTTCGAGGGACAATGCTAAAGCGTCCCCACGTTCGAGGGACATGACTGTTTTTATCAAAGGCAACAAGGGAGGTTATCCTAGAGGTGCGTATGTACAAAGTAATTCATGGTTCAGTTATTTTATCTTGTATTAGGTTAGCTATCGTTCGCTTTTATTCTTGCCATACAATCATATTAGATAAATAATTATATACAAGGCATAAAATATAAGTGTGGAAAAGTAAAATTCTATGCTATTACAGAGCTTTAGGAATGGGGGTATAAGTAATAAAATGCAGGGGAAAATAAAAATTTAATTATCTATTACAAACCATGAGTAGTTACATAATTATAAACAATGCGAAAAGAGTAAACTACGCGAAAATGTAACATAAAGAAAAGAGAAATGAAATTGTTTTAGTGATTTTCTTGATAAAAAAAGAGGTTTGATTAATTAAAAAAACTAATTAATTTTAATTAATTAAAAAAGAATTGATTGATTAAGTAAAATCACTAAAACTCTAAATTGATTTTAAAAAAGGGTTAATTTGCTTATTAAAAAAAATGATTAATTATTTAATAAAAAAATTAT